>OV651813.1:40414972-40789972 GCA_927349885.1 Psylliodes chrysocephalus
AAAATGTGTTCCATGTAGAGAATTTCAAATGAAAAATAAAAAAATTGAACTTGCCAACAAAAATGAAAATCAGTCATTATCATCCAAAATATCATAATCGTCATCATGATCACTGTCATTACCATTAATTGTTATTATGATTGGACTTATTTCGTTTATTTTATTTTCAGGAGTCCACCAATCTTCTATTAGTTTCTCGCACTTGAATATACAGTTCCGTTACACTTCTGGAGTTGCAATTGAAAGTGCTTTTCGCCAAGTTTCCCGAACTGCGTCGTCACTATAACCATTAGGCCCAATATGGTTGTCATAATATTGTTTTGCTATTCCCCATATATATTCGATTGGATTAAACTGGCAATGATATGGTGGCAGACGTAAAACTTGATGACCGTAACTTTCAATAATCTGATCCGTAACAAAGGTTTTTGGTTTTGCGTGTATATTTGCCAAGCGTAATAATTCTGATTTTAATATATATTGAGGAAATGGTATATGTTCCTTTGTCAACCATTCTTTAATTTTATCAACAGTCCGAGAATTTATTGGACTTTTGTTTAATATGTTTAATATGTTTAATGGTAAGGTACATTGTCTAAAATAATTACGCTGGGCTCACTTAAACCTGGGAGAAGTTTTTCATGCAACCATTTTACAAACATTTCTGTGTTCATATTATCGTGATAGTCACTGGATTTTGATTTAGATGAAAATATTAAATCAACACCTTCTATAAAACCGGATTTCCCTCCTGCATGTAAAATTATGTGTCGCTTCCCTTCTCCATCGGTATGTTTGATGGACTTTACGTTATCATCTTGCCATATTCTCTTAGTTGCACCCCTAGAAAATATCCATGTTTCGTCTAAATATATAAAATTCGCCCCTTCTTCTTTAAATCTAGAATATTTTCTTAAAAAGTTAATTCTCTTGTGCACGACAGAACTTCTTTCACAAAGGGCCTTTCTGTTATCCTCCTTTTGAAATTTGAAACCCAAGTTGCCATAGACTTGTTCTGCCAATGTCGTCAAATTTTCTATCTATTAATTCCGAGAGAATTGTATTTAAGGTCACATGTTCCTTGTTGGCCCTCATTCGATAAATGGTATCACGAATTTCAAATTTCTTTCCATCTGAAATATCTTTCGTTTTCAATGATGGGCGAGTTTTGCGGTGATCTTCTTTCGGCAGTTCACTACTGTGATTTTGTAATACTCCTCTTAATTTGGTTTCACTAATTCCTAGAGCATCGCATACGCGTTGTTGTACAGACATTACCGATTTTAAAGGACCGTAATTTTCTTTTTCATCCGTAAAATACTTATGTACACTACAAATTAGACTATCTACATCTAACACTCGTCTAGGCATTTTTAAAATTTCCACTAAATTTACAATATACATACAATGTCAACACTTGCAAAGAATCAATTCAACTGCAATATTTGTAACAAATTTAGTACCTACCCTAATGTTATTTTAATTTAAATCTGACCATTAGGGAAATTTTACCTAATTTCTTGGGAAGAGGCTAATTGGAACTGGTTGTCAATGACTAATTTGCATAATTTTGTTAATCCGAAACCCGCGTAAGTATAGCGAACAGACTGCACAAAATTGTTTTACAAATTACGATGTGAAATGTATTAATTTTCTTATATTTTGACTATATAGGGTGTTCCTTTAGTGCGTAATTGTTCAATATTTCAATTTTTGTTATAGACACGCAAACAAGTTTCAAATAAAAGTTATATGAATTTAAAAAATACGTATTTTTAAAATTTTTTGCGTTTTTGCCTGGAAAATAAAAATGTATATTTTTTAAAATAAACACCCTGTATTTTATTTCAGTTTTAGAATAGTTTGGTAATACTGTATTCAACCCTATAATTTTTCTTCAAAATATTACAGGTTTGCCAAGTAATTAATTTTTTTATGTAATTAGAAAACGAAGCAGTCCCCAAAACAAATTATCATAATTTAGGTAGGTTTACATTGATTTTAAAATTGTTTAGTATATACTAAGCTAACGAATAGTGGCGATTGAACTAGTTTGTTTTGAAACATGTCTTAAATATGACTAATTTTAAGTTCAATTTACTCAATTTTTTCAAATTCAACACCCTATATCTTAGTTTAGCATAAAATTTCTTATGAATTTACCAATTCAACGATACCAACATGTTAGCCAATAACGCATATACAGGGTGTACCTTCAGTGTGTGATTGTTCTATAGCTGTTTTAATATTGGAAATGCGAAAAAAAAAAATTAATATATAAGTTGTATTACCATTTTTAACAATTAACAGGTTGGTCCATAAATGAGGGGCTGACCAAACTTATACATTTTTAAAGCAAAATACACAGCAGGAAGTTATACATATTTGATTGTTTTCATATCATTAAACAATTTTAATAGACTTTAATTATTTGCTATGTTATATTCACTATTTTCTCAATTTTTTAAATGGAATACCCTGTATGTTCTACCAAATATTAATTGATGGTTAATGACCAAACTTCCTTTTTTATGTTGAAATTAAGCATGATGTAGATCGTGTATCTTGTTATACCAGAATAATAAGTATTTATCTAAGTGGGAAATTTTTTTCCGAATCCCTCGCGTCTTAAATGAATTGAAGAAAAATTTTCAAGCACTAGTGAAACAGCTTATTTAAAAAGTTGCTCTATTTTATTATTTTTCTCCAATCCCAGCAAATCCAAAAGCCGACCCTGAGCATAGCTGCTCTCTAAGTAAATATTTCATTTCTCCCAAGAATGAAAGGCATTGATGGATTTTCGTTCTTCCTGCATTGTAAATTTGGAGATATTGAAAACACAATCATCATCCTCGTCAATTGGGAAAGCTATTACGGGGAATTGGGTCATTCAATTTGGGGTACCATGAAACCCTCACGTTGCGGGAACAACCGTCCACTTGGTATTGTAACACAAACAATGGGCTCCTCTACTGGCAGACCTACAATGCCAAAGTCGAAATTAATCAAAATATTTCTTTTGTGAAATCGGTCGTCGGTCTTTGATGTACATTTTCGACTCTGTGAAATAATCAGATCTGGTAACGAGTAAAGTAATAATTGGTAATTGTCACAGAAAATTTTCGAACACGAAGCTTTCTGTTAAAAGAGGTAGTTATTATTAGTTTTCATACTGTTATTTGCTGAAAATATTTATTGTTTAAAAGTACGAAAAAATCTAATATCAAGAGTTGTATTTATTAGATTATATCACGAAATTATAAAATTCAAAACATAACCTTTTTTTAATTAGAAATTAATTAGAGATTGGGCAGTTTGAGTTTATCCCAAGAGGCAAATTTTTAGATGTTCTGATTTTTCGAATTTATTTTGCGATAAGGTAATATGTAATATATGACATTTTTTTCTTAAAAAAATACTAATACAATAAAATTGCCAAAAAATTTAATTCATTTAAAATTTTCTAAAATTTCGAATGGAACATGTAACCTAGACAGTAACATATAGCATAAATATCTTTTTCTACACCCGTATTATAATAATGAACTTATATGCCCATAATCTGTTTTATAATGATACCAATTATGATACAGATTTTTTATAACGATACAGATTTTTAATCAATAGAAACCCATAATTTTTCAATCAAGCATGCTGTGCATTTGACGTTTGTCTAGGTTCCTATGTAATTGTTTTAGTTGTCAAAATCAGTACGTATTAAATTTTCGTAGCTAAACTTCGATAATTATATTATCAAAATGTCTGATATCAGCGATATAGAAGACTTACCATCGACTCCTCCACACATATCGGAGAAAGCAGAAAATGCAGTACAAAATATTTTGCCCCAAAAATCTATGGTAATACCAATACTCGAGTTAATACCAATACCAATATTCGAGGTAATACCATTACTTACAATTTTGTACTATAAGTAAGTTCTAAAAGTACTATGATTTAAGTAAATTTGTTATTTGTGAAGAACAATATAGAATTTTTGTTTTCGTAGTTATTTTTTATATAAGTCGATTTTAAGTATATCTTTTAGTTTAAATGCTCTACTTACTCTGTATATTTAAAAGAAAAAGTTTCAAGTAAAAGTAACTTAAATTTATTATGTCTACAAGATGTTCGTTGATAATCGCTTACTCATTAAGGTCATTTGAAGGTCAACTTTGTTAAGCATATAATTTTAAATGCACCATGGTTTTTATTAAAAAATAAATAACTTTTGTTTAAACTATTTTTTTACTTATTCCCCCGTTTTAAAATTAGCGCGCGTTTCTATTTAAAATGTTTGGTATTATTTCAAAACAGGGAGGAAAATGGTTTTAATAAGTTTTTCTTAATACATATTGACCTTGACCTTGAATTGAAGTTCATGAGATAATCAAACAACAGCATTTTGCAGATTTTACGAATTCAAGTTACTTTTACTCATGGAGGTAAAATAGGGAAGGAGATGCAATCACGTGGTCATATTGACCATATTGATACTAGACTTCCTTCACTTGCGACAGTTTGTATTTTAATGCATTGTTTAAACTTATAATTAATTATATATGTTTATAAAAAGTATTCGTTTCAAAAACATTAAAAGAAAAATGGTGTCGTGTGCCAAGCGCAATTGCACAAGTAGGAATTGTGTGGATAACAAGAAAATTTCAAAACTAACATTTCATATTAAGTATAAACACAGTGCAGAGTGGCATTAAAATAAAATGAGAAGTTTTAGAATTAAATTAAATAGTTTCTTATCACTAACAAGTAAACATTAGAAACTCATTGTAAATTAGCATACAACATTTATATATCTACATAATAAACACAATTTTGTCAATTTTATTCATTTATTGCAGATTTCCACGGGATCCAGGAAAAACGTATAAAATTGATAAATTTTGTACATAGAAGTTCTTGGCTACCTATTATGTTCCAAGAAACAACACTTTGATTTAAACTAATATGTTCGTCTAAAAGAAGATGCTATTCCTGCTATTAATACACAGTTAAAAAGTAATCAAGTACCTAATTTTTTTTTTTTTTTTTTTTTGAGTGAGGGTAGCCATATGTGAGTAGTAGGGATTAAGTATACTTAACTTAATTATTTATTGTGAATTTATCTAACAATTTGCAAATCTTCTTGATTAACAGTACACATTATTATTCATACTATTATAATACACTACTCATAAATACATAGAATTTCTACATTACTATTGTTGTTGTTGATGAGTTGTTTAATTTTCGGAGAATTACATAAATTTTGTAAGAATTGACTTTATTTTTTATCGAGAGACATGACATTATGTTGATTCAACTAAAGATGGCTGAAACCAAGCGTAAATTTAATAAAATTTGGATTACAGTCCCTATTACCTAGAAACCGTCATTGAATGCCATTATGTAATACACCACTGGATGCAGGATGAAAAGTTATTTCAAAAAATGTTATAAAATATCCAGGTCCATATTTAAAAAAAATAAGATGAGGGTGGTCCGGAGAATACGAAACGATGGATGCAAAATATGAAAACGTCAAATCAAAGAAAATTTACTATCAAATAAAAAACCTATAAAATATTTTTTGGTAGTTCTGAAAATAAATGAACGATAACCAAAAAGATCGAATTTCCTTTTATCGAAATATCTCAAGAACCGGGCCTGCTATTTTCGATTAATTTCCACCGCTAGATTATGCTTCGAGATAAGCAACTTTTTTCCATTTAACCGACTTTCTAACTAGTATGGTTTGAAAATTACTAATACAATCCCATTAAAAAAGTGGCCTGTATATTACATTTTTAATATATTTTTTTAAACGTAATAAGTTTATCCGCAATGTACCTAACCAATTTTTGTTGAAATACTTTATATCCTTCCGTGCATCAAAACATTATTGGTAACTGATCCGCTGGCGCTGCTATGCTAATATACACTTCGAAATTTTAATTTAAATGTAACACTGTTGCAACTCTACATAATCCCAAACCATACTAACCCCTTTTATAGAGAGTTTTATGATTCTGATGGGAAACGAGGTTATCTGAAAAGGTAATATTTGTTTTACGATCGAATGTTACTTTCAATATAGAATGGATATGTCTGTAAACAAAGTTTTATCCAAAGCAGTTTATAAATATCTATTATAAAAAAAACAGTCGTCAGAAGAACAATATTAAAGGGTGTTATTTGAAGTGTTTCCTATTTTTTTGGGATGTTTCAATAACTCGTATTGGGAATTGGAACGTTCACTACTTCTGTGGGATCTTAATTAACCTCAGAATATCCTAAATATTTCTGGATATGTTCTCCTAACCAAATTTTATGAGACCAAGATTTTGCCATACGATAAATACCTCCCTTTTAATTGCACCTGTGCCTCTGCCTCTATTCACCTGGAATGGCCCTGCTATTATAAAAAAAATGATCCACAAAAAATGTTTCTAAAGTAGGTTATGACCGAGTCAAGTCTATGAATTGAATCCATACTGACATTAAAAAAGAAACATAAAAATACGCTCCGACATACGTGAATTTTTCCAATGTCAACATTAGAAGAAAAAAATTGTGGATCACTTTTAACTTAAGCTGAACAATATTGTTGCAGATTGTTAGGTTTTACCACGAATAAACATTCACCTTGTTATTATTAAAATCAAATTCAAAATAAGTTTACTCTTTAACTCTTTAGCATTATGCGGTTATAATTAAAAAAATAATTATGCGCTTGTTACTCAATTTCATAAGTAAATAAAGGGTGCGTCGATATCATGTTGTCTCGTTTTTTTTTTGATGCCGTTACAAAAGAAGCCATCCATAGCCAACTTTTGATTAATTGATCAACTAATTAGTTCTCTGTTTAATTCATAAATGATTGATTGATTAAATGTTGCTTTAATAAATTTAAATAAAACTCTAATTGCTGGAATCTACTCTGATCATAGCGTTATCTCGTTATACAGGAAGTCCCCGAAAATAATGCGTTCATTGAAGGTATTAGTAGGTCATTTATAACAAAAAGGTCGGCCAATTATTGTTAGATATGCTTATAGTTTAGACCATAGTTAAAATTCAAAACAGGTAGCATAGGATAATGGATTTTAATGCAATTTTGGGAATATAAAAATATATAATCTCCAAATCCTTCCACATCCCACAGTATAAATGAAAACAAAAATCAAAAAATTGAGAAAGCTGAAAAAAAAGATAAAAATTAATGTATCGACCAGGAATCGGACCTGGAATCTTCCGACTAGAGCCGTCGACACCTCTACCAATTGGGCCATCGAAGCACATGGCTGCGACAGTCGAATTTGTAGATATTCCGACACTCGTCGGCACACAAACACATTTTCCTCCCCTCCCAGCTCTCTCAATTCTGCTTAAAGCCACGCTTGTGACATCTTTTAGAAGGACGTCAATAATCTCAGATTATACTATTAGAATACATTTTCTTTATTTGTTCACTAGTGGTAAGTTTTAGAATCTGGTCCGCCGTAAACGTGAATGTATTTTAAATGAGAAAAGGTTTAATTGCATGTAGGTACAGGTCCTCTTTTTAATAATATTTTTAGCTAAGTAATACTACTGATAAAGTCGGATTGGTTTATTAAAATTGAATATTAAATTAAGTAAAATTCAAAATAGTATAATATTACGAATGGAAATAGTGTCACAAGAGGCGCAAACCGAATGCGATAATCACATGGGTGCAAAAAACCAAAATTGATACATTATTTTTTACTACATGTACAATAGAGTGAGTCAAAAACTAACCTATCGTATTTATGGGTTAATATGAACCTATATACCTAGAAAAAATTTCCCTGCAAGGCAGGATTTTTTTGCTCAATTTTAAAAGGTGCGCATTCCCATTCCATTAACATATAAAAAAATATTTTTTCATTAAAAATACCATAACTTTTGAACCGTTTAGGATTCTTGTAGAGCATAACATTTCCTAAAAAATCTATCTCAGGATTATTTTTTTTTAATTCAAAAATTCATATAGTTGAAAACTTTGAAAAGTAAAAAAACTCTAAATATTCAATTTTAGTGTTTTTTGAATAAAAATGTTTTTAATTAACAAAAATTTGGATTTAAATAATATAAAATAGTTGAAAAATATCGTTAATGATCTAGATTTGTCAAAAGAAAACCTATTGTGTTTAATAATTAATATTTTATTTCTTTTGAAATCATTTATACACTCTTGTTGACAACTAATTAGTTCTTAATGAAATTTAATTTATTTCAATTAGGATATTGCTGAAGATGTAATTACACTACTTGTAAGATGAATTGTTTTTGCTCCTCATTTTTTGTTAGAGTTCGATTGTATTTCTGTATCAATGCAATAGCTCGTTCAGCAATATCATTAACACATTTGATGTTTTTAACAATATGGGAATATGATTTGTATGAATCATCTTCTGCCCATTGTTTTTGTGACTAAATCACTAATATCTTTCGAGCAAATCATGTCAAATTGTGTTTTAGTTAATGTAATTTTGTTATCATCAACTTTGTTCTCGTCGTTTTGCGTAGCATTAATCATTTTCTTTTTCATTTCCAAGCTTATACTAGAATCAAAAAAAGACATTGCTGCAAGTCTTTCTGTGAGGTACCATAAGTGTCGCGAAAATGTTAATACAGTAGCATTTGAAATCTTTTCATTGATATTTTTATAGTTGATTACATATTTCAGAAAATTTAAGTCTTGAACCTTTATCGGACTAGGAGCTTCAAACCATGCTTTCACATAAACAATACTTATGAAACTACAAACTTCACCTAATCCAAGTAAATATTTTTTACTACCAACATTAAATTGATTTTGGAACATGTACATTTTGAGGCAATAGATGGCCTTGGATATTCATCTCGCTTAATAAGTTGCTGCAGGAGCTTTAAATGTGATAGGATAAGTTTGCGTACCATTTAAAAAAATATATACTAGTTCCAAAAATTCTTTATAATCATCTCGAGGATGGTGTTCCTGAAAAAGTTCAATAAATCGTGTTTTTAAGTACTTAAACGATTGAAAGCCCGAATTGACTGGAACTAATTAAATAATCAAAAATAGTTCATACATTGAGTTGTTTGGAAATAAATGACAATACATTATCTCTTTCGTCCACGACTTTATAACGTATGATGTCATTGTCCAATCCAGTTATGTAATTACTTTGATCAATATTTTTCCTAGTTTGCCCGAATCGTTTAAACGTAGAAACATTTGGACCTGACGTTGCAGGTAAACAAGTTTGGCATGCTTTCTGAAGAACTAATTCATAAACATGATGTCGGCAAGCAAAATAAAGAAATTTCTTTTCAAGTATACGTTCCAATGTCGCATAACAATAAACGTAATAAATTAAAACCCAAGTTTCGTTCACCTGTATTGGAAGCCGTTGTATCGAAGCATAAGCATTTTATCTTGTCTGCAATACCCCAGTCATCTAATGATTCAATTTTGGACAAAGTTTGTTGCTCTCCTGTCCCGATTTTGATTTTTGGTATGTTGAGTAACTGTTCAAAATTTGAGCCAGATACAACAACTGCAAGCCTATCAACTTTATCATATCCACAAACGTCAACAAAAAATTTCGTATCCCAATGAAGGAAAAGATTGTTTGGAAATTGGATTTTGTCTTTCAAATCATCTACAATATCTTTTCTAGCTTTTAATCGACCCCTTCGAATGGTACTGTAGCTTAAAGTAGTATCTTCAACCGGCACTCCTAATGACTCAGAGAAGGCAGTGAGAATATATACTGCCCTTCTGCTACTAGTATTAGTTCGATCGAGAGCACTCACCACTGCAGGATTTATAACGTTGATTTTCTTTGGTTTTTTTTATGATGTTCAGGATAGGGATCTTGTAAATCTGAAGCGAATCATTTTAAATCATTGGAAAATGATGAAACATATTTTTCAAGCTCCTGTTCAGGTGAAGAATGAAAAGAAGTACTTTGATTCGTACCTGAAAATTTGAATGAATTAAGAAAGTATAATTAATATTTATACAAGAAAAAGTATTATAATCTTTGAAAGAAACAACTTACTTGGT
Source organism: Psylliodes chrysocephalus (assembly GCA_927349885.1). Classification (NCBI taxonomy): domain Eukaryota; kingdom Metazoa; phylum Arthropoda; class Insecta; order Coleoptera; family Chrysomelidae; genus Psylliodes; species Psylliodes chrysocephalus. The sequence goes on from OV651813.1 coordinate 40,425,048, forward strand.
AATTCCAGCTCTGGAATTGGTGTTTAACTTAATGCAGACTTTGCAGTTGAACGTCGAAGTCGTGTATCTTCGTTTAACAAAGCTTTTTGTTCATCAGTTAAGAATTGTTCTGATGATTTCTTAGCAATATTATGCAACTTATCTAATTTGTTTTCTTTTTGCAATAGTTTTTTATTTTTTCGGGATTTCAAAAGATTTTTCCATTCCCGGAATAAACATTCTATTTTGCCTACAACATAAAATAGTTTAATTGTAGGAAGATTAAAATTACTCCATATTTTTATTACGTCCTTGGCGACTTCTGTAGCACTATTCCATATAGTTAGGTTACGGGACGTATGTTTAAAGAATAAACTTGTCGTTTTGTTGAAAGTTTACGTTCACTGATTTTGCTAGTTTCAAAACCAACTAAAAATATTGAATTTCTAGATGTCGTAATTTGTAATAAGTTAATTGCACTTTTTTTCTTACTTATTTTCAATATTTGGAAAACTAAGTGACAGGTTTGTTATATTAGAACAGAGAGGTTATAAAGAGATAATATTTTATAGTTACAATTATCCATTAAAATTCAATGATATTTTAAAATAGAAATAAGATGCTTGTTAGATGAAACAAAAATTTCATGAATATTTGACGGCAACGCCTCAAGCCACTATCGACTCTCCCGAGAAGCTACACCTAATGAACAACCTACGAAAACAGCTGATTTTACTTTTTACCGACAGCTGTTAAGTAAATTATGACTTGATGTCTTGAAATCATTTGAATGTTAAAAAATTTAATTTTTGTAATGAATAACGTTAACAATTGTGAGAAAAATTTTTCAAAAATAAGGCAATCCTAAAGTTTTTTTAATACAAAAACTAATGAATATAAGAACTTTTTTTAACAAATCTAGATTATTAACTATATTTTTTATCTATTTTATATTATTTAAATCCAAATTTTTGTTAAATATAAACATTTTTAGTCAAAAAACACTAAAACTGAATATTTTTATTTTTTCACTTTTCAAACCTTTCAAATATACGAATATTTGAATTGAAAAAAATAATCCTGGGATAGATTTTTAGGAAATTTTATGCTCTACAAGAATCCGCGACGTAAACAATTTTATCCTAAACGGTTTAAAATTTATGGTATTTTTAATGAAAAAATATTTTTTTACATGTTATTTGAATGGGAAACTTTGAATGCTCACCGACACCTTTTAAAATTGAGCAAAAAATCCTGTCTTGCAGGGAAATTTTTTTCTCGGTATATAGGTTCATTCTAACCCATAAATTCGCTAGGTTAGTTTTTTTAGCTCACCCGAATGTACAATACTATTGTAAAACCAGCTAACTGTGGAGGTTCAATCTGAATGTAACTGATTTCAATGTTTGACTTTGGATTACAGAATTGAGGTTCAATTCCTAATAAAACACAACTATGAAACATGAAAAAGTGGCATGCTGTAGTTGTGTATTCGTTTTAAATTCATTTTTTATTCGAATTTTTTTCTATAGATTTTAAGTGAGGTCGCAAAAGACTTTTTTGGTCTAGGGCGAATAAATAAATACGTTGACGTTGAGAAGGTAATTTTTACAATTCTAGGTACATTTTTTAAAGTAAATCTGTTTATTTACTGTCGATTTTTTAAATTCGATACTTATTACAAATGATTTTTTTTGCATCAATTTTTTTATCACAAAATCTTCTTTAAACAATCGATTTTTTACCATAGTTTCTTTTTACAATCGATTTTTTAACTATCGATTATTTTTCACATTGGAATCTTTCGTACAATCATTACTTTTTGCAGTCGATTTTTTTTTACTATTGATTTTTTATAATGAATTTATCACATTCGATTTTATCATAGCTTTTTCACAATCTATTCTTTTTACAACAGATTCTATTTACCATAAAATTTTTACAAATATATCAAAATAAAAATAACGGAAAATTGTTTGTTTTATAAACTCTTTCCAAAGCATTAAACAGTGCGATATGATTTAGGGCTAGATACTACGAGTGCCCTGTATATAATTTTTAGTTTCTATTTTACGAAATGAAGCGCGTCCAATTTTCTTAGCATATCGTCGAAGTGTACCTCTTATTTTCATATTATTGAAAATTACTCCAGTCGTAACCCATACACCATCCGGACAATGTTTTCTGATATTTGAACTTCATATCATTGAACTGCAAAATTATACATTTGGCTTTTAAATCTTTAAAACATTTTCTTTGTAGTTTTGTAAAATATTTTTTAAGATTCATTCTTCATATGTTTTCCTGTTCCATAATGCAAACAACGTCGCTGCTGACATAAAAACATATTTGTTTGATCCAATATCAACAGAAATTATTTTTTTAACGGCATATCCTCTCCCTTTTCACTTTTGAAATTGCTTTGAGATTGAATCGGTGCCAACTTCACACAATCCATATGACTTATGACACAAATAGCCCACAATTATTTGGCTTTGATTCATCGCACGCGAGAAGGTGACAAACAGACACACAGAAGGCGGCGCCGTTGCCACATTTATCAACTCCTGCCACGTGTAGACGACGATCTATCCCGAAATGCTTATGTAGGTCAGGATTAACTTCTAGGGTACTGCGAAGAAAGCGTCTGGATGTACAGGGGAAGGAGAAGGGTCTGTTAATTGGGTCATCAATCACTTTCTTGTGACGATTATGTTTATGAAATAGGGTAAGGAGGGTGTAAATAAAGCGGCGCGTCTCCTTTAAATAAGGAATTGATAAATTGAATTTAATGATGTGTGATGAAAATGATGAGATCTTGTCAAAAATACGGTAAAGTTTGAAATTTTCTTCATTCATGAGTGAGTTAACAATCTTTTTATTTTTTTATTTATGGATCAAAATTTCTTTTCCAGAATTACATAGCAAAGTTCCATAACAAATAAAACAATTGACAACGTTAAAACGAGTTATAAACTTAATATGATCCAAAATAAGTTGTAAAGTAAAAAACAACACCAATATACAGGGTGACTCATTAGTTTGTGGAAGTCCAATATTTCGGTAGTTTTTGAAAATACAAGACAATGTCAAATACAAAAGTTTTACGGTTCGCTGAGGCGCCTATTGTAAAAATATTTTTTTAATATATAGGGTGCTCCCAAAAAGCAAGGCAAAAACAAGCGAGATATTAGATTTCCAAACACACTAATGGATTTCCAAACACACTAATGGGCCAGCCTGTATAAATACAAGCCAAATAAAAAATAAAACAATATCTAGATTCAAAAGGAAAAACTTGTATTTCGTGCAAAACTTTTTTATTAATCAATGCAAAGCGCTTTCGGCTTATTTGCCATCATCAGTGCTCATCTACAAAAATTGTGGATGTAAACTTACAATTTAAAAAGATTTTAAAAAATATATTATAAAATCTGAATTAGACTTTTAAGTCAAAAGTTAAAATAGTATATATACAATTGTTTGAACAAATTAAAAATTACAAGAAACAAACAAAGTGACAAAAAACTGGTATTAGGAATAGTGAGTGTGGGATAAGCCCTTACAAATCAGATCTGATCTCCAGAAGCAAGTTAGCTTGTGTGGAATTAAGGAATCATGCCACCCTCACTATTCACAAAATTGAAAAAAGGTTAACAAATTAGTTTAAATTTAAAGAAATTTACATTTAGAGGGTGACTGTGGAAGATATATTGAAATTTGAATCTAGAATACAATATTTGATATGAAGAAAGTAAAACGCAGAAGGCCAAAGTAAAAAAACTGAAGGTTTTTTTTATATATTTTATATACATTATAATTATGAAAAAGTCTACCTACTGTCCACAACGTATCCAACAAGTTCCTGGTCATCCTCACTCCCAAAATTATATATTTCGGGATATTTACAACTTGCTAAATCATAATTTTATTAATATTAATATTAATATTTTCAAATTTAAATTTCTTTCTTCATTTTGGTTCAAGTTGTTTAACCGTTTCCACATGACAGTGGTGACAAGCGACACTTGAAGACTTTGACTTGTCAAATGTCAACAGAAGGAGGTGCGTTCACCTCAGTGTGGAACATGTTTCTCCGAGTGTGATTCGAGTGATTGGAGGTTAACGGATTCCTTAATTCCACACAAGCTAACTTGCTTCTGGAGATCAGATTTGATTTGTAAGGGCTTATCCCACACTCACTATTCCCAATACCAGTTTTTTGTCACTTTGTTTGTTTCTTGTAATTTATAATTTGTTCAAACAATTGTATATATACTATTTTAACTTTTGACTTAAAAGTCTAATTCAGATTTTATAATATATTTTTTAAAATCTTTTTAAATTGTAAGTTTACATCCACAATTTTTGTAGATGAGCACTGATGGTGGCAAATAAGCCGAAAGCGCTTTGCATTGATTAATAAAAAAGTTTTGCACGAAATACAAGTTTTTCCTTTTGAATCTAAACTACGTGCACACAGCTGTCAACCTTTTTTGGTTATTTTAATATCTAGATTTCCTCAATAGTCAAGAACCTAGATTTATTATTGGGGCTCTAGACTAACAACAACTAAGAGTAAAAACCTAAAAGAAGCAATGACACAGTTAAATTGTGACCTAACCTGACCTAATAAATATTTCAGCAAACTATATCCAAGTTGATGAGGCATGGGACATGAAATCAGATTATTCGCCTATTCTTCTCACTCTTAGTGACACCATTATCCAAAAGGAAAGCGCTCCTAGACTAATAAATAGGAGAACAGACTGGCAAAGCTTCAGTCTGGACCTTGAAAATAAAATCAATCTTTCAGTTCCCTTAAGAACAAAAGCACAGCTAGATGAATAAGTAGAACTACTTGTATCCAACATACAACAAACAGTATCGGATAATACGCAACCTATTGTGCAGCGAACAACAGAAAATAACTATCCTAAAGAAATAAGTTAAAAATAAAATGAATCAAAAATGAATATATTTGTGAATACCTTAGTGAGTTGACAAACGATAAATCAACTGATTATTTTGTATGCACAAAGCGATTAAAAAACCCACTGTGCAGAATGCTCCAATCAGGAATACAGATGGTAGCTGGGCTAGAAATAATATAGATAAAGTTAATAGATTCTTAGAGCACTCACAAAATACCTTCCAGCCAAATGAAGGAGAAGAATTACCGAACTGGGCTCCTCTAGAGAAAGACGACTCAATTATCAGACCAACCTCTCCAAAGGAAATTGCAGAAGATATAAAAACAAATATTAATTCTAAGAAAGCTCCTGGCTTTGATTTAATTACAAGAGAAATCTCAAAACAACTTCCGAAGAAAGCCATAATTAAACTTACACACCTGTTTAATGCCTCATTCACACTAAGGTATGTCCCTAGATTGTGGAAAGTAGCTGAAGTCATTATGATCCCCAAACCAGGAAAACCTCCGAACGAAGTTTCGTCATATACGCCAATATATCTATTGCCTATAATATCGAAACTATTTGAAAAATACTAATAAAAAGACTGTGAAACCCATCATTGAAAAAAGGAAACTTATTCCAGATTACCAGTTCGGCTTTAGAGAAAACGATTCAACTATAGATCAGGTTCATAGAATCTCAAATGCGATTGAAAAAGCATTAGAAAACAAAGAAATCTGTTCAGCCATCTTCCTCGATGTTGCGCAGGCTTTTGATAAAGTAAGGCATGATGGCTTAAAACATAAACTGAATGTGCTACTTCCACAGCCATACTCAGAGCTGATTCATACATTTCAGATAGATTCTTTAGAGTAAAACAAGATGAAGCATACTCTGAACTGAAAGAAATCAAAGCAGGAGTACCACAGGGAAGCGTCCTGGGACTGATATACACTTGTGACATACCCCAACTAGAACAAGACACAATAGCTACATTTGCAGATGATACTGCCATTCTAGCGATAGGCAAAGATCATGAAGAGACTGCAAATAAACCACAAACATCAGTTAATCAAATAAATAATTGGACCAAAAGATGGCGTATTAAACTAAACGAAACCAAATCTGTTAATATTAATTTTACTAACAAAAATGGCCAAAAAATACCAATTAACATAAATAATGCTCAGGTCCCTTATGCTAGTTCGGCAAAATATCTAGGTATTACATTAGATGCAAGACTTCGCTGGAAGGTCCATGTTAAAAAGAAATAACAAGAGTTAGATTTAAAATTCAAAAAAATGTACTGGTTACTTCCAGCCTATCTACATATAACAAAATTTTATTATATAAACAAGTTCTTAAACCAATTTGGACCTATGTCATTCAGCTCTGGGGTTGTGCCAGCTATAGTAATATTCTAATAATCCAGAGATTCCAGAACAAAGTATTGAGGAACATTGTCGATGCTCCTTGGTACATTAGAAACAGCGACCTTCATCTAGACCTTCAGATGGGCACTGTTGACCAGACTATCACCAGATTCGCTAGGAGTCACGAACAACGGCTCCACCAACATGAACGTTGAGGCGATCCAGCTTCTTGACAACACGAACCTGACAAAAAGACTCAAGAGAGTGAAACCTTTTGAGTGATTGTGTTAATAACAAAATAAAGCATTGTGCGCTTTAGTGTTACACGTTAGTTTAGTATAATTAAGTTATCAGACCCTAAGGTATACTAGCGAGTAGAACTTTAGTTTTTAAGATTCCAATCCTAGTTAAGTTAGGTTATAAAAAATTCCTCGTTGATTAACTCTTGATCAGATTGTAATATTACTAAACGCCCCTTTTGGAGTGTTTTATCACAAAAAAGTGTGGAAAATGATTATCTTTAATTTATGCCCTAAAGACTTTTTGGTCCGTACTCAATATATTTGATTACAAGAAAGTCACACACATTATATTTTTATCTTGATTTTTGCTTGACTTTTTACTCTTTTGAAATGTTTGGACGCTATTAGTAGATTTAAGTTCATTTCTAGGGTCTGCTTAATGAAATTTCGTCCAATAGCTATTTGGTTAATACAAGATTATTTCTTCGGAACAATTCTTGTCTTTCAACAACCTGTCCGGTCGGTAAGAAGAATCTGTTAAAAGTTTTAGAGATTTTTGTTATTTTTTAAGAGAAGATACAATCGAAGTTACAAACCACTAATTGTTTGAACAATATGTGTGAGAATTGTTAATTCTACACTTAAATATGCAAATATTTTACAAAATTATAGAACCTTTACCTACTTATAAATCATTACAGATAATCGTGACATTTAATAGAGGGATATTTTCGTATCTAAATATAAATCAAAAATATTTGAATGTACCTCGTCTTGTAAACAACGTTAATTTAGTTTTAGTCTAGACAAACAGGTGCGATTTGATATAAAGGACTTGAAACACGAAAATTGAGCCAAATATTGGGTATTAACTAATTACGTTTAAGGCCAGTTTAATGGCAGTTTTCAAACTTCAAAAACGTCTTGGACATCGTTATACGATTTCGATAGTTGATTTATTAATACAAATGTATTTATTTTAATAGCATTCTACAACACAACAATAATAATATATTAATAATAAATGTACGGGGTGGGTGGCTCAGTGATAGAGTCTCTGCCTGCGGATCCAAGGGTCCCGGGTTCAAATTCCACCGTTGGCCCGGATTTTTTTGTTTAATTTAATTATTTAAAATTAATTCTGAAGCCTTAGTAGCATTCCCCACTTGACCATTTACTGTTAGGTTCTAATTAACAGTGCTGTTCCTAAAGCGGCGCTGGGAAACAGTAACAAAGCCTGTACAGAACACGAGGCAAAATGACCCTGGTAGTTGAAGCCGATGACGCACAAAAAAAAATAAATGTCTTTATTACCATTTAATAAAAACAAAAACAGGCTGCTACTAGCGCCTTCTATAAGCAGTAACAAAATAAAATACAAATTCGTATTTCTCATGTCAGAAAACCTAAAACTACCAAATTTTATGTTCATGCTCTCAGAAATTTTAAAATAAAATTTTCCCCTTCTCCTAAATCAGCATCATTTTTATAAGACATACTGGGCTAAATTTTCATATTTTGATGTTTACTGTCTCTAGTTCACAGATTACCCATTCTTAATGAATCACCTTGTATAACTTATAGTGAATACTGTTCCTTGGTTAGAACACATAATTTAAAAACTGTATTATTTACTGTTAATTTTGTTTTTCATTTTCTTTTTTTTTAATATAATCATTAAATTTTGTAATGTAAATTAATAGTGAATACTGATCCTTGGTTCACCCCTTTTTCTATTTTTATTAAAATAAATGCTACAACTCATTTTAAGTCATCTCTCAACATTATATAATATAGCCAGTCACATTCGCAGCACTATACGTGACTCAGATTGAGTCCAGTTGCAAACATGTATCGCCTTTTTTGAAAACTTCAGCGCATTAACAACTTTCATACCAAAACATGTATTCCATATATTTATATTTCCGCATATATCTATATAACTTGTGTTATTAATTGCTTTGGATATCATCCATTTAGGAATCACATTTGGTGAAATTGTAGCTTGACTTTGTGCAACATTTGGTGTTTACATCAACCGGTTGATAATTAACACGTTGCTGCTTAACGTACACGGTACGGTCCAATTGTTTCCGGCCTCTCCAATTTCCGATTGATAAAATTGCTTCCATCACTGCTCGTTACGAGACTAAGCTCTTGAGGTTATTGTATCTACACACCATCAGCGGCTAATGATTATTTTCCTTTCTTTCTTCTTTATATTCTCGAAATTACCGCATCTACGTTTAGTTTAGATCCTTCCGATTATCTGAATATGAACTAGATTACAACAAGGCTATAATAGAATTACAGAAACGTTATCAATCAATATAATGTTCTAATAATCTTAAACATTTTTCTTTCTTTTTTTTTTCTATGTACGAGTATTAATTTAGAACTATAATTGCCAAAGGTTTTAGGACTATATATTAATTATTGTCATTCATATTTTCAAATTATTTACTTGCGAAATTCGTCAAAACGGATTGAGAGAACCGCAAAACGTAAATATCCGTCGAAAGGTCGAGGTCGAAAAATCATGATTCCTATACTTTGCTTACGGGTTACAGGAAAGTAAAAAATAGCCACCAGTGATACCTATATAATATAAGAAGTAATCAAAAAGCTTCCGGCACCGTTTTGTTTTATCTGATTTCTAACAAGCCTCTTCAGATCTTTTGATAGTACCTGTACCAATCCATTAGACAGTTGAAATTACCATCTTACCACTAATTGAGCATCGGCAATAAATGTCAAATGAGCCACTTTTGTGACAGAGCCGAATGGAAACCTAGATAGGAAATTACACGATCGAGAGAAAGGAAAAGGAATCCTTCGGAGAGGTTCTCCACTTCAATCGGCCGTTAAAATTGTAGCGAGTGCTTTCAAGCTAACTCTCTTTTAAGTTTTTGTTCTCGTCGAACGAAGTTCGTTCGGATATAGTGGTCTAATTAGTAATGAAACTTTTTAAATGTGGTAACTTTGTTGCAGTAGCTTGTGTTATCGGAAACTGAAAAAAGAACAGATCACACGAGGAGGATTTATTTTTATAATGGTATTTCAAACTTTTAAACGATCGTTTAAAAATGGACTTAAAAGTTTTTCATAGTAATATTCTTCTATTATACTTTCCGGGATGTTGGAAAATAAGATAATTTGATTTATTTTTCCAGTACGATGATATATTGAAGCTGCTTTGTATTGTCTACTCGCTCTTGTTTCACTATAGGTTTCGTTCTTTTTGGATGTATGAATTAACTTTATTATTGTATTATTATACCAAAATACAACGTAAATCAAATTCAGATTAGACATTTTAATGGATTTGAAGCTTGTTTAGGCACACATGAACATTATTTTAGGATAACCAAAAACGATTCTTCTTCTAATGCTCTCCATTATTATTAGCATTTATGCGGTATGCATTGTTATTCCTAACATGGTTAGGGTATGGTATTCGAAAATTCAAAGTGTTCTTTAAAATGGCGTTATTTCAAATATCTTTCTCATACTCATAGAATCTGTTTTTAGTGGCTAAAGTAAGATTTAAGTATCCTGTGTTTTAAAGATATTGTTTTAAAGGTATTGTTTTAAAATAAATAAGTGTTCAAATAAATTATTAACAAATAAACTGTTTAAAATAAACAAACGTAACATTGGTGTCGAGAAGTGAAATAGTGTAAATAAATAGTGATTAAAATGGCTAAGAGAGTGTGTTATTTAAAAGTGACCGAGCTACGTCGGGAGTTAGAAGATTGTGAGTTGGAGACGACAGGGAAGAAAGCAGAACTGGCAGAATGACTTAAACAAGCAATAGAAAATGAAGGTTTGGATTCGGAAACTTATCTATTTTCTGATGATTCATCTTCTGCTATAATTTCTTCAATTTCTTTGTTAGAAAGTCTAATGTCAACTATGAAAACAGATATTAAAGTTTCTTCTGACATTACCTCCTTAGAAAGTAAAGTTTCGTCTGATATCTCCTCTTTAAAAGATGAAATTTCTTCTCACTTGGAAAACAAAATGTCTTATATGGAAAATGAACATTCGTCTATTTCTTCCTCAGAAGAAAGGGTGTGTCTTCCGTTGAGGAGAAAATAAAACAGATGGAGAAAAAATAGAAGAACTAGAACATTCAGAACCGCCCAAGGAAGGTGAAATAAAGTGTCATTCGTCATGAGTGGAGGCGAAGTTAAAATTGGAAGGAGCTGTAAACTCTGCTAGTGTTAAAGCCCCAACCTTCGACGGAAAGATATCATGGACCAACTTCCTTAAACAGTTCGAGACAGCTACGAGAGTAAACAAATGGTCTGAGAGAGAAAAGGCAGTATATCTGACAATCGCCCTTCGAGGAGACGCTTTAGATGTTATTCAGACAATACCTGTGGAAGAGACGAATGATTTTGAACAACTCAAAAAGAGACTAAACATGCGATATGGCCACGAACACTTGGAGCATTTATACAAGTCACAGTTAAAGAATTGCAAACAGAAATGAGACGAGACTCTTCAAGAATATGAAGTGGATATTGCCAGGTGGTGCGATTTGCCTACCTATCAGCTCCGGAAAACATGATGGAATGTTTGACAGTCCAAACATTTCTTGATGGACTTCGTGACCACGAGATGCAGAAAACATTCCGCTTAGCCCGCCATAAAACATTGGTCAATCAATGTCTTGTCCGCTGCTTTGGAGTATAAGGCAGCTACGCATGCTTCTGGTGGATACAGTAAAGTGAGGACTGTAAAAGAGGAAGAAGTGGAAGATAAACTCTACCTGTTTGGTTAACATGGTAAAGAGCCTTACTGACAGAAAGATGAAGCTAAAGACCATCAGGTGCTAGAATTGCGGTGAACTGGGACATGTACGCAGTTCGTGCAAACGCCCTAAGGTCCCAACAAATAAAGACAACACGCCGCAGGAAAACTAGAGCGGGTCGGCCTAGAGGGGGCAGCTTCGACCCGAAACCGTTCCAAAGACCCTCTCATACTGATAGCCTCTTTGAAATGTCGCGATGATAGTGTATACGTAGACGGCGAAGTAAATGGTAAAAAATATACATTCTTGGTGGATACTGGAGGAACTAGGACCATTATACGACCAACAACTATAAATAACTGTAAGAGGCTTCTACCAACAAGATTGCGACTGCGGACTGCCACAGGTGAAAGTGCCATCATCCATGGGAAAATCCACTTTCAATTGGGAATTGGTACAGAAAAGTTCATTCATACTGTTATTATCGCTGATATCGAAGATGTTATACTTGGAATGGATGCAATTAACTTACATGGTTTTCAGTTAGACTTTAAGAACAGAGTGATCAAAGTTGGTGCCGAAGAGGTATTCCTACATCCATATGGAGACAGTACCGTGCCAGTTGCTGTACAGGAGGATACAGTGGTACCTGGAAGAAGCACGGAAAAAAAATTGTAGAACAAATTTCTACAATTATAAATTTTTTCTCTACAATAAATATTACAAATAGGGACAGGGACAATTTGTAGTAAAAATTTCCAAATATGTGTAGAGAATGTATTGTAAAGTTATTATCTACAATATGTAGTAAAAATAACCATTTTTGTATAATATAATTTTGCTGATATCTGCATTTCTCACGTAACTTTCTATTTAAATTTGAAACATTTTTCAGTTTAATATTTAATATTTATATTTAATTATAAAAATTAAACACTTTAAACTAATTTTACAATTTTTTTCATATATATTTTTTTTTTTTTCGAAAGAATAATTTCACAATAAGTGTTTGTTACTATAGCTTAAAAGTTTTAAACCATGATTTAATAATTTTAAAAACATTTTAACGGCTTGGTTTTTGGTCTACCAATTTTAATTCATGATGAACATAAATCTTGTTGTTTTATTTATTAGAACAAAGATTTTACTTTTAAAACGATTGTATGTCTGTCAGTTAACTCGTGTAAAATAAGAAAGTAGGCGCCAGAGATTAATGTGTTAGATAACCATCTACGTCTCTGAAGAATTTATTTAATTTCCATTTCAGCAGTTTTATTTATTTTTTCGCCATATTTTAATTGTTTTTGTTAATTATTTTGATTTATTAACAATTTAGATGTTATTTTTAGTCTCCATGAATAATTAAAACAAAATTATTTGAACGAAAGTTGATTTGTCCTAAGAAACCATTTCTTATTCTTATGCTATTTTATAAAATACCACTAGTTCATTAAGGGGCATGGGTACAAAAATATTAAAAAATCTAATGGCTGAAATAAGAGACTTTCAAACATCCGCCAACAAAATTCACATTAAGAAAATAAGTATTACTCTAGTATAGTGGTCACCTAATATGGGATACTTTATTCCAAATATTGTAAAAATAATTAGCTTGAATTTGAACGAATTTTTCAATATAGGGGAGACTAGTGTCGAAAGTAACAGATCACAAATGTAACAAATCATATCACAGTGATATTTTGTGCGAACTCGAGTAAGTGCTTAATTAAGCATATTCACAATGCTGTTACCTTCTACTGTGGTAAATTTGGCGCGTAGAGCACGTGTAGTTTGGGTGTGTCGTTTGTTTTTATAATATTTAATGTAAAAGTGAAAATGTATTTTCCTACTATTTTGTTTTTCCCACTGTTACCGTTAGAAAGATGCTATTTAAATAAATAAATAAAGGGTTAAGTACAAGTCCCCTTGTTTACGGTACTTTATTCTGTATAAGGGTCATATTATATTTTTTTCTAATATGGGGTATAATACACTTATATGAAGTACCCTATATAGAATTAATACAAAAAAACACATTTTGTATCGATAGCTGAAAATAAAATACATAAATATAAAATATAAAAAGATATTTTAGTATGACAAAGTTAACAAACAAAAAAAAATAACAGCGAATACAAAACAAATCAGTTACAGACTAAGGCTAATACCTGCAGATTTTTACTGCCTAGGGTATGCCGATGACCTGGCGATCGTCGTAAGAGGCAAGTTCGCAGGTACAATATCGGAGCGCACACAAACCGCTCTAAACATTGTCGACGAGTGGTGCACAGAGGAGGAACTAACAGTAAACCCTCACAAAACCACAATAGTCAACTTTACAAAACGAAAAGTACCAACAGGACTAAAGTCACCAGTGCTGAAAGGAGTGAAGATTCCATTCGCTCGAGGCCAAATACTTGGGAGTCATCTTTGACCACAGGTTAACATGGAATCAACACTTGCAAAAAGTCACCCAAAAGAGCACAACGTCCTTCAACTTATGTCGAAGGTTGTGTGGAAAAAATTGGGGATTACAACCAAAAATGTCCCTGTGGTTATATACCAGAGTCATAAGGCCGATGATAACCTACGGGTTGGTGGTATGGTGGCCAAAGACTAGGCAAGCTGGAGCCATTCGACAGCTCAATGGTATTCAAAGGCAAGCATGCCTGAGTACCACGGGAGCTATGAGAACGACTCCAACAGCAGCTATAGAAGTCATGCTAAACCTAACACCACTACATATATTCATTCAAGGCGAAGCCAGGTCTGTCACATACAGACTGCACAAAGGTTCATCGCCCATAAGCAGTTTGCATGGACGCTACTACAGCGAGCTATATAAAGAGTTGGAGAACGACCAAATAATGGGAATGCCTTCAGACGAAATGCTTCCAAAGTATAGCTTTCAAAAGCAATATAAAGTAAGTATACCAGACAGGGAAGCGTGGACGGGAGGACCTCCTATTCATGCAGATCTCACTTGGTATACAGACGGCTCCAAAACCCATGAAGGTTCAGGAGTAGGTATATATAGTACCAAGCCAAAGACAGGAATCTCACTGAGCTTAGGTAAACATGCGACAGTATTCCAGGCAGAAATAGCAGCAATACATCACTGCGCAAAAGAAGTATTAAGACAGAAGGTAAATGGAAAATCAGACAGTCAAGCGACGTTAAAAGCACTCAGTTCCATGCAGGTACACTCAAAGCTTGTGTGGGACTGTTTGGAAGCCCTAACAGAGCTGGGTAGTCAAAACAGACTAACCTTAGCCTGGGTACCAGGCCACAGGGGATACAAAGGCAATGAAGAGGCTGATTTACTAGCCCGAGAAGGAGCATCAAATGCTCTTATTGGCCCAGAACCCTTCTGTGGTGTAACAAAAACAACTATCAGAACATGCACAAAGCAGTGGATGTTTATAAAATCTCAGGAGTGGTGGGAAAACTCACCAGGACAGAGACAGGCCAAAAAGTTCTTAAAAGGACCATCGTCTAAACTCACCGAGCATCTTCTAAGCCTTAATAGGAAAAATACTAGAATACTAGTAGGGCTATTAACAGGGCATTGTAGGCTTAACAAACATATGTTCAATATCGGTCTGACAGAAGTGGCCTTGTGCCGATTCTGTCAAGAAGAAGAGGAAACGGCAGAACACGTATTGTGCTACTGCGAAGGTCTAGTAAGACTGAGATTCCTTACACTTGGAGAAGAAAAACCAAGGGCAACTAGCTATACCGGAGAACTACTTCCCAGTCTATGGAGTCTACTACAAAAGACCGCATTAGACAAGGTACTCTAAACAATGATTAAAGGATATCCACAATAGATCTGAAAAGGTCGAGGTGGGGGAGGCCACATGGCCCATAGTCCTAATTAAATCTAATCTACAGACTATTTCTGTCAAACGGTCATGGCTATGTTGATAAATATTAGCGGCAGATAAATTATTTTATTTTTACAGTAAGATCTTAGATAAAAGAGACCCTAGATATAACATACACCGGTGTTTAACCTGCGCAAATGTTGCCAATTTTTAAAGAAAGGTTAACGGAGTGGGGGAACTGGGCAGAGACCCGATTTCTGTGACAGGGACCGGACTTTGTTTATTAGCATCATAATGAACTATTAGATTTATTTAAAATATACGTTTAATGGAATATTGTATTATGCAATAAAATTAACGTGATTTTTTAATATCAAACTAATGCCACGACATTTTATGTAAAGAGAAGACCTTTTATAGAATATTTCGTTAGCGTTTATTTACTACGGACTTTTCAGCAAGACTACAGTAAAATGTTGAAATAGAATATTGTTAATAGAGCAAGAAATGGTACTCATTGTCTACGAGTATTATAAAAAAAGCTGAGCGCAGGCGAATACTGCAAATCAAACCTTGTGAGTTGAACATTATATTTTTTCTACTGCTAGTACATAATATTAAAAATTATACAAAATGAGAAAATGCTGTTTTGTATTGTAACCTCAGCTTCTTTCTTCAGGAATATTAATTAATATAGAGGACGAGTCACATAAAACTCTAGAAATGCATATGTCTGACACCAGATACTTAACATTTTAAAATTTAAACCTATTAAAAGTCATTTGGTCGCTAGGGGTGGGTGATTATCGAAATAAATTATCGATAATTGAAAATAATCGATTATTTTCGATCGATCGATTATTTTTTTGCCGTATTTTCTTTAAAATCGACTACTTGATTATCTTTGAAAAATCAAAAATAATCGATTAATTAAAAAGCCAATCAACCGATAAATCAGTGTTTACAAAAAATAATAAAAGAATTATCGTTTATTTCAAATAATCGATTATTTTCAAAAAAATCCATTTATTTTCGTCCATTGAAACAGATTATTCGATAATCTTTGAAAAATCGAAAATAATCGATTAATCAAAAATAATCGATTAATTAAAAACTCGATTAACTGATAAATCAATTTTAAAAAAACGAATTATAGATTATTTTAAATAATCGATTATTTTCGATCAATCGATTATTATCAATAATTTATTTTTATTGCATTTCCTTTAAAATCGATAATTCGATTATCTTTGAAATACTGAAATCAATCGATTATTGCAAAATAATCGCTTAATCGAAAATAACCAATTAATTAGGAAGCCGATTCTACGATAAATCTATTTTCCAAAAAAATAATCGAATTATCGATTATTTTCTAATAATCCTTTTCATAGTTCCTTTAAAATTGATTATTCTATTATCTTTGAGAAATCTAAAATAATCGATAAATCGAAAATATTGGATTATTAAAAAGCTGATTAACCGATAAATCGATAATTCTAAAAAAAACCGGAAATATCGGTTATATAAAATAACCGATTATATTCGATCAATCGATTATTGTCATATAATACCTTTGAAAAATCGAAAATTAATTAATCGAAAATTGATTAATCGAAAATTGATTAATCGAAAATAATCGATTAATTAAAAAAACCGATTAAACGATAAATCAATTTTTCCAAAAAATCGAATATTTTGAATAAATCTACTTTCTTTTTGTATTTCCTTTAAAATAGATTATTACATTATCTTAAAAAAATGAAAATAATTTATTAAAAATAACATCGATGTTCATAAAAAAATATCAGAATAATCGATAAATCGATTATTTTGTAACCCCTATCGGTCGCTTGCTTTTATCCGAGCATTTAGCTCCAAAATTTAGAGATTCGGATTTTTTGATCCCGTTATCTTTGCAATCGCATTCGATTGTATAATAAATAATAAATATTGCTAGAATTTGGATTTTTTTAGTAAACGAAAATTTTGTTCCAGTTGTTTAGGGGTTTATAATGTAACATTTTATTAACAATCTGACTAACTCCCGTAAGTTTAGTATTTTTTGCTTATACTAGATCATATTGTGCGTTTTACTTATGTCACTTTCGATTTGACCGCAAATAAGATGAACCTTGAAATTTTAAGTAGGTCATCCTGTATTTCATCTAATATTCTTATAAAAATAAAATTTAGCTGGCAACTATGCTTCTTTACTTCTTATTTATCTACCAAAAAGGACTAAAAACCACCTTCAGTAAATATTCTTATAAAACTACTTTTTAAAAACAAAATTTCGTTAGCAACAATGCCTAATTACTTCTTATTTAAATTAAATGTTCAAATTTTACCATTTTGTAAATTTATGTAAGTAATATGAAATCTGTTTTCTGAAATAATATGTATTTGATGCTTAATATTTATTAAAACCCCTTAATGCGGATATGAAGTATTCAGCTTAAAGGATCATGCGCTTTATGTGAAACCGTTAATAAATATTTACCGCTGAAAACGAATATATTTTATTTCATAACATTGGTACTTATATTATAAGTATATACAATTTTTCAAGATACATCGTGGCATTTTGAACTTAAAATTGAATAACTAGAACACTTTAAGTTGCTAAAACACCAACAAATAAATCAAAAAACAGCAGCTGTCAATGGTGATTGAACTCAGGCGGAGGTGAGCGTTGAATGGAAAAATCGGAGCAATTCGGGTGGCGTCTTGCAAACAATGATTTTCAATTGGTGGGTTACTTGGGGTCAAAATAGACAACATGCGTAGTGTGCAATGTTACATCTTTGGTCTCTTTAATCTAAGAGTAAGATAAAGTATTTGTTTACTTCCGCAAATTGATATGGTATAACGAATGGCTTTATTGACGGTTGCCGATAAAAAATATTACAAATATGAATATTTAATAAAACAATAATAGACAACTATTTCTACAATAAATTAATAAAAAGATTAATGTATAAGACTATATTTTTTCACATTTTGAGGACTTGTATTTTCCAACCCAGTTACGATATCCCGATGCGGTTTTCACTAAAGGCTTAAGTAGGTTGATAATTTTAAATAGGGAATACCAGAAATGAAATTGTAATTTTCACTTAAAAAAAAAAAACAAAAGTGCACCATTTCAAAGTTCATAATCTTATTTTCTTTAAATTGTATATTATTACATTTTCAAAAACCCCAGGGCTTATATAACGGTGTGCTTATTTTTAAATCTTTTCGAAAATGACTACGAAATTAAATCAAATAGAAATTTTTGCAGAATATTTTAAACTTATTAGAATTATTCAGGAAGCTATGAATAGTTTATGTTTTACAATTGTTAATTAGTAATTTTATTTAACTGTCAAAGTTCGACACCATACCTCCGGACATGTTATTATAAGAACTTTTCAAAATTTATTGGTCCGTTTTAATAAATGTGTAGATGGAGAAGGGAAACACATTGAACATTTACTACCATAGATAAAATTTTAATTTTATATTATATCAGTATTTGTTATTGTTATTGTCCTTTTGAAGCAAATTAATAAAAAAATAAGCAATTTTTTTTATTCGATATCTAGGCATCAACTACTAAGGTTATTACCCCGTGTACTGAGTAGACTTTGTTACTGTTTCCCAGCGCTACTTTATAAACGGCACTGTTAATTGGAACCCAACAGTGAATGTTCGTTTAAAAAAATATGTTTGTTTGCAATGCGACATAATTTAACTTAGTGATTTAAAATGAAAAAAAAAGTTTTGTTTTTGTTTATAAAAATGTTTAAAATTTTTTTTTTCAGGAAAAGTGCTTTTCCTTAATAAAGAAAAGAGTAAACTTGAAGCAGAAAAAATTTGCAACTTTTTAAACACAAAATAAAAACTTGCTTTTAAGATAAACATACATGAGTATCTATGAATATTAAAACAAAAACACAACTAAAATAGGTATATTTTATTATAAAAAAAAGGCAGCGTCTAAAACTCAACACATGTCAAAGAAGGTATCTAACCTACACTACTCAATATTCAAAATAATTATAATCAGAATCAATCTAACCTTGGAGTTTGTATGCTGCTATAGTGTCTTTAAGACACTTTAGATGGTGACACTTGACCTTGTCATAAATTGTATCGTTTATTGTTTCATAAAAAAAAAAACAAAAAACTAACTCTTTTTTAATTATTATAAAAGTTTGTTTTTATTATTAAAAAAAAAAACCGTTTTTTCTCGTATCCAAACATTTATATTCGATCTTATTTTGGTAGCCATTTTCGAAAAGATTTTAAAACTAAGCATACCGTTATATAGATAAAGGATGGGGTTTTTAAAAAATGAATTAATATACAAGATGTTAAAATTATAGAAATTTACACCATGAATTTTAAAACGGCGTCATTTTGGTTTTTTTAAGCGGGAGTTACAATTTCATTTTCAGTATACCCTAATAAAACTTATGCCCTTACTTAGGTCTTTAGTGAATATTGCATCGGGATATCTTAATTGGTTCAGATAATGCAAGTCCTCAAAATGTTGAAAAATATAATGACCATCCAGTACTAAAGCAAACAAAATATCATTTTCGACACTAAAAAATGTTATTAATTGAAAAACCTACGAGTATTTAGTTATGAGTACAAAAATCAATTCATATAAATCCTCAAAACCAATACAATCACTGTAAGTCAGTCCATTTAAAACATCTTTGGCATTCAACCAATATTTCTTTGGCTTTCACATCTTCAGAAAAGGAAAATTCACAAAAAACGCAACTTCTTCAAAGGTTTTTGAATCGTTGTTTGAATCTTGCTAGATTGGTTTAGAGCCTGATGGATCTTTAGATGAAGAACTAGTTGATAGTAAGTGTCGCTTTGCAATATTAATTTCTAAATCCTCTCTATATGGAATGCACGTGACAACACCAACTTCTCCGGCTCTTGTTTTTTTTTAAATGTTTTTCGATATAGAAGGAAGATAATATTTTTCAGGAGTTTTTTTCCTATTATGGGGTACCTCGTTCTAAACTAGGTAGGTTACTACATGCGACCTTCCTTTAACCGCTCGTACCATTTTAGTGTCAGATCATGTTTTATTCTATCTATCTTCATTGCTAATTTACTCAAAGTGACTATATACTTTTTACATTTTTAGGTTATAACCATTGCAAGTTGTTTGGTTTAAAAAAATAATTAATATAATCAGATATAGGTATAGTACCTATTAATAATACGCCACTAAACCAAGTAGGCGGCGATCGTCAACGTGTGACTCCGCCAATTAATGCCGCGGCTGTATCCTTATTGTAATCGGACCGTATTCCATTCTTCTTGACATTTTTCCATTGTTTGTTTTCTTGTTTCTTCCTTTTCCTGTTTCGTCAAGATGGTTCTTGATATGTCCAAATAACTCTTCGTTAAGGCAGCCCTGTATATTCTCTTTTTATACTTGGATATTTTCAGCAGATTTCCTGAATGAAGAGTTTATCTAATAAATAATCTGTTTAAAAATAGTTTGAATTATACCGTGCTGATCTAATTTTGCACTTAATATACCATACTTTCATAATTAACTGGACAGTAATCGCCAATCTGATCATTAAATCATTAGTGCATACGTCAACTCATGTGGAAGATTCAGACACTGGGCGCCACGGATTAAACTCAACAGCGTAAATATCGTTCATCTTTAGATCTAATTTCCATTTAATTATACGGCGTCATCCTCGCGGATTATTTTTCGATGTCGCTCACCGCTTTTTCCGTGACATGACAACATCGCAATTTCCATTCTCTCGGAAAAATCATCGTCGTCGCGACGTTCTCGCGCTCCAGTCGCTTTTCAAATTCCGTACGGCACACGGCCGTTGATGCTGCGAGTTCGTTTCTTCCTCATTTTTCGTTTCCATGATCGGCAATTGTAAACCCCAGAAAACTACAAAGCGCGTTACCTGATTTTGCGGGAAGAGTTGCCTAGATCCTGCGGTAGGGTTACCCCGGAGTCTGTGGACAATGTTGTCAGTGTTGGTGAACTGTCTTCAGATATAATGAAACTGGTGGGTTTTTGGTTTTAATGTCTTTTTTTTTTATAAATATAAATGAATAAAGAGATTAGCTGTGCGGTGGTAAAATAGAGGTACAAGTTTCATAGTTAAAATACATATTGAAATGTATGTCTATGCCTAATGATACCTGATGTAATAAGAATGCCACGGTTATGTATACAGGGTGTTAAAAAAAAGTGTCACAAAATGGAATGGTGAATAGTATGACCCAAAATAAGCAGAAAAGTCTTAATAAATATATGACCGCAAATTAACGGTTTCGGAGATACGGACCATTTTGTGTTTATAACAATTTTTTATTATTATAATAAAACAATGATATTTATAAACAATCAATAACAACATAGAGTTAAATGAAGGGATGTGGCGATTAGGGAAAGCGTCGATATACTGACGTAGCGCTTCCCTCGCATTGCCATTTGCACGACCGTACATAAAATGCATGTCAGCTAATTCAATATTAGTGTAAACAGGCATAACGAAAATTTATAAAATTATTCACCCACAACAAAATAATAACTGCAAATAGTATCTATGAAAAAACATCGGTAGACTCCGATAAGAAAAGCAAGTTTTTGAGAATGAAAAAAGATAATCAAAAAATTATACAAAACACAAAACACTCCGTATCTCTGAAACCATTCATTTGCGGACATATGTTTATTAAGACTTTTCTGCATATTTTGGCCCATAGGTACTACCCCCCGTTTTATTTTGTGACACTTTTTTTTAACACCCTGTATATTCATTAAATAAAAATTATGGAAGTTTTATTTTGGATAAACAAATTCACTCTTTCCTTAATTGTTATCAGTCCAAATAGCAATAATACTCGGAAGGTGGCAATAATTGTATTCCTTCATTCCTTCGTTCCTTCCTTGATAAATTAAGTAATTATTTTCTTTCTGTAATGATATGTTGATTACGCTTAATTGCACAAATTTCAGTTGTGTATTTAGTAAAATTTTTCTATTTATCTAAAACACCGTATTCACCTAAAAAGAAAACGAAAACAAATATACGCTCGTTTGCAGGAAGTTAGCTTGTGTTTTTTTTTTTAATATTCGCTTGTTGTCCATAATATGCGAAAAATAAGTTTTTGTTCGCAAATAATCCCTAGTTTTCAGAGAACAATTGCAAAGTGAATATGGCTGACCACGAAACCATGACATACTTTGTGCTAGTGCGACATTAATTGTGATACATAGTTCGTTAGAAGTAAAAAAAAGTATTAGTAGCAAGCAACTTAAAAAAAAAGACATGTATTTAGTGACAGTTGTATGGTATATTTAACATATTTTGTAGAATGTCTATAGAAGTTTTTTTTAAATTTATTCCTTGTTAAACTATTAATATTAAAAAATTATACATATTATCGAAGAGCAGGAACCGAACATTGAGTGATCTCCGTTCACATTAGCTTTGTTTTGGTTCACTTTCGTAACTGTTCTAGAACATTTCCAGAACCTTTGGAGCATGCGCAGTAGATATTTGCTGTTTTGGTTTCGCCAGAACTGTTCCGAACTTGTAAGTTCTGTGTTTTGGTTTTTCTTGGGAATGGTTCCACGACCGTTCTCGAACAGTAACGTCGGTTCTGGCCTAAAGCGAGAACTATTTCAGAATTGATATGTTTGCGCTTGCGCTTTTTTACAAGTAATTTTGTTTTTGAGATCCAGGCCATGTTTTGTGTTGGAATTTTTACAAGGAATTTTCGAATGATCAATGAGAATGGAGCAGTTGATTAGTTGATATTGGGTCATAAGATTTTTTACGAATAAATTATTTAATTTATCTACGTTTTACAATAATATGTGGCCTCTTTCTTACGTAGACACTGATCCTGTGTTATTTCTTCTTTTTTATTTATAATTTACTTTTTAACATTTAACTGTTCTGGCAGTGTTTTGGTTTCGAATACAAGGGAATGGTTACAGAACTGTTCAGAATTAAGGACCATTGCGCAATAGTTCTGCGCATGGTTCTGGAACAATTCTAGAACGTGAACCAAAACAAACCTATTAAAACAAGAACCTGATTTTGCTATGATATTCCACAAGCCCGGATCTTTTTTGATCATAAACAAATATTTACTGACTTTCTGAGAGGTACTTACACCACGATTATATATAAAAAATGCTCGCTCGATCTTGCTTGTTCGTATTTGCTCTTTTGATGAATACGCGACGTAAAAATGCTCGCATCAAATCTTTCTGTATTGACAGGGCCACTTTGACGAGTTCTAATTCTTCTGATTCACAAGTGCTCTATGGCAGACATATCTACCATTTCTAAAGAAATACTAGTTTCATACTAATTCAACATACATAAGTAAAAATAAAAGTTTTTTTTCTCAAACCATTATGATTCCTCTTCCTTTTATAAATTTGAGAAAAGTTTAACCTTATCTTTCTTCCAATACTTAAAGAGGCCAGTTTAAACTGTCACTTGATGTTTGTTAACCGTTAACGGTCATCTTTCTGCTAAATAACACTCGAGTGCTAAATCTTTTCCCGATAATTTCGACCGAAAGACAACCACCTGTAGCTGGCCAACTTTTCTTTGAAGATTGTGATGTCATACTGTGCGATTTCTTTGTGCCTTTTGAGATCAACAGCTGCTCTTAGGCCCCTTAAATCAACCGACTTTTTTTACGAATCTGGTCCATGAAGAATCGAATTCGATGAAAAGTCTGCCTTTGGGGACTTGGCCCACCGCACCGGGTCCAGCCCGCGTAAAAGGGATGTCTGTTTGTTTTTACAATATACCCAACAACATTTAGCGAGTCAACTAATCTTTTAAAATCTAGTATCTACCTACAATTTAACAGGTTCGATTCGTGAATTACCAAACGCGATTGTCATCGTTTAACTGCCACGATATATGTCTGCTCGCATTTGCAGGTTATTTAACATCAATTAGGCATTTCAACGACCTGTCAAAATGCTGCCCGTGGGCATTGATATGGCAACGTTGTGGGCCTGTTGGCTTTGACAGGCGTCAATGATATGTATAGTTCTATAGATTGCTCAAAGCGGGTCCGAATAATAAGGCATTAAAAAATAATCATAATGGTTAAAAACAGACGTTGTCCTCGCATTACTGAATAAAAAAACGACGTCCAGACTGAATACAACGATTTGCAAGTACTAAAACGATTTTGTCACCCAAATACTAACGAATTTTACGAAACATTGTTATACAGATGAAAATCTCTTTATTTTAGTTAAGTTTTAAAATTAAAATTATTACTTTTTAATAAGTTATTTGGCACGTTGATTTTTTTTAACCTGAATATAATAATCGTTTAAATTATTTTGTAACAAATTTAACTATAAATTACGTTACAAATATTAACATGCAGTTTTATTTATTTCTATGACTGTAACATAAGATTTGGTAATAATATTAATTATAAACTCAATTTTCTCAGTAAGTCAGTTTTGTGAAATCGTCTGTTTTTTCTCCTTACCCTTCAATTGACTCTATCAAATCCACCAGTCCTACAAGGTTGGAATTCCTAATAATATTAACGTTAGATTACATAAATCGACTTATAGATAGACAACTCAATAAATTGTTTAGTACAAGATTATTCTTTTTAAGAGAGATGAATTTGATATTGGACTAATACATAATATTTTCACCACATTACTTCAGTCCCTGACTATTAATTACTAACTACAGTGCAACCTAATCCGAACACCTAATTGTCAGACCTTGTTCGGATTAACGAATATACCATAAAACACCTCTTACACATTTTTAGACCTTTAGATTTATGTATGTATATTGAGTTTTGTATATTTAAATGCATTATCAAACTAAATATGTATGTATGTAAATGTCTTGCAGGTCTTTTCCTGTCAGCGTTCGGATTACAGGGGCGGCGTTCGGACCATCTCGCATCACGATTTGCGTTCGGATTAGCGTAATTCGGATTAGCGTGGGTTCGAATTATCGAGGTTGCGCTGTAATTTGACTCGAATAATGACTCTAGATTTCTAGATGGGTGAAATACACATATCCTTTTTTTAGATACGAGGTAAGCTCAAAAGATTAATAACCTAAATGTTAGGCAGAAATACTTTGTCAAGGCCTGAGTAACTTTTCGATCAATAAAATTACTATCCCCTGGAGGAGAGTAAAAGCCCTCACCCTTAAACGTATTCCTAACATACAGAAGGAACAGTAATATCCCAAACCAACCTCTCACAACGGAAAGCACTGGTTTTAACCACTAATAATTTTACATTTTGATTACAAATTAGAAATATTTCTCTCATAGTTACAGTATTTGTCTTTATGCAAAATTTAACCGTTACAACCTGTAATAACTTTTTCGCGAGTCTGTCTTCTTAATTTTTGAGGTTTTTAAATCCAGAAATCTTGAAGAGGTTTCCGAAGCAACCTCATCATTCCAGAAATTTTCTTCTGGATATTTAAAAAATCATTGCATACGCAACTCTTAAACTCACTCTGCAACAACAAAACTGATCTTATTAACTTTGTACCTTTACGCATAATAGCTTTTAAAGTTCGATTTTTTGAATAATTTTTTGCATATTCTTTATATAAAATGTTTTTCTGAACCGTTATAAAAATAATACAAAATAAATAAAAATAAAAGTGCAAAAAATAAGATCCATAAAAGTGACATTTTTCACAGATACTTCAGTTACTCTCTTTATAATCCACAACAATATATTTTATTATTCATTCAGTACACTGTATCACTGAATTTAAAAAGCTTTTGCGAATCGTAAACCGGCCCTGACCCATGGCAACAGCAAATGCAATTTAACGATTTTTTTTTTAATTTCAGGAAAAACATATTTTGCACACCTGCACCTTATTTACCAGCATTTTAAGCGCCTAAATGTTGTGTTCTTTCTCATAGAAAACTTCCAGTTATTTAAATACGTTTTAAGCACTTTTTTCACTATGTAAAGTAGTTATGTAAACTGAAGCAAGTTTATATTGTTAATAAAATTGTTAGCAGAAGAACATATTTTAATTTCATCATTATCAAATAAGTGTCTGACAATTCCTCAACAAGAATCACACATTTGATAGTAGTTGTTAGGTTGAGTCGAAAATTCTGAAGAACAGGGTTCTAAGTTTTAGAGTTATTGTGCCTTGTGCCGTCATACATACGCACAGACGATATAAATATGTATATTTTGTTACATTTTAACAGATTTAAATAAGAGGGGCTGATCCTCGGTCCTCTATATTTATATAGTTCATATTTTAAAATGTGATATTGAACACAGTCGAAAGCACGACTAAGTCACAAAAGATTCCAATTGAGCATTCCCCCATTTCAAGTGAATTTAGCACCTCACATTCTTAATAAGTAGGTACAAATTACTCAAATAACATATTCATGTCTTTCCATGCTTCATATCGTTTAGCCGATAGCCGAAAGTTTGGCATCGCTGTCGGCTCTCGACTAGCGTCGCTGTGCGTCTGTTTTTCTTCTCGCGTGGCCAACTGTGATGATTGAGAACGCGGAACTTTCGGTATGTCGCTGGTGCGCTGTCGCTCTCGCCGTATCGGTAGTTTTCTCGCATCTAGTCAGCTGTGACGATTTGGTGTACACCGGGCTCTTCTCTCAGCCGCGGACGGTGGCGCCTTCGTTTAATTCGAAATTCGATTGTGATGACCTTGAGACCTGGTTTTCAGATGACGTGATTTAAGGTTGGTAGCGGGTGGATTTTCGAGTTTCACATCCAGTTCTTGTTGTGCTTGTTGTTGTTATTTCTTTGCCGATTGTTCGATGCTGACGGGGATAATTTATTTTGTTGTGCATGTTTGTTTATGCTGTGTGGATGTTAATAAAAATAAATATTTATTAATTGAAAATAATAAACGTCAATAACGCGATTTATATCAAGCATTTTTTATTTAAGTCTCAACAACTTGCCATTAACGTTATCAGACTTATCAGTAAAGGACAAAATGATTATTTAACTTGTATGCTGAATTATTATTTTATTGTTATTGTTATTATTTGATATGTATATTCGCCTATACAATTCTGTTAATACATTTTGAAGGAAAATCATTCTTTGGGGGTATAGAGTAGTGGTTCCCAAAAATTAAGGACGATGCTGCTAGAACATTTATCGCATTTAGGGATAACTAAATGTAAGGCCATGGTGCGTTCTTATTTTTGGTGACCAAAGGTTGACGATGATATCGAAACAATGTGCAAAGGCTGCCAAACTTGATTTCAGTACAAAATAATCCACCAAAGGTAAGTTTACCCCTGGCCTTATGAAATTTGGCATTAAATACTTAATTTTAATTGATTCTTTTAGCAAATGGCCTGAAGTTTTCAGAATAAATATCGGGGATGCAAAAAATGTAGTAAAAATTTTAAACAAATTATTTTCAACATTTGGTCTGCCTACCAAAATCGTCTCCGATAACGGGTCTCCATTTTCTTTCAAAGAATTTCTGGACTATGTAAAATCAAACGGTATTAGACAAATTTTTTCTACCCCAAAATACGCGATCAGTAATGGTCAAGCAGAAAATACTGTAAAAACTTTTAAAATGGTTTTAAAAAAGGCAGTTTTCGAAAATAAAAATATTGGTGATTTTCTTTCACAATTTTTATTTGACTCGCAACATGCCACATTGCACAACGGGAGAAACTCCCGTTAAATTAATGGTTCAAAGAAAAATTCGGGGAAAATTAGATCTCTTAATACCAGATTCTAGGAAAATTGTGGAAGAAAGGATTGAAAAGCAAACGGAATATTACGGGGGCATTTCAAAGACTTTTGAGGTTGGGGAGAAAGTTTATTTAAGGGATTTTAGATATCCACACCGTCCATCTTGGACTGAAGGGGAGGTAACCGGCAGATAAGGTTCGGTAATTTTTGAGATCAAAACGAGTGACGGGAAAGATTGTCGGCGTCACGCTAATCAGCTTAGAGCGTCTCTCTCTGCTAAAACTGTCGATAATAAACTGTCCACCGATTTAGAAAATATTGCGAATACAAACGGTTTTGTTTCTTCGGCATGTATGAATAAAAAGTCTGAAGAAAATATTAGCGATCCCGAGAGTTCTGAAGCAGGGTCGTCTAGGTATTTTCTAAGACCTAGATAATATTGTTATAGTATAAATATGTTTACATGGTAGGTTGAAATTGTTCTTTAATTTGTTTTATTTTTCTTTCCTATTTTGTATAAAGGTAAATTTAGTGGGTGAAAAGTGTTAAGTGCGGTAACGAAGTTTTTTTTTCAGCCTAATACAGATTTTAGTGAAATTATCTTTTATGTAGGTATGTTTCATTTTTAGGGTGAGAATGTGTAATGTATTTAATAAACTGTATTATTATATATGGACATCACTCTATATAATTGATTTCTATTTTGGTATTTTGTACTGTTGTTTGCTGTATGGCGGATAACGCCGGGCTTCAATGTGGAATCACCGAATAAAGGCACTTTCAGTCCAGCACTCAATTGAGTTTTATTATAAATTGGAATTAAGGGAAAAATAATAATAATATTATTGTAGTTCTTAAGGGGGAAGTAAAGTTTTTAAACTTTTTTTTCATTTTTTATATTTGATTTTCAAGAATATTGTGTGAAAATTTGAGATGAATCGGAGCAAAACTAACGAAGATACAGCGGTTTGAGTAACCGCGCCTCATACATGATGCAGCGCAT
Source organism: Psylliodes chrysocephalus (assembly GCA_927349885.1). Taxonomy (NCBI): domain Eukaryota; kingdom Metazoa; phylum Arthropoda; class Insecta; order Coleoptera; family Chrysomelidae; genus Psylliodes; species Psylliodes chrysocephalus. The sequence goes on from OV651813.1 coordinate 40,453,898, forward strand.
CAGAAAATACCTGCCCGGCCCGAGCGAGCTATTGTTACCTGGCAACAAGGGGGGCCCACTTATTTATCCGCACGGGTTAATAATTTTTATGATTTTATTAAGGATATTCATGGTTGCTTTACCGATTTCTTTATGTTCGAGATATACCTCCAAATTCAAGTGATTTATTTATTTATTTATTTATTTATTTATTTATTTATTTATTTATTTATTTATTTATTTATTTATTTATTTATTTATTTATTTATTTATTTATTTATTTATTTATTTATTTATTTATTTATTTATTTATTTATTTATTTATTTATTTATTTATTTATTTATTTATTTATTTATTTATTTATTTATTTATTTATTTATTTATTTATTTATTTATTTATTTATTTATTTATTTATTTATTTATTTATTTATTTATTTATTTATTTATTTATTTATTTATTTATTTATTTATTTATTTATTTATTTATTTATTTATTTATTTATTTATTTATTTATTTATTTATTTATTTATTTATTTATTTATTTATTTATTTATTTATTTATTTATTTATTTATTTATTTATTTATTTATTTATTTATTTATTTATTTATTTATTTATTTATTTATTTATTTATTTATTTATTTATTTATTTATTTATTTATTTATTTATTTATTTATTTATTTATTTATTTATTTATTTATTTATTTATTTATTTATTTATTTATTTATTTATTTATTTATAATGTCGTGATAATGTCGTTCCCATCTAAAGCGAGAATTTTTCGTTTATACCGCTGAAGCTGTGGCTATCCATGAATCCCTTTTCATGCTTCTTCTTCCAACAGGAAATTTATAGGTAGTCGATGTATCAGATTTCCGCTTTTTGATTTATGTGTTCCTGATGTAAATGGTCTAAAATATTTGTGACAGGAATATAATTTTACAAATCCAACAAGGTATACTAAGAATACTAAGAATACTCGCAACTTTAAAAGTTAGTCTAGCATTTGCTAAATAAGGAAAACGCAAAATTAATAATAACATGATAATAGACATGAATACAAGTCAGTTTTCAATAATTCCAATTCTAAAAATTGAGTGTTTTTCATTAAAACAAATGTTTCACCTTGCTCGTACCTACGTATTTTCAGACATTCTAACATTTTTTTTTTGCTTGTCTAGAGACATATTATGGACTGCTAAATAACCGGAGTTATTTCACTTACAACCCTGTATAATGATCTGCTTAAATGTAAAATATTGTCGTCATTAAATTAATTTCAAAAAACATTTATTTCGTTTTATTAACATTTTAAAATACTCCAGAATTTGTGATATTAAACTCTACTAATTATTTTTCTTTTCCTTTGTTTCTTTCTTATTAATTTTCCGCTTGATGATAGGATGTGAGTCTAAAAGGTTTTCTTCATCTGTGGATGTATGTCCAATGACCAAAAAATGTTATGACAGTGACATAGTATTTTCTAAAAAATTAAACAGTTTTTTGTTCTATTCCATTCAGAATTATTTTAATATATTGGTATTAAAATCCTTGACAACTCCTTATTAATTTTCCTCATAATGCAGACTACATAACTCGTCAATATTTGAAAACTTGATTTAATAATAATTATTCTTTATTACAAGTAGGCGGAAATGAAATTTTGTTTTTAGTGCTTTTAATGAAAATGGGTTGAAACAAAATGTGAAAACTATAAGTCAACAAATATGACGGTAACCCAATAAATTCACTATCCCCGTTTGTTTTTCAAATCTAATCTGAAAAATATGTTGCTTTCTGGCAACTATCTAGATGTATTTTATCAACAAGTGGCTGAAATTAGAAATTCAACAAATAAAATATTTAAAATATGATTTACAGTTACACCTATGTATATACTCGTATTTATTATATGTATTTTGTCACAATTTAACTGAAAATTACTCCTTAAAGTAGAAAATGATTTTATTTTTGATCCTTCATTCTACTATGGACGTTTGTTCTATTTTAGGTTTCGGGAAATACTGATGAAAGTTCGCGCGGAAAATGTAAAACAGAACTCAAATTACGTTATGTAAATTGCTTTATTGATTCTCAAAATATTTTCCTATAAAATCTATAGGTACACTTTTGCATCCGATAAAACCAATTATTTTCAAAAACACTTTTTCCACTCTGAGCAGAGCAGAAACAAATGATTTAAAAACTTCAACGGCCTCTTTAAGCCGTGGAAATCAAACACTCCACGCATTGTAATTTTCATGGTTTGGAATAAGAAAAATTGGGCGATAAATCAGGGCAATGTCACTTACTTCAACAGAAAAGCAAAAGTGATATAGAAAAAAATTTAAAATAAATAAAGTACAGTATGAAGACGCGAATAAAAAGACAGATTATCATGTAATGAAAGGTTGATAAGTCAATTACAAAAAAAAACAAAGAAAAGGAAGACGACATGGAAGAGGATAAGGAAGTGATTTTAAAAAAACATAGCCGATAGTGGTACGAAATTCATGTCGGATCAAGATGATGTATCTTACATTTCAAACGAACAAATTTGGAAATTCTCGAAAAACCTATAACAAAATTAAACCGCGATCAAATTAATATGAAATTAAAAGACTCATCGATGTTTTTGAAATTTAGTTCAACTATTTTGATGTATTAATTTATTCTCAACGACTTGTTGTTTATATTGCTTGTTAAAGTTATTTAGTTTTCAAAAAAGCGGGTTATTTTGTTGGGTATTGTGTTTTAATTATTTTGTGCTGATTTATAATGGAAAATAAGGACCAAAACAACATTATTACTAGATTGTAAGTTCACTAACCAAATTATATTTTTCCTTCCCATCTTTGATTTAAACTTTCGATAATGATGTATAATATTGATTTTAAAACTAAAAAAAGATTTATTTTTTTTTGTTTTCTTTTCGCAACTGGTGACATAATGATTTTTTCGTAATCAGTTTCATAATGTTCAACTTTAGAAATTGACGGTACGTTAAGTCTAAGATCCGAAATAAGGTCGATCTTCACCCATCTGTTTACCGGATGAAAGTATCTTTTTATTAAATAAAATATATTTATAAATATATCGCAAAATGGTTGCCTAAGAAAATACGGTCCAGAGTATTTATTTTCTAAAAATAAAAAAAACAACACCCTGTAAAGTATTTCACAGATGCTTCTTATGCCCAAACTTTAATCAGCTCACCGCAGGATAGATTAAAGCCTAAGTTTAAAATTTGGTGTTTTTCTCTTTATCCGTTTTTGAGTTGTCTTCAAAATTCGAAATTTACAATTTTTCTTAAATATCTCGAATTAGGTCAATTTTAGGGAAATCATGTATAAGAACAAAATAATAGAGAATGACATCATAAGCAACTTTTATCATGATTCTTATATTTTCCTCATCTGTACACAGAAAGGAAAACAAAAAATGGCCGTGACCGTATTTTTTTAGGCAACCCATTTGTGGTATATTTAAAAACATTTTATTTAATAAAAAGAAACTTTCATCCGGTAAACAGATGGGTGAAGGTCGACCTTACTTACGGATCTGGACTATAATTAAAGTAAATCAGGATTCGATGCAAAGTTTGGTGCTAATTGATAAATAAAACATATAAATTCATATTTAAACTCTTTATTTTTCATACTTTAAATGTGATGCAATAATTAGCAAATTATATTTCAATTGTTACTATTTACTGAGATCTCACTTGAGTCCCGTTCAAATGCAGACCATATTCATTTGCTATCAATATAAATTTTATTTAGGTTGATGACCAACGGAGTTAACGAACAGCGCCAATTCGCCAGTTGGTTAACTATTGTGTTGATGTTGATTTGATTCTATTCTAGATATACACAGGTTGCACCCTCTTAGGTAAATGTTTCGACGAGTATAGAGGTGATGACCAACGGAAGTAACAAACAGCGCAAATTCACCAGTTGGTTACTTAACTATGTTGATTTAACATATACTTTGTTTCAAACCTAGTAGAACAGGTTGCTTAGCGTATAGGTGTCCTCCTTGAGCTAACAAACAGTGTATTCACCAGTTGGTTAATTTACTATTAAATTTTACCATCTTGGTTTGTACAATTTATCCAAAATAGCACATCCCTGTATTGAATTAACTTAATACAACCCTGCATATTTTTTTATATTGATTATTATAATTTCTATTGAAATAACTTAATATAACCCTGTATATTTCTTAATATTGATTTTTATAATTTCTATTGAAATACTCAAAATTTCACCCATCGAAAACAGATGTTTATCGTAACTGTCTTTCGGGGTGAATGACCTGAAGGCCATGTGGTTTATTGGTTACATTGAGAATATTTTAAAGCAAATGTCAGGCCCTACGTTTAAACGAAACCCCGGTGGTATCTCAAAGAAAGTTACATAAATATTTTGACTCACCATTGAAAATACAAACATAAGATTATGTACTAATTTCATCTAGCGTTATGACGGCGTCGATTTAGGTACGTCGCAGCGTTGAGCGTCACCTTGCGTCGAGGCGCGCAGCGTCGTGGTCGAAAGGAAGGTATTTAATACGGTAATGCATTGGAAAAAAGATACGGTAGAAATATTTAGGTGATGCGGGACGTGACGAAGGGTGTCGACAAGGATATTATGAAGGAAATATTTAGGGGCGGCAAGCGTCGAGAAGTAGAGCGATGGGACGTTGGGCGTCGGAATGAATGTAAGGTAGGAAATACTAGATGGTGCGGAATGTGACAGCGTTCGAGACGTAGGGAGTAGGACGGCAGGACGTTGGGCGTCGAGACGTTGACACCTTCGGGGATAGGAGGTATTGTAGTATAGACGTCGTTTAGGAAGAGCGTTTTAGGAAAGGTACTGACTACTGAACTTGAAATATAACTGCATACAAATAATAAATGAATGCTTGCACACATCAAATATTAAAAAAAAGAATGAATCCGAGCTCCTTTGGGTCCGACTTCTTATACTAAGTTAAATGGCTTTTGTGACCTCTCTGTGTGCCTTAGTTCCCAGAGAAATACAAATGTGGGTGCAAAGGGGGTGGCTTATTTATTATGTGCCTTGAGAGCTTTGTGTATCGAAATATTGTCGAAATTGGTCTTAACATTGAAACTAGAAAGATGAGCGAGTTAAGTGTTTTAATGATAATTACTTCGTGAAGAGAAATATGTTGTTCCCAGACATGTGCACGAAATTTGGATATTTTACGGACGTGGTTATAGATATTATTTACTAGGTGTCGTAAATAAGATTTAATTATCTGGGAGATTTTTCGTTAAATGAAGGATTTTGAGTTTAATAAAAATGCAATATTATATTTAATAAATGGAATTAATAAATTATTAAGGTACCTGGGTGCGGTAGATTACAGAGCTTTAAATGAGGAAGATGATAACAGTGATGATGATTTTTTAGATAATGCTGTAATTTGGGAAATTGTTATGCTTTATATGGGCGATTCAATTTAAATAATCTGTTTGAAATTGAATGCAAGAGTCTCTTTTGAATTAAAAAAACGACAATATTCTTGCTAGAGATCTTGATCAGGGTCCGGTAATTTTTGCTTATCCATTTTTTCAATAAAATTTCTCTATTTAATCTTACTTAACTCATTTCTAGCAATTGTAAAATATTTTTATAGGAATAAAATATGTAAATTACAAATGAATCTTATTTCGTATTATGGCTCGGAATTTGAAAAGCATAACATTATAAGTCATTAGTATTATTAAATTGGGTGCGAACGGATACGCCCGAATTAGTTGCTCAGCTCGATACAAATACGTATCAAGGTGGTTATTCATTAGAACATTTTGGTCCGAACGAACCGAACGCGGACCAACGAACCGAACAAAATTTGTAGAAAAAGCTCGCGATATTCAGAGTGCTTGTGTGTGTTTGCACTTTACCCACGCTTACGTATGTGGAATCGTCGAGTATGATCGACCAGGAAAATAGAACGATTAAAAAAAATATGGACAAGGCGTTTATTTTTGCTGCCTCAAATTGGAAAACTACTGAGGCATATGAACAGTATTCATTTGAAAAGTTTCACGCAAATATCGGCAGAAGAGTTTGAGAAACTAATATGCTTGTAGGGCCCTAAAATTGGTAAAAGAGTTGTAGATTATTTTCCCTATTCCAGTCTATCCTATTATCTACAAATAATCAAACAATTAAATGAAATTGCTCCCAAAAATTGGCGCGTATGCTTGTTCGGGGCGAACGAGACGAGCATCCGTACCCACTGAAGAAAAACAAACAATTAAATCTCTTTGAGCAATTACACATTTACCGACAACGCACCGATAAAGTTTGGCGCGCTCTGCTCGGACAAATTATGCTCTGAGACAGGTACCAGAGACAATCCAGCGAGACGTGTTAAACATAGTTTTAAAAATGACATTTGTTTTTGAATATAACTAGTTAAAAATAAAACCCTTGTTAGTTAAAATATGTTTAGAATATTTTTTGTACAACCTGCCCATAATGTATTTTGTAATAACTAAAAATCATAATATTCTTGTAAGGAAGTTGGAAAGCTTAGGGTTTGATCAGTCGCTGTTGAGATTATTTTCATCTTACCTAAATCATCATGTTAATTATGTCTTTTACAACGGATTTTCATCTTCACCCCTCACAGCAACATCTGGAATTCCACAGAGCTCCAATCTGGGGCCACTATTATTTAGTATATTTATAAATGACTTGACAATAAACTTAACTGCTGTTCGCTGCTGACTTAAAAATATTTTCCTCAATCTCACCAATTCAAGACTGTCACTTTTTACAGACCCAACTGGGCGTCGTTGAAAATTGGTGTAATGAAAACAAGCTGTTTACAAATGTGTCTAAATGTAAAGTATGTTCCTATACTAGAAGTATTAACAAGGTGGAGTTTGATTTGATTATTTATTTAACGGCCTACCTTTATCGACTTGTGCACAAATTGAAGATTAAGGTATCAAAAAGTTACTTTTTCGGATTATATTGAAAATACCGTTGCTTCTGCGTTGAAAAGCTTTGGGTTCTTAATTCGTAATACTCGTTCTTTTACAAACTCTTAAAGCTTGGAGATCCTTTACTTTTCTTTAGTTCGTTCCAAGCTAGAATATGCATCTCTTATATGGAACCTTATTTACAATATTCATAAAAGATCATTGGAAAATGTTCAGCGGCGATTTCTCAAGTAACTTTCTTGTAAAATAGATGAGTTGTATCCCATTCGAAGTATTGAACAATCTCTGCTTTTTTCGAAAATAGAAGGGTAGTTTCCAGTGTTACATTTTTTTATAAATATTACATAACACTCTATTGATGTACTATTGTTGATAAATTAAATAAATTTTAATATTCCCCAAACAGCCGCCATTAGATATCATAAAACATTTTATACAGCAGTTATTTTGAACGAACTTGGGAAGAAATTCGCCTATAACGTTAATGTGCTCAAATTTTAATTAATTTTATTCTGATTGGGATATTTATTTCGACCATTAGTAGTACTTTGTAGCTAATGTATTTAGGATTCTTTCTTTTCTTTTTTCTTGCTGTTGCTAAAATTATTTTCTATCGAAATATTATGTTTAACATTTATTTCATGTATTTTGTTCTGTAAATGGATTAATTTGTTGGGCAATAAAATTATTTTTATTTTATTAAGAAAAAAAAGTTTGTCAGTATATTAACGAGAAATCCTATATAATCCCCAAAGAAAAATATTTTTGGAATAAATTCCGAATTCTATTTATTTATATTTGTTATTTTTTAGGTTCAATGACTCGAAACATGATGATCAGCTACACCAAGAATATCCTTGATACTTAAAAAAAAATGGAACGAGATTAAGCAGATTTGATGCTATGTCACATTGTGGTGCGAATACGTGGCTTGTATAAATTTGGGGTATCAGCTGATAGAAAACAGTACGCAAAAATAAATTTAAATCTGCATATGTATCAGAGATAGCCATATTCCATACCACAATACGTCATGCGTGAACTCGATGAGATTTCATCGGCTAAGTATCATTCCTCTTTGTATCATTAGGAACACCAGCATTGTAAACAATTATGACCAGGGTTTTCTAACCTTTTCCCTAGGTCAAAGAGAATAAATGTAAGCTAAATAATGTATAGTAATAAAGATTGAAAATATATATACTTTTAAGAGTTTTATTATGTCAGCCATAGTTTTATACCAAAAATGAAAATAAACTGAAATTATACATTAAAAATACATTCATAAATTAACTATATTTATAACATTCATCTACTCTCTCCTGGCTAAAACATGACTTATCTATCTATTCAGCTCTGTTCCGTCTATTTTTTGCCTTTAGCCTCCTTCTGACACTTCCATTCGTTCTTATTCAGTGTAGTGTTAGTGTTATACCTATCTGATGCTTGGTCCTGCAAAGTTCATCTTCAATACACCTGCTTATGTGACATCTATCTCTATGTCAAGTTTGATTGAACATCCGTTTCTTGTCTATTACTCTTATACTTAACCAAAACTAGCTTAGACTCGAACGCATATGTCTAATTCGGCCAAAACACAGCCTTGGTACACAAATATCTATTTTACCGCTGGTTTCATTACAAAAAACTGGAGTAAAGGGTAAAATTATCTCTTGTCCAGTACACTCGTATACACTTGAGTATTAACCTATATTATTTTTGATTGAAGACGTATACATTTAAAAATGTCGTTTACTTAAAAATAAACATTTAATTTTGATATTTTATTTAACTCAATCAAAACATTAAATTATTATTTTCCATTTATATATGGCTTATACCGGACCTGTATGTACTCTATCTAGTAGCTATGGAGTCGCTGACAGTGTTGCCGTCAGTTGCCGCCACATATTCATTAGTGACATACTTTTTATAAATTCATCGTGTTACATATTTGTTGACATAAAGAGATAGAAATTTAAAGTGACGTCTTGTATTACTTCGAATGAAAAAATCGATAATGCAATTTTCTAACCTAAAAAAATCGTGATTATATGTCAAACGAAGTTGAACTTGGCATGCCAAAGGACGATGATGACCGCCGTCAGAAATTAGGCCCCGAGAGCGCAAAGAAACCTTATAAATAATATTTGATAGGAATTACATTTACAGTTGCTCGAAAACCAATAAGGGAGGGAAATTGAAGTGTATATATATTTATTCTTCTCATATTGTATATTAGATTCCTTTGAGTCCTCGGCAAACTGCTGACTTTGACTTGCGTTTTGCGTTGAATTACTACCGAACCTCTTTATTTATCATTCCTTATCTCGACTTCTACTCGATATTTAAAATTTTAACTAAAACTTAGTTGAATTCGTAACCTAATTTTAGTTTAAAATATTTAAATTACTTATAAAGTTTTCAAAGCTTAACGTATATTAATTTTTCCTTTTTTCTCTTTTCAGGTAAGTTCCGAAACATTAATAAACCTAAAACTGAACGTAAGTAACTTTTTTTATAGAACACATGCAACATGGTAAATTTTATTAGATTTCGCAATTAAACTAATTAGCTTTCATAGTAGCATTTACCTTATTAGTTTTTGAAAGTTGAAGGATAACCTAATACAATTTTATTTCCACTAACAATGCAAATAGTAGCTTTCATAATCAATAGAAACTACCGTTTCTTCAGAATTTTAACATTTTTGAACGAAATCTATTACCAAATTCTTAAACGGAATAATTGAATTGTCAATGGTGCTGTTGTGAAATTACTTTAAATTTGGCAGTTATACTTTCACTAGCTTAGACACAATAGAAATAATAATTGGAGGTTCCAAATTTTTGATCTTAATAATAGACTAGTCCCACAGGTACGAATTTCCTTATAAATTTGTTATGAAGGGCTTAACACATGATTTTGGTGTCTTTAAAAGACATTTATTCCTTACTAATAATATCTTCTAAAAAATAATCAATTAAAGGTTAATTTCTTTTTAAATTTGGCGCCAATTTCGACTAATTTAATTGGATGTCTTTAATACAACGTTGCCATGTGCCATGTTCTGTTCGAATGTACTATTATTTTATCTTAAATTAAGTTTTCAGAACTGAACCAGAACCTCTAATCTTGCAATAGTATATTACATTAAGAGTGTGGAAATATTGTCGCACGAGGCACAAGCCGAGTGCGACTATCACACGAGTGTGGAAAATCACTTTTCACACAAGTGATGTACAATATTTTTCCTACGACCACAAAATAATTTCATCAAAAAATGTAAAACCAGATTATTATTATAATAATTAAAATGTATTTAAAAAAATAATTAACAATAATCGTATTTATTCAATTTTCATATTTTTTAAACAAAAAAATAAAAAAAAAAAATAAAAAAAAACAAAAAAAATTCTAACCATCTGAGCTAATAGGCATTGCGTCAATTGAATGATTTAATCGGTTATGTATTTAACCAAATTAAAAAGCAAACATATCTTAATTATTTTAATAATAATTGTTAAAGATAAATATCTAGGATCTAATTTACAACAATTTCAATAATTTAACAATCATGTCGATTTTAGCTGTATAGGGACATTATATAGATCGAAATAGAAATGATGTGTTTGACATTTTGCGACAGCTGCTGCGGAAAGTAGCATATTCGTACACGGGTGGAAAGTAAATTCTTATTCATACGCGTGTGATATAGGGCACTTTCCATAGGACTGTTTAGTGTGATATGTGTCACTTTCCTAAGTGGTCGTAGGAAAACTGTTTTTTCGGTTTCGTAGTAGGTACCACGGAGTATGAGAAGCGTCATTGCTCACGTACTTACATAATACGAGTATTATTACTTTTGTTGTCTGTATTAAGATTTTAAATGCGATAAAAAGCCCATATGAGTTTTGCAATTTTTACTTTTGGCTGCATGACTGCAAACGTGTTTGCCATTATCACACACATATCGGAATCGGAAAAAATAAAGTTGTTAAAATTTATGTAAATAATGATTTATTTACATGAATAAATTAATAGTAATTGGAATTTTAATTTATCAACTTTTTATATTATACTTCTACGTACACTATTACTTTTTACTGATTTGACATAATTTTTTTTTAAATAAATTGTGACTACTATAAAATTACATTTTTAAAGATTTGCGAGGTCTCTGTCTTATAGCATGCTGTAGTGGCACTGTTTTAATTAAAATTGAAAAATTTTGTTTTTAAACGAAGCTTTTTTTAAATTATTGTATTCGTTCGGATAAAGAAGAATATGTAGGGGATATCGGGGTAAGATGACAAACGGGGTAAGACGACGAACTTCTATATTTAAATAACAGAATTAATTTGGAAGTGCTACTACTGGTGCAATCTAGGTACAAATGCCCCGCATTAAAATTGCCCGCTCATTACTGCAGCAGTGATACGTCAACTACGGTTTTTATAGCATGTCTTGTAATATTTTCTAATAATAAATTCACACAAGGGGGGGGTAAAATGACGGAGGTAAGATGACGAACTCATGATCTTACCCCAAGTACGCAGGCATTATAATAAGGCCAGTATTCTTTTACAGAATGCCGCGGTTGTACAAGCGCAAAACCATTCGTACGGAGTGGAGTAAAGACTCCCTTGCAGGAGCTATGAGAGAAGTACGCGAAGGATCTTTAAGATGTAATGCAATAACTTGCGGAGGTCGTGAAGAGCCGAAAGAATTTGTTAGCTGCCTAACAGAATGTAACCAACGAGGCCTTGGATTAACTTCCTCGCAAGTTCGGAAACTCGCATATCAATATGCTGAAGCGAATAATATAGAACACCGGTTCAACAGGGAAACAAAAGCGGCCGGGACTGATTGGTTCAAATCTTTTAGTGCACGTAACAAGTTGAGTCTTAGAAATCCTATAACGACTTTAATTGCTACGAGGATTTAATAAGATCGCTGTCAAATTTTTTTTTACAATTTTGGAAGAGATTAGGACCAAATACAAGTTTAAATCAGACTGCATCTACAACGCAAACGAATGTGGTCTTTCAACTGTGCCAACGAAGCTACCAAAAATCATCACTCCAACAGGACAACGACGAATTGCTAAAATAGTGACAGCTGAGAGAGGTCGAAATACAACTTTGGTGTGTGCAAAGCAATGCTGTCGGGTCATACGGACCTACATTTTTGATTTTTGGCCGAGTTAGATTGAAACTCGAGTTGTTAAATGGTTGTCCTCCCGGTTCTGATGGTAGGGCACAACCTTCGGGCTGGATGACGGCGGAAACTTTTCTTGTCTACTTAAAACACTTTGCACACTACACAAAACCGTATGTTGATGATCCCGTATTGTTACTGGTTGATAATCACAGTTCCCATATTTTCCTTCCTGGACTCAACTTCTGCCGAGAAAATGGAATTGTGCTTGTAGGATTTCATCCCCACACAACCCACCGATTACAACCATTAGACGTTTCGTTTTTAGGACCTCTTAAGGCATTTTATAATCAATTGCGTGATTCGTTTCTAATAAGGAACTCCAATAAGGAACTCCAATAACCGACAAAAATATAGGACCTTTAATAACGAAAAAGATACTGAAAACTAATTAGATTATGAGAACGAATGTGCTGTGTTTGAAGAGGATTACAGGGTCATCAAAAAGAAAGAAGATTTGATTAAGTGCCTTATATGTGGTCGCTGGATGCACGAAAGATGCACATCTTTCCATAAATGTGTGTCTCGTATGCGGAAGACACAGCGCCAGGAAAAAATAACTTTGAATTAATGCTTGTCCATGTCCATCCCTCCTCATAAACTCGGTCCGTCTCTCCTATAGTTTTACGTTTTAAGTTTTATTTTTAATTGAATATGAAATATGTTTAGTTTGGTTAATCTCAAATGTGTGCCAAAGAATGTTTTTGTCGACCTCTATTTTTATATTAATGTAACAGTACCCAATAAAAAGTTATATTTTGATTTTCAAAATGTGGTCCATTTCTCCCCCACTTACCCTATAAGTGTTGAATTTAATTTGGGCGTTCCCTTTTATTTTTTCCTTTCATATTATTAAAGGAGTCGGTTAAAATCGCCCTGTATAGAAACTAAAAACAGAACAGTCATTGTTCGATAGTCTATTGTAAACCCGTTGGTGGTATCATAAAATGAAAAGGCAGATTTATTGACTACTAAAAATGATTTCGTGCTGTCTCGTTGTTGTGTGCAACTGCAATATTATCATTAAAAGTTAACGATAATAAAAATGGATTTACTTTTACTTTTGTCCATTTAGAATAATATTTCTGTGTCGATAATGTGGTTAGATGCATTAAAAAAGGAAAGCAGAATAAAACGTTTTCAAAGTCGATTAATTATACAGGATTATTTCAGATATCGAAAATAGGTTGCTGTCTTTAAAATCAAAACTGAATAACTTGTAATTTTTTTGAATTTCCACACATCTACGTTTTGATGTAATTCACTGCTAATCTACAGCTGTGGCCAATCGTTGAATTAGCCGGAGAAGTAAGTTTTCTATATTATACAAGATAACCAAATGAAAACAAAACAGCAATTATTAGAAAATATGTTAATATTTTAGACAAACACTCGGACACGAGAAATTTGATTGAAAGGGGTCATCTTTCTATCATAACCTGAACTGTCATATTTCAGTCCATTTCCCTTCGTCACTCTAACCAATACAATTGAAATAGAGAAAATATTTGTATCTTGCAAATCCTTTAAAAAATGATACTTCGTGTCAATGTGTTTTGTTTTATTACTATATTGTCCATTCTGTATAATTTTTAGACAACTTTGATTATCTTCAAAAATTTTCGTTGGAATTGTTTGCTTCTCTTCAAAATAATTTAGCAGCTTTCTTAACCAAACTGCTTCTTGACCTACTTCTGCCAAAGCTGTAGGTATATTCTGCTTCAGTAGTAGAATTCGCTACTACTGTTTGTTTCTTCGATTCCCAACTAATAGTCCCTCCATTCATTTTAAAAATGAACCCACTATTTGGTTTTCTATCGATTCTGTTTTCTGCCCAATCCGCATCAACAAAACCAATTAGTTTAGTGTCTTCCTTGCATAAATCACTTAATTGTAATTTGATTCTGATACTTCGTTTTGAACTCTCTCTGAAATTTTATGTCTTTGAGAATCAGGTAACTCAGACCTTTTAGTTAATAAATCAATTTAAGTACTAACAAATGTTTTGGACAATTGACTTTGATTATCAGCTGTATCTTCTTCTCTATTTTTAATGAAGTTTTTCGCCTCTACTGATAGTTATTTTCATTGTCTTATCATCTAACGCACACATGCACCGTTATAAAATTTAATCCAGATTTGCAAATCTCATTTAAATGACTAGTGGTTATTTTCTATGCACCGGCTACGGATTGAATAATCTAGTTTAGTAATCTAACAACACTATATTTTTATAAATTTCACAAGAAACAGAAGAAGAAAACTTCAGATTTGAATAGGATAAATGTCAAAGGATAAGATGTCGTTGAAAATAGAAGCCCTGTTTTTTTAATGTACCAAAATTGTAAACACACCGTAAAACGCATACAAGTGTTCTATGACGCATACAGAATTTTACGCAGGTGAAAAAGAATGTTAAATGAATAAAAAAAATAATTCTAACCATTATATTCATTTTTGGTAATTTTAACATATACAGGGTATCCCGAAATTAGACGGTCATATTTTAACAGCGTAATCTACATCCTAAAACAGGGGCAAAAGTTCATATAAACATAGGTCCGAAAATATTTCTTTTCCGAGATACAGGGTGGTAAAAGTGCTGATGACACACTTTTATAAATATTGTTTAAACGATTAGAGATAACTAAGTGAAATTTGGTACAAATGCTTACGTTTTCATGCTCTATTTAATGGACTAAACCCCAGTTTTTGATCATCTTCATAGGTGGGTAAATTAAGGGGGCTTAGGGTAAAATTGCCCTAAGTTTTTTTGTTGACACTTTTTAAAATATTTGACTAAAAAATTTGGAAACCCAATGTTTTCTTTATAATAAAGCTACTTTTGTTGCATCTCGCTAGGACGCACCATTTTCAACAGAAAATCATTTGAAAATTTCATGATAAGTTGATGTTATCTTATTCGAAAGTGTAAATAATAATTAGTAGACCTGTGGAATCAGAAATTTTATTTTCCTTAACTTTGGAAAACCGGTGACTAAAGAAATTTTAGAAAATATTTACAAAAATGTGCCATCAGAACTTGTAACACCCTGTATCTCGAAAACGAAACGTTTTCGAACCTATGTTTATATGAACTTTTACTCCTATTTTAGGATGTAGATTACGCTGTTAAAATATGACCGTCTAATTTCGGGACACCCTGTATACATACAAACTACTGTATTTCAAGCTTTTCTATGCAAAACGATATACCTATATGAATACTTTCCCTACACTGTGCATGTTCATTTGCGAAAATCGTGTCCATTCTTAGTTTTATATATTATTAACGTTGTATTCTAGACTTTGTATTTTTTCACGAAAACTATACTACTAAAGCTACTCGAGCCATACTTAATTTAAGTGTTTCAATCTCACAATAATAAATGGTAAATATCAGAATACTTCAAATATCACTCCCTCATCGTGTCCCAAACTCAAAATTTTAATTACATTGTATCATTAATTTATTGTAATCTGTGAATTTGACTAGTTTTGATCATTACTTATGTTAAAAATAGTGCATTTAACATACCCTTTTCATTAGGTACCGAGTAAGAAATCATTCGAAAATTTAATTTTTATCTGGGTCCCAAAAAAAAATCATTCCCCCACTTTTTACTAAAACCTGGATTATACTTTTACATCAGATCGTAGGTTGCCGCGCTTATAAGTTTTTTGCAGTTGACAGCATTGCCAATGAAGCCATACCATCATTGTTACAAGGCGCGAAGAGATGAGTTGTTGTCATATGGTTTTTTTTAATTATTCAAATGTTACATTTTTATGTCTCATTAGCTCACACCGTCTGAATAAAAGGTAATTATATTATTTGTAATGATCATTATGATTTTTCACATGTTTTGAGGACTGAAAATCTTGCCTCGAATCGGAATTTAATTTGAGGTTATGATTGACCAGTTTTTGTAGGTTATGTTTGATTTTATCATTTCCTCACTATCATTCCCTCACTATTCTATTAATGAGGGAATGGGAATTTATGAGGGAGTGATGAAATCAAACATAACCTACAAAAACTCATCAAAAATAACCTCGAATTGTGTTAACTTAATCTAAATATAGTAATAATGTTTAAAAAATTAATTCCCTCACTTGAATCATTATTTCCTCATAATTGATTTTTTTTATCATCACTTTATTATCATTAATATCAAGAAAAGTTTGGACCACATAGTCAGCTGGGGTAAGTTACTCATGTACTGTGAATTGAATATATGAAATTTTTAATTATTGCAAATTATATTCTTATTATTATTATTATTCGAAGTCATTTTTCACAAATTTGTGAGAACTACTCATGTATTGCTTACTTATTTTTACCTTTTTCAACATATAAGCTGTAACGTTAGAATATAAAATATCTCTTAAAAACGACAAAGTTGCCCATCGTATAAAAATATTCACTTCTGTGGTAATTTTGTCTAGAATCTGGTATTCTATTTCCGTTCTTTAATAAAATTCAAATAAAATAAATAATATAAACACAAATAGAAAGTTCCAAATACACTGACAAGACGTTGACATATTTATGACGTTAGAAAATCTCGATTAAATAATTTAATCCTCCGATATTGACGGATTAGAATAAAATCGGATTAAGAATGATTTTTATTACGGTGCTAAAAAAGGTAGTAAACGCGATTAAACCCTTGATCTGAATTAAACGTGTACGGTGCATACGTAAGAAACGATAATCTACGATAAGTTTTCGTCAAAACCAACAAATCTTAATTTTATTGATTTTTTATCCAATTTTCGACCTTTTTCTTTTGGAACTAGTACTAATGCAAATGATCCAAATTTCTGGATATCTGATAAATTAGGTTTATTTTTCGTCCACTTCTCGAAAGGAGTTGTGTCAATAGATCTCGAAGGTAGTCTATAGGTAGCAGTTACTGCCGCTTCACCCCAAAAACGATTATCAAGACCTGCGTCATATAACATGCATCTGGCAATTTCCATTAAATATCTATTCTTGCGTTCTGCAACTTTGTTTTGCTGTGGTGAATAAGGAACATTGTACTGAAAAGTTATACCTTCCTTTTTAAGATAATTTTGCACTCTTTCACTGGTATATTCACCACCTCGATCAGATCTTAGTAATTTTGGTCTTTTCTGGAAGCTGGTTTTCATTTTTTCAATAAATTCTATAATCTCAAATACTTTAGATTTGTTGTTCATGAAAGTATATTTACTGCAATCATCAATAAATGTTTTCGACCGCTTGCTGTTTCTGTTTGCATTGGACCACAAACATCAGAGTGAATTAAATCTAATATTTCAGAAGATACATGATTAGATTTTTCTTTAAAAACTGTACGATACATTTTCCCTTTTATACAAATTTCACACAAATTATTGAATTTACAATCTCTAACTGCTATTCCAGTAGCTAAATTCTTTTTATATAGTGTTTTTATTGCATCAATATCTCTGTGACTGTTACGAATTACCATGTATTTTTAATTGTTGATACTACTCTGTATAATTTTTAGTTTACTAGATTTTAATTTTGTCAATTATTGTCAGATTAATTTTGATGTAAATTTGAAATATAAAAATATATTGGATTGGAAGCTTTCTTTGTATTTAAATAGAAATCCATCTTCACCGATCGCATTCCCTGACCGGTTAGGTCATCGAATTCGTATTATTTTGGCGACCGTGACAGGACAAAGTTTTTTGTGAAATGGATAATATACAACGAGCCCTAGATGTGCAAAGAACTTCCTTTTCAAGGATATATAATTCACTCAAAGATATTTTGGCTGTACCCGATTACAGTATGAGCGAAGTAGAAGGTAGCATCCCTATGTTAGATAAAAAGATGGAAGCTCTTGATGAACTAGATAAACTTCTTTTGGATTTTTTATTAAATTCTGATGCGTCCAAAGAGGATATAGATAAAGAAGTGAAAATTGCTGATGAGTATTCATCTAGTTACCATCAGTTAAAAGCAGAAATCGATCGGCGTTTACATTCTTCCAGAGATGAGACTGCATCCTGCTCAGGAAATTCTAATTTGGATAGACTAAAGTCTCGATTAAAATTACCTAAAATTGAATTTATTAAATTTAGTGGTGAGCCGAAAAATTGGTTGCCATTTTGGTGTCAGTTTAGAAGAATCCATGAAGATAACAGTATAGAAATTGAAGATAAATTCCAATATCTACTTCAATTTACTACGCCGAAATCACGACCAAGATTACTAGTTGAAAGTTATCCGCCAACTCGAGAAAACTATTTAAAAGTCATTGAAAGTTTAAAGTCTCGTTTTGGTAGGAAAGATCTTCTTATTGAAGTCTACGTCCGAGAAATTTTGAAGTTAGTATTGACCACTAATATTTCTCATAAACGTTCACTGAGTAGCTTATATGACCAGTTAGAATCCCATCTCCGTGCTTTGGAAACTTTTGATATCAAGTCAGATGCTTGTGCTGCTATGCTATATCCTTTAGTGGAGTCTTGTTTGGACGATGATTTAATTAAAACCTGGCAGAGATGCCCTTCTTATGATGAAGAATCTACTATGCAAGATCGACTAAATAATTTAATGAGGTTTCTCGAGAAAGAAGTGCGACGAGAAGAGAAATTACTTTTAGCTACTTCACGATTTGATCTTCAGAATAAAAATAAAGCAAAACTTTCAAATACTCCTGCTACAGCTTCAGATTTAATAAACAAAAGTTATATAAAATGTATTTTTTGCCAGAAATCACATGAGAGTAAAGATTGTACATTTGCTTCTTCCTTGTCTCTCCCAGAAAAGAAGCTTAAATTAACCACTAATGGTCGTTGTTACATATGCCTAAAGTTTGGACATACGGCTAGAAATTGTCGCGTCAAGGTGAGGTGCACCAGTTGTCAAGGAAAGCACTACAGTATTATGTGTCCTAAGGCTGAAGGCGAAAGTCAATTAAAATTGAGTCAAAAACCTGTTAAACATGATACTCCAGAAGAGATGTCACTTTCAAATGTAACTTATACTGAAGTATTTTTACAAACCCTAGCAGTTTGTGTCATTGGAGAAGATGTATCAAGAAGAGCTAGATTAATTATCGATACTGGATCTCAAAGGTCATACATTTTGAAGTCTACAGCTTTAGAAATGGGCTACAAACAACTACATGAAGAAGAGTTGATACATTCGTTGTTTGGAGGATCACAAAGTGAAGCTGTAAAACATTCTTGTTATAAAGTTCGTTTATGTAATTTAGATCATAGTTACGCCTGTAATTTTAATGTTTTGGATCAAAACATTATTTGTCACAATATTTCTTCGATAACTAAAGGGCCTTGGTCAAATGAATTAAATAAATTAGGTGTAAACCTTACTGATACCAGAGAAGGTGTAGTAGAAATATTAATTGGAGCTGATATCGCAGGAAAACTTTTTACTGGAAAAAAATATGATTTAGAATGTGGTTTAGTAGTTATGCAAACTGTCCTAGGTTGGATATTAATGGGAAAAAGTTCGTTTCCACAACATATTACACGTAGCAATTTTACTACATCGACTGTTTCTATGTTTTTAAAAGATTCTACTTTATCTGAGATGTGGAAATTAGATGTGCTGGGTATTACTAATCCCAGTGACCGGATGTCACGTCAAGAGAAGGAAAACGAAGTTATGAACCATTTTCTTGAAACTATTAGTAGACATGAAGACGGAAGATACAAAGTTTGTATGCCCTTTGTGGAAGGTCATGCTTGTCTCTCTACAAACTTTGATATGGCCCATCGAAGACTTCTAAATTTAATTAAACGTCTTCATGATGATGGCTATTACGACGACTATCAGCAACAGTTAAATGATTGGTTGGAAGAAGGTATTATAGAAGAAGTTTCAGAAGAAAACTATAGATTCAATGGTCATTATTTACCACATCGGCATGTTGTCAAATTATCCAGTGCAACAACTAAAATTCGTCCAGTTTTTGATGCGTCTGCAAGAGAAAAGAATTGTCCATCATTAAATCAATGCTTGGAAAAAGGTGTTAATTTTCTTGAATTGATTCCTTCAATTTTACTTCGTTTTAGAACTTCTCGGTTTGGAGTGGTAGCAGACATAAGAAAAGCCTTTTTACAGATTAGTCTCCAAGAAAATGATAGAGATTATTTAAGATTTCTGTGGTATGACAAAAATAATATTTTCAAGGTGTATCGACATGCTCGTGTAGTTTTCGGTGTAACATGTAGTCCTTTCCTACTTAGTGCTGTTATAAATTTTCATCTTCAGGCCACTCTTGAGTTGATTCGAAGCCACCAATCTCTTTATTCTGAGAATATCGTTTTGAAATTAATAAAAGGTTTTTACGTCGATAATTGTATTCTCAGTGTAGATTCGGAAGAAGAAGTGAGGCAAATGATCAAACAGAGTACAGCCATATTAGAAGAAGCTAAATTTGATCTTCGAGCATGGGAGCATACTATTTTTGATATAAATATCCTAGAGTCTTCCTTAACACCTGTTCTTGGACTAATTTGGAACAGAAACCTTGATAGTTTTGAACTTTCTTTAGATTGGGTCAATAAAATAAACGTTTCTGTAATAACGAAAAGGGTTATTCTGTCTATTGTAAACAAAATTTTCGATCCTATCGGATTTTCTTGTCCAATTTCTTTATACCCAAAGTTATTATTGCAGAAAACTTGGACCTCTAAAATAGGTTGGGATGTAGAAGTAGAAGACGATTTTCGATTAGGTTTTCTTAATTGGGTCAACCAACTTTCGTGGTTGGTTAATTTGAAAATACCGCGATGGTTATTTACATCTGTTACAGTTTTCAATTTAACCCTTCATGTTTTTAATGACGCAAGTAAAGATGCTTATGCAACTTCTATTTTCTTGAGATCTGAGAGTTCTTTAGGTGTAAATGTGCAATTTGTACAAGCGAAATCCAGATTATGTCCACTGAAAAGTCTAAGTATACCACGTTTGGAGCTTTTATCTGCCACGATTGGAGCCAGACTGGCAAAAACTATTCTAGAAAATTTTGATCATGACGTTAAAGTTTTTTATTGGTCTGATTCTTCTACGGTTTTATCTTGGATTAAGGATGATGATCAATGGAAACCTTTTGTGTGGAATCGCGTAAGTGAAATTCGCCGTCTAACGAACAAAAGTGATTGGTACCATGTACCTGGACATCTAAACGCTGCTGATTTGCCCTCTCGTGGTTGTTCTCCTAAAAAGCTGATTGAAAGTAAATGGTGGGAGGGTCCTAATTGGCTTTTGAAACCATCTACAGATTGGCCGTCTCAAGATTATGTTACAAATGAGGTTTTAGTAAATTCTGAGAAAAAATCACGAGTTGTTTCTGCGATGGTTAATGCAGTAGAATATTCTTGGTATTATTCCTATTTTTCCAATTACAATAAAATTGTTAGGATGGTTGCATGGGTCAAACGATTTTTAAACAATATACGCGAGAAAGATAAAATGAAGCAAATAAAGGCTGGTTTGTCTTCTCAAGAAATAGAGTTTGCTGAAAATATGATCATAAGGCTGATTCAAGAAGAAAGTTTTCAAGGGTGCAAAGATTCTAGGTTATCTTCAATGTTGGTATTTCTTGATAGTCAGGGTATTATAAGGATGAAATCAAAAGTTTCTTATAGGGAAGATTCCTTAAGTTTTCGTTTACCCTGTATATTACCTTCCAATCACGTAATGGTTCATAGATTAATATCTTATGAACATGTGAAGAATTTACATGCTGGTGTTCAATTCATTATGAGTAAATTAAGGGAACGTTTTTGGATACTGCGTTGTAGGCAAACTGTCAAGTCCGTTATCTCAAAATGCAGAATATGTCGTCGATATAATGGACGACGTTTGCAAGTTCAATCTTCTCCTCTACCGGTTGATAGAGTACGTGATGCTTCTGTGTTTGAGGTGATTGGGATTGATTTGACTGGTCCTCTGTATATTCGATCTGAGAAGAAAGTGTGGATCATTATTTTTACTTGTGCTATTTTTCGAGCTGTTCACATCGAATTAGTCTCATCATTGTCATCAGATGATTTCATTCTGAGTTTTAGACGTTTCATCGCTCGACGAGGGAGACCATCTGTAGTTTATAGCGATAACGCAAAGAATTTTTTAAGCACTCAAAATTTGTTGAATAAGGTAAACTGGAAGATGGTAGAGGAAGATAGTCATCTAGAAAGGATTTGTTGGAAAAGAATACCTCCAACAGCTCCATGGTGGGGTGGTTTTTGGGAAAGATTGTTAAGGATTTTGAAGGATCTATTAAGAAAAGTATTAAAACGATCTTGTGTGACCTACGATGAATTATCAACCGTTCTTTGTGATTGTGAGGCTATAATTAACTCAAGGCCTTTGACATACCTTACACAAGATGACCAAGATATGGCTACTCTTACACCTGCAATGTTTTTGCAAGAAATAAAAGAAGTGGGAGTTGTAGATTTAGACAATATAGAAAAGACCAGTATGAATAGGCGTATGCGGTATAGATTAAAATTAAAAGAAGATTTAAGGAAGAGGTTTAGAAAGGAGTATTTAGGTCAGTTGTGTCAGTCAAAAAGAAGTGGCACATCTTCAGAACTCCAAGTTGGAGATATTGTTATTGTAGAACATGACAATCAGAAGAGACTAGATTGGCCATTGGGTCGTATAGAAAAATTAATTGTAGGTAGGGATGGAAAGGTTCGTGTAGTCGAACTGAAAACTGCTACAGGTCATTTGCTTAGACCAGTACAGCGGTTGTACCCATTAGAAATGGAAGGGGATATAGAAATATTGAAGAAAGTTGAATCAAAAAAGGAAGATCATAGTGATACTACAGAATATGTAACCAGAAGTGGAAGAATTAGTAAGCCCCCTACTCGTTTGATATATAATTAAGTCACACATGTGACTTAAGGTGGGAGAATGTTACGAATTACCATGTATTTTTAATTGTTGATACTACTCTGTATAATTTTTAGTTTACTAGATTTTTAATTTTGTCAATTATTGTCAGATTAATTTTGATGTAAATTTGAAATATAAAAATATATTGGATTGGAAGCTTTCTTTGTATTTAAATAGAAATCCATCTTCACCGATCGCATTCCCTGACCGGTTAGGTCATCGAATTCGTATTAGTGACCAATTTTTTTATGCCATGAATGAATACAATCTTGACTTTTGTTCTTAAGTAATGAAATTATATTGTTATCTTGTCGTAATTTAAACAAATTTCCAATCACATCTGCAACGTCTTCCATATTTCTTTTTAAGATACACACATGTTTTTCTTGAATAATAATTCAAACCCTTTTAAAACTAATTGACGAACTGATAATAGATTTGCTTTCAGATCTGGAACAAACATCTGTAATTTTTCTCTTTTCAACATTTCCAGAAGCTTTTAAAATATTTATGTATCTACTTCCTCTACCAAGTGACTGTAATTTAATACCATTTGCAACGAATACATTTTCTCTTATTGAAGATGATAATTCAGTGAAAAATTCCTTATTTATTTGCAATATGACATATAGCCCCTGAATCTATATACCAACTAAGTTCATCTCGATCCTGTTTTGAAAAGAAGATCCATTCTTTATATTCTTCTTCTGCAATTGTATACTTTGCTTGATTTCTTATGTAGTTATTGACATTTGGTCTATTTACAAATTTTTTAAATTTCCAACACCCTTTTTTTAAATGTCCGTATTTATGACAAAATTCACAATTATTGTTGCTAGGTTTACACTCAGAAGGTGTCGATGTGGCCACCCATTTTCATTGCAATTTCTTTATGATCTAGTTTTTTCTCTTTCTGGACCATTCATCAATAAGCTTAGATTTTACTAAATCCAATGTTAGTTCATCATCTTTTCTTGTTTCTAGTACAGGTATTAAAGTATCATGTTCTACAGGAAGACTATTTAGTAAGAAGGCTATTATCCACTTATTGAATAATTCTCCCATTCCCTTTGATTTTTATATGTAATCCAACATTTGAGACATGAGATTCCATGCATTCTGCATATCTTTCGTATTAAATATACTTTATTAGATATTGTGAACTCTTGGTAATATTTTTTAAGAATTTCAAATGCATCCTTTGCTGTTTTAGCATATTTAATATGACTTAGCTGATTGTCTTCAATTAACAAACCAATATTTGCTTATGCTTGGGAGTCTTGTTTCTTCCATTCAACATTTCGTTGATCTAGCAGAGGCAGAGAATCATCCTCGATATCATCCCAACATTCTTCCTTTGTTAGAAATAGTTTCAACTTGAAACTCCACACGAGATAGTTCTCGTTATTTAACTTTGTTATTGTTGTGACGAATTTATCTACTATATTTCGTCTACAATCGTCCTGGGCCCATAACCTGTAGAAAGGCTGGATGATATTAAAATATGTTTTACTTTATAAACTTTTTTTTATTTTATAAACTGACATTAATAATTCATTCATATAAAGACAAAACATACTAGATAAAATTATAAAACGTATATAGAGTGAAACATCATATCCAACATATCCACCATAATTTTGAAGTAGCAGAGTGTCTCAAATCAAAAATATTTATTGAATTACGAAAATTATTCATACATACCGTCTCCTTGTGAATATGATTGATAATTTTAACGAATGCTTTACATTTTAATAATTTCATTAATAATGTTTAATCAATTCGATTTTATAAAAATAAAAGGTCAAGTATTAATCATTTTAAGAAATGACTTATTTAACTAACTACTTGTAAATGATTTTTACAGATACACCTATATGATGTAACACTGTTTTTCTTGAAAAATATCGCTTTTGTTTAACATTGAAAATGCTTGTAGGAGTCAATCAAGGTAAACACCATGTTGTGTTCACAAAGAATTAATTATTTTTAACGTTTCCAATTATACAGGATATCAAAGTATGAAAGGAGATTTTTGAATATTTCACTTTATTCAGTTTTGTGTAATAAACATTAGAAAATACCGTCAAGAGAAATTAGACTATTTTAAGTATAAGAATTATAATTAAAACTCGTTTTAATACTACTAAACTGTTAAGTAGTTCCGATCTATTTATTTATTTAATAAACCATTAAATGAAATAATAAATTTTGCGCGGTTCTTATAGCTTCACAGCTATATAATATTCTGTAATATATGTTACAGCAGTTGTGATACTCCATTTACTATTTTATTACTATTTGAATCGGGAAGTCGTGTTTATTACAACATTTTATTGCTAGAAGTGTGTACGGTTTTGAATTATTTTACTAGAAAATTTCAGCATTTCCTTATTATATCCCATGAAATCATTTACCTTATTTTTGGAGTTCGATTTTAGAAATAACTGAGCAAATATTAAATCAGAGTTGGTTAAGTTGTCGTAATAAATTTTTAATATTAAAAAACCAAGTTGGAATTTGTATCTAATCGCCTCATATTAGTAGTTATTAGTTCGTAAGATGCATTATGTTGCTGAGGTCTAGTCCTAACATGTTGGTACGGTATATCAAAGCTTGAAAAAGTAATGTAAGCATTATTATTTAGATGTACAGGTTCTTAAATGAGTAAAACCAAATTTGGTAGATTTTCACAAAACTTTTATTTAAAAAAAAATAAAAATTAAAAATTTAACACTACACATGACCTGTTTCGAAGTACCTCTTTTTCAAATGTGACTAATTTACAATTCTGTGTCCAATATATATGCGAAGTAATTGTAAAATTTCAAAGTTGTCTATAAAAGAATGATTTTCAGCTAAAATATGATTTGAGTAAGTAGAATTATTTTTGTTTTTTTTGTATAGCTCTGCTATTATAATGTTCGGAATAGCGCTTTTTGAAAGTACGGCCTGTTTGACCAATATACAATTTTGGCCAACTACCACAATTTAATTTATATACCCCCGATTTATTATTATTTTTTAATTTTTACTTTTTTAAAATAAAAGTTTTGTGAAAATCTACCAAATTTGGTTTTACTCATTTAAGATAATATGGATTTTCATCAAGTAAAGGCCGAAACAATTAATAATTTAGATGTACAAGTTTAGTCAAGGCTGTTAAACTTATCGATCACAAAACAGTAAATACTCAGTGGGTTGTGCCCTCGATAACGAGCAATTAAAAAAAAATCTAATGAATAAGTGGTAGATTGTCCACTGAAGAATTTAATTCTAAAACTAAAGCGTTTTTTGAGACTTGTCTTCAGAAATTTGGTTGTATGCATTTAAAAATTGGAAATATTACAATGTTTTCATAAGTTTAATAATAAATCTGTACCTTAAAATTTACAGAGTAACCCTCATAAATTTCTGTTTATGATTTTTTTACCGTAAGGTAACTAAATAATACGACGGTATACATAATTATAATCTTTTTTAATCCTTTTTAACATTAATAAAAGTATGGACATTCTAGACATAAAACATAAAATAAAACATGTAACTACATAAATAAAAAGTAACTGACCTTGCTTAAAGTATCAACTTGATTTTGCCTGAAAATTTCAATTTGATATCGTTTTTTGTTTCTGAGATTTTTTTCAATATTTCAAACCCATCTTCCCATTTTTATATATTTATTTATTTATTTATTTATTTATTTAAAATAAAATGAATAAATCTAAAAGCCAATATCACATAATTACGAACGACCGTTTCCCTTAAAAAACCAATACTCCTTTGGCTAATACCGCAACAGGTATTGAATTATATCCGAAGGAAAACAGCAGAGATAGAAATTAAATTTCGACACTCTACCTTTGATTTTGCTCACTAAGGAGAACATTATTCTCTTCGTAACTAACTTTATTGTATACTGGTGAAATGTGTAGCATTTGTTAATTCCATTAGAGACTGGAATTGAGAACCTATCTATTTCTTGCTGAAGAGTCCTACTCGTAATAAGGACGAAACCGGTCCAAGAATGATGTCTGTGTGTCTGTGTCGCATAACTCATGAACCGATACACATAAAAACACCAAATTTTCTAGGGGGTTACTTTATAGGTGGTCATTTTTATATTTTATGGAATATATCTGTTATTTACGTTTAAGGAAGAAAATTCTTCAAATAAAAGTTACTTCTTATATTATTATCTATAATTTTTGTTCTATACAAAATTTTCCTAAAATGGTCCGTATTCAAGAAATTTGATAAAATGTAAAAAAATATTTTTTTATAAAAATTGTTCAAATAAAAGTTGTTTATAATATAATTCTCTATAATTTTTATCCTACACACAATTTCTCTAA
Organism: Psylliodes chrysocephalus; assembly: GCA_927349885.1. NCBI lineage: Eukaryota > Metazoa > Arthropoda > Insecta > Coleoptera > Chrysomelidae > Psylliodes > Psylliodes chrysocephalus. Next base: position 40,481,342 of record OV651813.1, read on the forward strand.
AATGGACCGTATTCGAGAAATTTGAGAAAATTGTAAATTTTGAAATTTGAAGAAAACTCAAAAACGGATAAAAAAACATTAAATTTTAAACTTAAATTTTATTTCGGCCTGACGTGAAAAGATTAGATTTTGGACAAAGTCGGAACATCTGGGGGGTACTTTATGGGAGGCCATTTTTATATTTCATGGAAGATATTTGTTATTTATGTTTGGAGAAAAAAATTGTTCAAATAAAAGTTACTTCTAATATTATTATCTATAATTTCTGCTTTATGTCAAAATTTCCTCAAATGGTCCGTATTCGAGAAATTTGACAAAATGTGCAAAATTCTGATTTTTATGAAAATTGTTGAACTAAAAGTTGTTTGAGATATCGATCTCTATAATTTTTGTTTATACGTCATGATTTTTCTAAAATGGACCGTAATGAAAAAATTGTAGGAAATTTAAATTTTTCAGTATTTTCGTTTTCAATTAATATCTATAGAAAAATGTTTCGAGGTAGATGTATGTGGACAATGTATATATTTAGTTTATCCTCTAAACATTTATAGAGATGCTGCAATAGGTTGTACAAAATAACCGGAAAAAGCCTATAAAACTAGATAGGAAAGTCATGTGTTGGACACATCAGATTTTTTGTTTTTGTGTTAGAATTTTTTTAATATTTCACCCTCCTAAACCCCCCAATTTTCGTTCAGATTTTTTTTAAAAATCAATAAGTTTCGTCCCCTTATAAAGCTTGATTTTTGCTAAAAATTTCAAGTTGATATCGTTTTTCGTTTTTGACTTATCGTGCGGGCAAAAAACGTGACATCGGACGGACAAATTAAATCTATAATACTCTTCACAGAGATTGTTAGATACATCGAATAATCCGTTTTTGAGATATCAAAATCATGTTAGAATCAGTAGTATTTCTAAAAAGTATTGAATTATAAGAAAGGTGGCTATATACCTAGTTGTAATAAATATGCTTTGCAGTCCTTATATATGGAATAAATTAATTTTTAGTTTTTTTATGTACTTTTGGAAAAAACCTTTAACATTTTAATTCTTAATTTGACAATTTATAGTATGAATATATTATCCCCCTTTCACCCCCTCTGAAATATGAGCATCCCCTCGCAAATTTTCAATAAGAGGGTCGTGTGGCACCTTGTTTGAACAGGATTTTAATTCTCTTCAGCAATATAAAGATTTAATTTGTTGCATTCATAACTGAGAAAATAATTTTTTTATATTCAAAATTTTAATAACGTCTCCGTCACAAAACTTTTTTTGTGGATTGAAGCAAAGAATTAAATTGAAAAATACACTCTAAATATTATTTAACATTCTGTGCTTCATCATACATAAAATTTTGTGTCAAAATAAATTTTTTCAGTTATGATTGCACCAAATTTAAAAACTTAGTATTCTTGAAGAGAGAATTAAAATACCTTTCAAACAAGGTATCACACAACCCCCTTTCTTCATTACAATTTTCAAGGGTGGATTCATATGTAGAGTGAGTGCTAGAGGGGGTAATATTTTCATATTATTGTCAAATTAATATTAGAAATCGACCTGTTTCATGTTTTGTTCCCAAAAGTACATAATTACGTTAAAAATTAATTTATTCCATACATATGGATCGCACTGTATACATTTAATAATACGGGTAGTGGCATGGAGGATTTTAAATGTGAAATCCCATAATAGGATTGCTTTAATTTTTTACAGAAAACATCAATGTGGTGGTCCCACTTGAGTACATGGTCTAGATAAATTTTTAAGAATTTAACACACTTCGTAGAAACAATATTGATTGAATCATGTTTTATGACTAATAAAACATTCTCCTTTGCCTGATTAAAGAGTGCGAAAATAAATGCATTTGGTTTTTTCAATATTTAAAATTAAGGCACTGACTGACATTACATTATTTTATGAAAGAAGATACTGCCTTGGTTGATTGCGATACTAGTTCTTCAAAGGTGTTTGCTGAGATCACCAATGATATGTCATCTTTAAATATATATCATCCGAATTAATGAGTAGGTATAGAGTATTGACATATAACAAAAAATTAATGGTTCCAGCACAGACCCTTGAGGAACATCTATATTAAAATCATGCAAATCAAAGTTAAAATAATATTGACGAATATTTTGCTATTTTAATCAGTCATCGAGAGAAACAAGAGATTATCATCATGTCCGATAGTCAAGCAGCCATCAAAGCGCTGAGCTCTTACGTAATCAGCTTAAAAATGGTCTGGAGATGCCTAGAACAATTGAATGAGCTAGGCGAGAAAAATAGAGCTACTCTCACTTGAGTCCCGGGACATAACGGGGTACAGGGTAACGAGATTGCAGATAGTCTTGCAAGGAAAGAAGCTCAAACACCCTTTGTAGGACCTGAGCCGTTCTGCGGTATCAGCAGTAACATAATATTAAGAGAGATTAAAAAAGAATTGGGCAATAGAAGAACCGATAATTGGAACAATCTCTTGGGGCTGAGACAGGCCAAGATACTTCTGGGTGAATATAACCAGGAAAGATCGGAAGCCTGCATCTGCCTGAGCAAGAACAGGTTACGTATTATAACAGGGATCCTTACCGGACATTGCTGACTAAAAGGACACCTGAGTAAACTGAGAGTAGTAGAGGATAGTGAGTGCAGATTCTGTGAGGAGGAGGAGGACGAAACCTCCATTCACATCCTAACTGAATGTATAGCACTCCAGAATCCAAGGGCACTATATCTAGGAGGATATCAAATAGAAGAGGGAGATTTACCTAACTTGAAGCCACTTCAAATCCTACACTTTCTTGAGAAAATAGGATTGGAAGGGTCGTTCTTGGTGCATTGGCGATAGAAGGGAGCACAATAGATCTTTTAGGTCGCAGTGTATTAACACCCCATTTTTAACATAACATAACATAAGGTGTTTGCTGAAATCACCAATGATATGTCATCTTTAAATATATATCATCCGAATTAATGAATAGGTATAGATTATTGACATATAACAAAAAATTAATGGTCCAGCACAGACCCTTGAGAAACATCTATATTAAAATCATGTTAATCAAAGTTAAAATAATATTGACGTATATTTTGCTATTTTAATCAGTCAATCCAAGAATATCTCTCTGAACTTAAGCTCGAGGTTATACAATTTATTTTCCAGAAATTTAAAATTGTAAGAGTCAAAAGCACGAGACAAGTCAAAAAATATGCCTGCTACGTGCTTTTCTGCATTTAAAGAGGTATGGACATGCTCCAGTAAGCTGCAAGCGGCGGAAATCCCTGTTGACATTCAGTTATTAAATTAAATTGATTTAAGTAATTTAGCATTCTATTATTTGGATCTACCGGAAAGTTCTGTCCGTTTTTGGAATAAAACAAAATACACATTTTTTCTTACCGACAATAAACTTTATTAAATAATATAAACGCCATTATTATTAATGACTTCTTGCCAGCGTAAGGACAATTTGTTTATCCCATTTTTGAAAATTGTTTTATCTATTGATGCGAACAATTGAACCAGTACTTGTTTTACATCTGCTTAATTTATGAATTTTTTGCTCTTCAAAAATTTTTGTAATTACAAAAACAAGTGATAGTCGGATGGTGCTAAGTCGGGGAATTAGGTGGACGCATCAGAATTTACCAGCCTAGTTCTGCAATTTTTTGACGAGTCCCCAAAGCAACATGTGGCCTGGCATTATCATGATGCAGTATGATGTTCTTCCTATTGAACATCGCCGGCCTCTTTTCTTGGACTGCTGTCTTTAATTTATCCAGTTGCTGATAATACTTCTCCGAATTAAGCTTTTCGTTCGGTTTTAAAGGCTCATAATTTATTATTCCTCGAATGTCTCACCATATACACAACATTCTCTTATTTTAAATCAAATTTGGTTTAGAGGTGGAACAGCTAGGTTTCCCGGATTCACAATATGCCCATTTCCTTGCGATGTTTTATTAGGTAATGCACTTTTTATCCACAGTTATCATCAGGTTCAAGGAGGACTCGATTTTGTTCCGAGTGTGCAGGGATGTGAGTATGATGACTCGATAGTCCAAATTCATATGGCACCCATCTTGAATATTTCCACACCAATCCTATCTTCCGATTATGACCTGAAATGGTTTGCTGAGCTGAATTAAGCCTTTTTGCGATCTCCGATGTTGTCAGAAAAGGATCTTGCTCCAACATAGTCTTAACAATATCGCCGTCGATCAAGAATGGTTGCCTAAAACGTGGCTTATCAGAAAGGTCAAAATCATCTGTTTCAAATTTTTCGAACCATCTTCTGCATGTCCTATGAGAAACTGTACCTTCACCAAACACTTTCAATATAAATTTGTACATGCTTTTGAAGGACTTCTTCCTTGTTGAAATTCGTATAAAATACAGTGGCATTTATGAACGTTATCAGTAGCCATGGGTACATGATCGCTTCACACTTAAGACTAACGTGAATCAACTTTGTTTTAGTTCATTTGCTACGTCATACATTAAGCGATAATAATAGAGAGCCAAACATGCGCCAACTACACATGTGCTTACGTGTCGAAACTTGTCATAGAAACGGACAGAACTTTCTGGTACTCCGAATATTATAGACTTTTAAATAATCAAAAAACCAGAGTCAAGCTATATCTTGCGGATCATATTTTTTGTATATGGGTAAAATTTATGTAATTGACAAATACAATAATTAAAAAAAAATATTTAATTAACATAATTCCTTGTAAGCAAGGAGAGAACATCTTTTGTTAGTTTTTCCGCGATGTTTTTCCACACTTTTCTCGCGTAATCAAATTAACAGTTCAGTATTCGCTCTGTGCGAAGTCATGGAAAGGGAAGCAAAAGCGATACTAGCGCTAGCTACGGATAATTCGTGCATTTTAGGGCGATATTTTGTAATTTTGGCATATCAAATACACGTAAACATTTTACTTTTTTCAAAAAAGTAGGTAAAAACAATACAATAGGCAACCGGAGTTGCTGTGTTGAAATAGTACTTATACTAGCAAAAAAAAAATAGTGAAACTTATATAAAAAATTTCAGTAGCAAAGTGAAAATTAAATCAAAGAAATAAATGGGTAGGTGTACAATAAGAAGAAAAATTACCTTTATTTTTGTAATAATAACAGTAATACTGGAAATAGTAGACATCAGAAACTTGAAAGGTTTTAAATAAACAATAAACTATCATTTTACGATGTTCTTTAATATCTTTTTATTCTTAAATGTTCATTCAGCAAGGACTAGATTTCAAGATTTCTGCCTTTGATTATTATATGTGACTGGAATGCAATTTTGTGACTTACTGATGGGAAACCAGTTTTAATCATTCATTCTATGTTTTCTTTCCAACAAAAATGAAAATATAAATAACGATCCTTTTTTTTATACATTTTAACTTTACGCTATTATTAAATGTTATTTTTTTATTTTGACAGAATAGGCTAATTCTTCAATGACAACTTATTAGACTTAGGCAACTTCTCATACATTTTCCAGTAAATACTGTTGCCTGTCTATATTTTATTATTCATTTTTATTGATTATACATAATTTTCTTTAATTTAAGAGATAAAAATATATAATAGTAATAAATTAATGTTTTACTTGTTTTATCAATCCATAGACTTTTATTAAAACTAACATATTGGCGCTGCTGTCGCGCACGGAGCCAATAACATGCTCCCGTTATAGTTTTATTCTCTTCCAAATAATCTATGAGAATTATACCAGAAAATTGAAGCCAAAACCTTGTCAACCAATTTTTTTCAACACGGATTTTTTTTTGTTGTTCGATCGAGGAGAATCAGAATGCTTCACATTTTTTGGATTGCTTTTTCGTGTCTGGGTCATAGTGATGGACCCACGTTTAGTCCATAGTAACAAGCAGATCCAAAAAGCTTGAGAAATTTTCTTCAAAATGTGGCACAGCAGATTTTCTTCTGGTCAGAATTCGAGCCTCTCGCAATCGAGTTGGTCCAAAGGTTTTTCATATTCAAAATAATATTCAAAATAATATCATGAACAGAATCAATGTTTTTCGAAGTGGTCATAGAAATTTGTCTTCCAGAGCGGTGCCCATCCTTAACATCTGATCTTTCTTTCATAAATTCTGCTACCCAGTTTTTAAAGGTGACATATGAAAAACATTCATTGATTAAGGTTTCCATCATATCAGAAAAAATGTTAACCCGATAAGCCTTTCAAAAATAAATGCTTAATAACTAACCAAAACTTAAAATTTTTCAAATTCTAGCTTACTGTTTTTAAAAACTTATAGATGTCAAACTTCGACAACCTATTTATAAAACATGCATGTTCAATTTACGGGCTAACTAGTTATCAATATGCCCTCGTACTTTATAAACTATAAAACCAATGAAAATGTATATCCTACAAATTCTGTAGAATCACATTTTTGGATAAATAAATTATAAATCTAATCTACTTACCTTTTCGCTTTTCCGAAGAAAATTTTTCCAATTCTCGTTAAACTGGACCAAACTTTTTCTCGAATGAGCAATATCTCCGTTTAAATAATTCAACTGAATCAGCAACGGAATCCGAGCGTAATAAGCTTGTCAGCAGAAATGTAGCATTTTCTATTACTACGACGTCGTTTGGATGCAAAGGAAATCAACGTTGCAGCTTAATTTTCTACACCATTCCTGCTGTTTTTTCGAATTATCTTCATGCAACGATGAACCGACTTTATTCTAGTGACAAAAGAAGGAACGAAATGAACATCGTAAAAGCCTTGTTTGTTCCAGATATTCACTAAGAATTGAGACGATATTTTTTTATTGTCAACCTTAGTTTCCCCACTGCGGTAGAATGTTTAAGTAGATAGTAAATACTGCTTTTGTTTTCAGCAATTTTTGAGATTGTATGAGGGAGTTGCTACAAATTAATAGTTTATTTAACTTGGAAACAATGACACGTACTTTTATAATATTTTTTGTCTGACTAAAAAAATCTTATGTGGGGATTATAATATGTCCTATGTTTTAAGTGGGAATATAGTTCCCAGGGCCTGATTATGGTTTAAATCATGAAACTACAAGCTTGAAAACTTTCATTGCGTGCAAAACAGTTTACTTATTTAAGCTACATTTTCCTAACTGCGTATCACGCACTGCGTACGACGCATGCGTGACACGGCCAACACATGCTCTTGTATGGTTTAAATCGGACCTTTTTCCTACAGTGCGTCACAGAACACTTACTAAAACGGTGATAGAATTTCAGCTCCACGTGGTTGATTTTTTTCAATTAAGTCCTTATCAGGTAAGAGGCCATATGAAAGAAGAAAAAAAGGAAGAATAAGGAGAAGAAAAGCGCGGGGCCATTTAAATTTGACAGTAAAAATTATCCGCATTATAATACTATAATAACACAAAAATGCAGTTTGTGTGAACAAATCTTAATTTGGCTAATAGTTTTTAAATAAAAAAAAAGCATAATCAAAAAATTAATTTATTAAAACAACATATATAATACAAATCCAATATTTAAAAAATGTAATGTATATGAAAACTGTATTATGTATGAAGTAGCTGGATATCAGGCTGCTACATATGCCAGAATACAATAGCATCTTCTACGATATAGGTAGCTTTGCAACCCCAAACGTCATGAAACCGAAAATACACAGTATAAGTATAAAATAAATGAGTCGAGTACTAACTTTCCTTCTCGAAAAAAAGTCCAACATATATTATTAGTCTGCTTCTTCTTTTTCTACGATACAGCTTTGCAACCCCAAACGGCATGAAACAGAAGATACACAGTATAAGTATAAAATAAATGAGTCGAGTACTAACTTTCCTTCTCGAAAAGAAGTCCAATATATATTATTAGTCTGCTTCTTCTTCTTCTATGATACAGCTTTGATTTTAATGCAACATTCTGAGACTAATTGCAACAAAAATGACAATTATTTCAAATAATATTTATATTAATAGAGAGTTATTGCAAATTCACTTAAGGTCAGTCACTATTAGTGCCGCTCTTATTTTGACATCTGAGCATGCGCAGATCACTAACTTTAATAAACATTGATATGGGCAACAAGATGCATCGCTTGCCCCACCCTACGAATTCACCCGATTTATTTGATATTTAGGCACTTGCTGTTCGTTGTCCAAAATTTAATAATAAAACAAGACTACAAATGTATTCCCCCTTTGTAGTATGTCATAAACATTTTGAAGAGAAGTATAAAGGTTTAACACTTGAAGTATTTCCAACGCTATTCCTCCCAGCAGTTCCTGGAAGAGTAGCGGATGGACTTTCTTCAAATAACTTAGAAATCGAATATGTTGATCCAACACCTTCTGCTTCTTCAACGAGAGATTTGAAGAGAAAATATTTAGCGAAGGAACTGCATATAACTTCCTTAATAGAGAGATATTGCAAATTTTTATAAAGCCAGCCACTAAACTTTAAATTATAGTTCATCTTTTTTGTTGTCTATAATATTAAAGAGGCATTAGAAATTATAATTTTAGAAGGTTTAAATGACGATTATATTAAATATTTAATATTAAAAAACTTCTAACAGATACGAATGTCGGCGAGCGCATCTGAAAACTATAAAGTCGCCTCTACCTGCTACCCTTAAACATCTACAATTAAGGACAGGCACAATCCTTAATAAAGTCAGTTTTAGAACATAAACATCTACGCATGCTTAGATGTCAAAATAAGAGCGGCACTAATAGTGACTGACCTTAAGTAAACTTGCAATAACTCTCTATTAATAACTGAAAATGAGGGTTAGATGACATTCAATTTTTTTTTACTACAGAGGTTATTTTAAGTCACTTTCTTAAATGTTATGTTATCTCCGTGGAACACAGTTTAAGAAACGCTGTACTAGAATTCGAAACAAACTGGATCTGGTAGTTATACAAACATTTTTTAAAACTTACCACTAGTAGCATATTTTGTTTTCAAGCGTTTAGTTGAAGACAAAGGAGTTATCAAAATACTTTGATTAACCCTTTCGTCTAAGTCAGTTGAAGATGAAGTTATATGCAGTTCCTTCGCTAAATATTTTCTCTTCAAATCTCTCGTTGAAGAAGCAGAAGGTGTTGGATCAACATATTCGATTTCTAAGTTATTTGAAGAAAGTCCATCCGCTACTCTTCCAGGAACTGCTGGGAGGAATAGTGTTGGAAATACTTCAAGTGTTAAACCTTTATACTTCTCTTCAAAATGTTTATGACATACTACAAAGGGGGAATACATTTGTAGTCTTGTTTTATTATTAAATTTTGGACAACGAACAGCAAGTGCCTAAATATCAAATAAATCGGGTGAATTCGTAGGGTGGGGCAAGCGATGCATCTTGTTGCCCATATCAAGGCAATACGGTACACAACATTTTCTATAATTACGCATCTTTATTGAAAAAGCACAAAATAACAGCGGAAAAAGTACAAAATAACAGCTTAAAAACACATTTATAGTGGGGAAAACAGTGGTCAACTAGATCAATTAAGCAAATTGGAAATGAAAACACAACTGAATACAACCAAGTCACCAATATAAATAACAACGCTTCCGTTTCAGCCAAGACGCCATGACACTCCCACAAAAATAAATATTCACCTGTCATCTGTCATTTACACTACCACCACCCGCCCCACCACACGAGTGCAGCGTCGCGAGTGGAGGTGGTTGATTTTAACGCTACCCCAGTCTTGCGCATAGGAGTTTCCCCCCTTGTACTTTTGGGAAAAAACCTGTAACATTTGAATTCTTAATTTGACAATTTATAGTATGAAAATATTACCCCCCTTTCATCCCCTCTAAAATATGAGCACCCCCTCACAAATTTTAAATAAGAAAGAGGTCGTGTGTCGTGTCGTGTGGCACTTTATTTGAACGGGATTTTAATTATCTTCAGCAATATAAAGATTTTTAAATGTGATGCAATCATGATTGTGAAAATTATTTTTTTAAATTCAAAATTTTAATAACGTCTCAATCATAAAACTTTTTGTGGAATAAAGCAAAGAAATAAATTGAGAAATACAATCTAAATATTATTTAACATTCTGGGCTTCACCCTACGTATACGTATACTGTGCGTATACCGCAGGCGTTTTGCGCTCGCGTTTGACGCAGGTAGGAAAACTAAACTATTTTATCTTGAGATAAAAATCTTTCCGCCCTGAAAATTTTCTCAGATATTTTCTAAAGATGTCAGAAAAAATTTAATCCATCATAAAAGCGGCTCCACTTACAACCGATGTTCCTGAAAATCTCGTTTAGAGGTTAACAAAGTGTAAAATAGTCCCGAAGGTAGTCTTCAATTTTACTCTAATCTTGTGATAAAAGTTAAAAGGTTTGAGCTGTTGAAATTATGACCTATATTTTTTTATAACTATTTAATTTTTTTAGCCTCTATTTAAAGATTGATTATTTCTCTCTGTATTAAGACAATTTGACGAGAAGCGGAGAAGCTTGATAACTTGTTTTATCTTCTTCTAAAGTCTTTAGTAACAATAAATAAAACAGTAGTGTTATTAAAATTTATTAAATACCAGTTCATAACCAAAAACGAAAATATAACCTTCTAGAATAGTGATTCCCAACCTTTTTCGGATAGCGACCCACTTCTACAATTGCCAAGTAACGTGCGACCCCTACTACATTTGTATAAAATTGCATTTTCAATAGAATAAAGAATTAATTAATATTTAATGCGATGGTTGTGCTTGCATTTAGGTAAACAGCTTCAAAATTTGTGAATGTTACAACCAACCTCCTATCAACATTTAGTCTCTTTCTTTGTTTTAATGTGAAAAAGCGTTGACAATCCGCTCCTACTCTTCTTCTGTAAGCTGTAAGCACTTTCTTCACATTATCATCATCATCCAGTTCATCTTTAGATTCTTCTACCACACTGTAAAGTTTTTCAAACATGGAAGATGAAAGATTTACTTTTCGACGTCAATTTTGAAGCTTGCATACAAATGCCTGAAAATTTTCTTGAAACTGGATAATATGCGTTTCAAAGGAAGTTTTAGGACCCGCAGATTAAGAATCACTGTTCTAGGAGGTACATACTGGTTGATCAGGTTTTCATTGCACCAGTGATACAGACAGGCTAGTATTTGTACTTTTAAGATATTTTCTCTCGCAGTAGTTAAATTAGCTCTGTTACTCCAGGCTACTGCACCGTAAATGATGATTGGTTTCACTATTGATGTATGCATCCACCGCAATGTGTTACTATTCGTATTTTACCCGCAATGTTTCTGCATACCATTAGGGTTTTTGTGGTCTTATTTACTACTTCCTTTTCATGTATATACCAGAGAAGTTTTTTTGTCCAGGATTAGGCCTAGATATTTGACTTAGTTTTTCATTCTATATCTATCCCGTTTAATTTGACGGTTTTGAGATTGAGTTTTCTTTTCCTTGAGAAAGCTACTAGTCCCATCTCTTGGTGTATTCTAGTCCTCTTCGGATTATATTACACAGGATATTCCCAAACTTGCCACTAGCAAATATGATTGTCGTCGTCATAACCTTGACGGGTTTTGCCGAGGTCAGTCAATCTGTTCGTCTACGGTTAGGCTATACATTAGTGGGGATATAACTCCTCCTTGTGGACATCCTCTTGTTGTGCAGATGGAGATGATATCCTGCCCTATCTGTATCTCTGCAGTTCACGTAGATAGCAGCTGAGCTATCCATCTGGATGTGGTGCTACCTACTCTTCTATAGGCGAGTGCTCTTTTGACAGATTCGTGTTGCGTGTTCTCAAACGCTCCTTCTATGTCTAAGAAAGCAAACATGACCGTTTCTTTGTTTGTCAATGCATCCTAGATTTGATCAGTCGGCTGCACTAGGGCATTTTCTGTAGATCTTCCTGCTCGATACGCGTGCTAGCTGTGGTGGAATGGCACGCTCTCCACGGTACACTCTCCCTTTTGCTAGGGCATTGTGCAGTCTTGCTACTAATAAAAAATTTCTGACGTCATTTAATTTTCCATATCTTTCTATTTCATTAAGAAAAATTTTCCTTTTACTGTATACCTATCATTACAACTTAGAGAAGGCGCCGCTTGTTTATTCTGATTTTGATGGATTCTTCTTAATGTGTTGTGTCCGTAATTTCACGTAGGTGAACTTCCTTCAATTGATTGATGGATCTGATACTAACACTAAAAGAGTTATTGCTTTATCGCTACTAAATCGAATCGATCTGGTATATAACGTAAAGATACGTAAAAAAAGCTGCAATAATTTCCCAACTTGTATGACCTAAAACATCTAAAAAATAACATGAAGGGCACAACAAGTGTGTCGTACCGTTAAAGCCAACATAATGATCTAGGATACGCGTTTTATGGTGAACTTGTGAAAAGAAAAATCTTGAAAGTTGAATTAAATGCGAAAACAAAAGTTAAGAGAATGAGAATATGGTGAATAAAATAGTTAAAGACGGATTTATTTGAATACCAACGAGTAGAAAAACTCATCAAATCGAGTCGATCAATAACTGATATACCGTAATAAAACTTTATTGTATTTCGAGATTCTTATCACGTCATTTGGTTGAATATCAAATTGAGTTCTGGCGCCATTAAAAAAATTGGAAAAATATTTTTAGCGTAACAAAATCAGCAGGAATATCAATAAAATCATGTTATTAATGTTAAGTTTTTACATGGTTCAAGCTGGAAAATTGGTTTGAAATTTAAACATCGTTATCGATATGTAGACAACTACCGTTAAAACTACAGAATGATGCATCTAACCTCTATGGAATTTATTAAAAATTGGGCGAATATTGCATTAATTATTGTGTTCTAATACTTTGACTTTGTCAGTACAACCAATTATTTTATCTTACTTTAAGGAACCTGTTGCAGCCTAATTGAGCCGTCATTAGGTAGAGGTAGACCAGGGCAAGCAATATGTCTAACTCGGAACAGTCGTAACATAACAAGGGGTCTGCAATAAAATGTTTCTAAAGTAGGCCATAATGGGCAAAGACAGAGATACGAGTAATTAAATGAAAATTCTTTACATTACATACGTGGTTTACTTTATAAATATTGTTTGTGGAACGCTTCATACATTAATAAAAATTAGCTGTGTACATAATGGATAATCCCAAAATCTCCACCCTGATAACAAAATATTTCAGTATGTTTGAATATAAAATTTTCAGCTGTGTCTTGCTATGTACAGTGAACTTTTAAAGACACTTAATTAAGAGTAAAAGAGAAGAAAAGAATGCTCAAAGTCTTAAACACAATTTATTTATGACTACTACTAATTTCGGTCAATGACCATCATCAGGCCTGTAACAAAAGTACCATCACCTGCCTCGTATCATAAAATTTTAGCAGCGTATGGTCAATTCAATTTCAAAATTTGATTTTTGAATTGATTTTATTATTATGCCTGACGAAAGACTGATAAAACAAGTGCGTCAATATATCTTTAAACAAACCAAGTTTATCCTTTGCATCAATTACTCACGAAAAGTTGTGTTATTCTTTTGAATTTTATCTTTAATTCTACTAAAAAGTAAAAAAATTGATATTAAGACATTCTTAGATATTTATAAAAATTATTTTTTAGTTTTCTTCTATTAAATATCTTGTGCACACATTTTATTTTTTTACCTTCCCACCAACCCATAAAAATTGAAAATTGAAATCACTCCAAAATTCAAATTTGAGATAACACCAGATCTTTACGGTTTGAGGTCCCAGAAGTTCCAAAAAACATGTTTTTAACAAATGTCCGTATGTCTGCTTGCAGCGGTCACTCCGATGTACAGGCTGAACCATTGTATCACGCCACATATAAAATAGGGCCAGTCTGACCTAATACTATTCGTGGACTGTATTAATATAGAAATTTTGAATACCTGTGTGATCCATAAGGTCTTGGAGATGTAGATACTTGGATTCAAAAGTCACCTCTTACTGAACACATTTTATTTTAAAAATAAGTTTGATTTAACACTAGTACATTGTTGACAAGTGAAAAAGTTTTTACATTATTTACAATAACATCACTTCTCGGAACTTATTGCTTAAGCCGAGTTCAATTTCATTTTATACAATGGGTGATATGTATAAACCGAAGCAAAAGCTTTTGCTTTCAAATTATGAAGGATATACTTCAAATCGCATCAATAAAAATATGAGCAAAACCTTTTACTCGACCTGCAAGTAAAACCATCGACTTTTGCTTCAAGAAAAAGTAAAAGTATATGTATAATACCTACCTTCTGCTTTCAGCCACAAGCAAATCGTTTTCAAATTATGCATCAGGTTAGTAGCACACTTTAGTTGTAAAGTAGAGGTTGTATGTGGAAAATAATGACAAAAGTAGTACAGTTGCAAAATAGAAAATATTATAAACCGCGTTCTAATCCTCTATTAAAGGATTTTAAAACTTTATTTCCACTTAACGAGGAACATGTGGTTAACAAATACATTTTTACCCGATACTGGAGAAGCTAGAAGTGGTGCTCTGTCTGCCTTACATAAAATGAAAATATTTTTGACTTGGGATATCAAAGTGGTGTTTCCGGGGATCTTGGTGTAGGCCAAAGTACTGTGTTACGCATCGTGAAGTATGTGATTGACCGTATCGTTAGTCAAGCTAATAATTGGATTAAAGTTCCTATAAATGACGTCTTAATAAGACAAGCAAAGACTTTATTGCAAAGTACCAATTTCCAACAGCAATTGGAGTAATAGACTGTACACACATTGGCATTTAGAAACCAAATGTTTATGGGGATGAGTACATCAACCGAAAAGGAAAAGCATCAATAAATGTCCTGGCAACCCGTGATGCAAATGAAATATTTACAAGTGTAAATGTGAGTTGGTCAGGATTCGTTCATGATGCTCGAATCTGAAGAAATTCTAAGGTAAAACAAATTTTATCAAGAACTGAAAACACAGTACTCATTGCGGATTCTGGTTATGGAATTGAGCCGTCTTTGGTAAAAGTATTTCGGGGAATCCCATTCGACCTCTCGAAATACTTCGGTATTCTCGACCTTTTACTCTTAAAAACCGAAGGATTTACTTCCGAGTAAAAGGTATCCCTTAGCACTTTCTTCTTTTTATGCATATTAGCCAATGGCAGGTACAGCTTCCCTTCTTACTGTTAGAAACACAAGTTTGACTGCTCTTCGCGCAGTGAAGCGGATGATGAGCCGCCAAGAGAGCTTGAGGCTGACGTAGTAATTTTTAACCAATGAGGAGTGGCTGAAGTGCATGGCGTACTCATCTGTTAGATAACTTGAGATAGTACAGTCTACAGGGACGGCTGTACGAGTTAATATTGCTCGGAAATTAGTAATACTGAATGTATATTTTTAATGTAAGGTTGAATGTATAATTTTTAATGTATTTCAACAATTCCCATATTATTATGTGGTTGACGTTTTGTCACGATACAGCCCAAATAATTTGGCCGATTTCGATGGGATTCGGAAAATAGGGTTTTCATGGACCCCTGTAGAGATGATTAGATTTTGGGAATAGTCGGACTTACTAGGGGAGCACTTTATAGCGGTTCGTTTTTGTACTTTTGGTATATTTCTGTTACTTATGATTTGAAAAGAAAATTCTTTGGATAAAATTTTATTGTGATGTTATTTTCTATGATTTTTGTTATATACATAATGTCCTTAAAATGGACCCAATTAAAGATATTTGATGAACAGTACAAATTCATTTTTTTTGTTTTGACCAGGATCTAACTTTAGTTGGAAAGTCATGTGTTGGGCACATCAGACATAAATGCCAAAACAATAAAATTTTAAATTTTAAAATTTTAATTGCCACCGACTTTGAGGAGGTTTAGGTGGGGAGATTGTTGCAGCTTTATAATTCGACGGTTTTTCAGCTTGTTTCTTCATTTTTTCCTTATCCAAAATTATTACAATAATTACTTATTTTTTTTTTTTTAATTTCTGTATTGTGCAAATCGCGATGGCGACGTGACGTTGACGTTCCGTATAGTGTAAATAGACGCAAAATTGACGTGACATTACCATGCCGTTACGTGACGTTGACGTTCCCTATAGTGCGAATTGACCTTTACAATTATTACTAAAATAAAAGAATGTTCATTAAAATCTAAATGCGTTTATTATTGAATTAAATACAAAAAATATATAAAATTAGTGTAAAATTTAAAAACCCACAGTCTGCTGTTAGTTGTTTGACTTTTGAACGGTCATTATTTAGAAATGTCAATGTCATTTGTTTAATATTAAATTAATAATTAGGGTTTAATGTTGCTTCTAATACAAAATAAAAAATAAAGCATTTGTTTACATTTATTTGTTCATGTATGTGAAATTTGCTTCTAAGGTTTATAAAATACTACTGCTAGTTACGGCGTAAATGAAAACAAACAAGACGCATTCACACAAACACCTCCCACCACAGCAATATGACGTTTCGAGTGTATATAATTTTTTCATTTGTGTACACTTTAGCGTGTACCTAGCAACAACGTATTTATTTACCTGACTCAACAGTTTACTCATTTATTGTTTTTTTTTTTTAATTTACTATTTCTATTCCAATTCATGGAAATATATTGAAAGGTCTAAATCAATTTATCATTATTTAAATGAAATTTGTATTTTTACTTTTCGAATGTAAAGTGCAAAATAGTGTCACATTGAATTAATTAATCATCGAAAATATCTGGATTGTCCGACATTCCGACCTAAATAATCCATTATTATTATTAAAATACAAAATTGATAGATTATTTCAAAATAAACATGCTCCAAACAATTTTATAGCGTACAGGCATAATTGATAGAGTGGAAAACTAAAACTGTTTTGTAGTTATTGTTTAATTTTATTTATCCTATAATTTTTCTATTATTTCCGATTTTTGTGATTGTTAAATTTAAAAGAATAACTATATGCAAATAATGTGTTTGTCGATTTTACTGGCCTCTTTTATGAATGAAAAATTACTGTATCCATGGTTACGAATTACAAAATATCACAAAAGTCACTGTTAAAATAATTCATTCGTTGTAAACAGCGCCGAAACACTGCTAGACTAATCCATTCTTTCATAATTAAGCCCTTTTTTATTGCAATATAACGGCCAAAATTGTTATTTGAATTTTTTTAATGCCACTTACAGAGCTTACTCTTGAATGTGAAATCTTATGTGTGTGTGTGAATTAGCCAAGATATCAAACAATTAAACAAATTTTTTTTCCCTTAAAAAAAACTAATTTTTTTTTCGAAAGTTTGAAGTGGCCCAAAAATTCCAAAAAATGCACCTAATGGCTCAAAACTTTTTTTTTGAGTACTTTATTGTGTCTAGAATACGATTACATTACGGAAAATTCTGCAAAAAATTTTTTTGACCACTGTTCATTGAGTGACGACCAAAAAACACGGTTTTTGAGAAAAGTTGCTTAAAATTGACGATTTTCAGTTTTTTTGGTCTGAAAATTGAGCAAACCCAAATTTCATGTCTTCTCAATGTGTATACAAAGTTTAAAGTGTGTATGTTTTTTCTAAGTTGTAGAATTCTCCCGAACAAAAGTCTCATTACACGCGCTCTGCGGGATCCAAAACTCGTGTATACACTGCATTTCTGTAATTTGATTTTTTTGCGATTTCCAGTTTTAAATTTCTTACATACCTAAATTTATTAGGCTTAAAATTTATTAAATTGTATTTTACCTACTTGTTATAAGAGGTTTCTTGAGTTTTGTGCAAAATATAGAATTACCGCAAAATTAGCCGCACGTCGCATCAAGGATAGCCATGGTCTCGGCGTTTGCTATCCGACAAGTTTAAACTTCAAACGGTCATATTATTACAAATTGAATCGCTTGATAGTGTTCATCGGCATATATTTTTAATAACCGTGTTCAGCAAGCTCTATGTACACATGGCTTTTCGGACTTTTTCAGCAATTTATTGAGTAAGTTCCTAAATTAAGAAAATTCGAGTAGCTTCAATTCTCGCGAGAATTACCGATCTTTGCACACCTGCGCTCAGAAAACAGTGGATGCTAGAAAAAACGTATATGCCACAGTTTTTCGTGTATTTTTTCTCTTTCATCTGATGGAAACAGTTTTCTATTCAGATAATTAGTTTTCGAGTTAAGAAAAAAGTACGAGAATTTAAGAAAAAATTGTTTTGCAATTTTTTCAAAAAGTATTGCAGATTTTGGCGTATTTTTGTCATGCATATATATCTTCTCCCATTTCAAGTTTTCTTGTAAATAACTAAAAACCAGATGTTAGAGAACAAAAAACAAGCTTATCACCAAGTTGGAACTTACACTCAGGCTTAGGATTAATTTCCTAACATTTTTAAAGTATACCTTTTATGTTCTTTCCGATGGCGAAGTTAGTTTTTTCAAATATATTTTTTTGTTAGATGTTTTCGGAAAACCCGGAGAAAATCATATGGGAAAAAAATTTAAAAAAAACTACGCCTTCCGGTTTCCTGCGAATTCCCGAAAAATCTACTTCTCTCATGGGCACATCTGTCTAACATTTATAATTTCGCTACAAATTCATCGCAAATTTCATGTCCATGGTTCTGATCAAAGAAACGAAAAAACAACTTTTTGGTAAAAGCACTTCTGGCGGCGAGAAATTCGCCATTAAAACTACCTGTGCAATGAATTTCCGAACTATTTTTGCCTCCTCTTTGGATTGGTGCATTTATTTTTACTATCGGAATGATACTTGCCCTTATTTAAAATTTATATCCAGAAATTCAACTCCTGGAGCCCGGCAAAAATCCCCAATTCGATAAATTCACAAAAATCAATTCAAACTATGTATAACTTTGGCAGAAGCTGGATCTGTCAAAAATTAACGTCTAATTTGCAGTAAGCTTGTCGCAAACTTCAATTTGTGCTTGATTTTCACATTAGAAGTAAAGACTCAAATTTAACACGATTGATGTAATGTAATTTATACATAACTATTATTTATTAAAATAATTTAGTACTAGATCTTGTTTAATGTACATAAAATTCATCTTCTTAGCGCCATTTCTATGATATAATAAAGCCATAAAATGTCTTTTTAGAGACCTAGAACTTTAAATTGAAATAAAACATTAATGCCTTCTAATTGAGGCACGAAACATTAATCCTATCTCTGTATCGCTCACCATTGACTGTAACGTTCTGACCATCAGAATTATTGAAAACATAAGGACCAATGATTCCACTGGCCCATAATGCACGCCAGACGCTGACTTTTTCTAGATGTAATGGCGTTTCGACAATGGCTTGTGGATTATCATCGCTCCAAATGTACGGCGCTAACGATGCTCTTGTGGCTTCAATTCCTGCACACGATGAACATTGTAAGCACGTAAACGAAGATCTTTACCCAACATTTTCCATAAAGTGGATGGAAGTTTAAATATTGAGCACGATGACGAATTTACACATTTGGATCATAATCAACAACACTGGGCTGCACATCAGAAATCGCTTTTTGTGTACGACGACTTACAGAATGCGTATTATTTTTTAAAGTAAACGTATTGTGAACACGGCACGTAATTTCTCAAATTAATCGTTTTAAGGACAATTATAAGCGCCTAAAATTCACGTAATGCCCGATGTGTGCCTCGAATTGAACCGTGTCTTTAAAAATAAATTTGAACAATTAACTTTCGTCCGGCGTGAGTCTTTTTATGATGAATTGTCATACCAAACTAACCTCAAAACAACCAAAAATTGTCAAATCGGCTGTTACAGGAAACAGTGTTGCCAATTTAGTTATCCGCTTCTAAAAAAACACCCGTTATAATTGGTCGTATTCATGCTACATACTCGTGTGGTTTCCCAGCGAAATTATTTATTCCTTAAAATCAAAGGAATTTGTGTTTTGGTAACCTTCAATACACTTGTTGTATTACTTTCCAAAATATAGGAGATTAAGAACATAATTAAGAACAAAGTTGGATGACACAATGTTCCGTAACAACTATATTGCAATCTTCAGCTTGATAAACACAATAACGTAAGGCTGGTATGAATAATTATGCATGTAAACGACGTGTTATATAATGCCACATAATCCTTCGTATTAGTGTTGATGGTAATTAACGGCAGCATGGTAATTAAATTTTCATTGAACCTAAATGACACAAAACCTTTGCTGGAAAATATTATTTCGAAGTTTAGTCTACGTCGGAACTCCATTCAAAATATTTCTGACGTTTGAAAAAGTTTAGTCATTAAAAAGTTGGCTGTGTTGTCGTTGGAAAGCAAAAAACCGAAGACAGGATTATTTTAAACTTGTTTAATAAAAAATAATTTAGTGTTTAGAAAATTGCTGGAAAAAGACTTTAAGCTCGGGCATGGAATTTTGTTTGCGCGAGTTAGAAACAAAATTACCATTCAATTACCAATAGTCCACATGACATCAATAAAAGAAGAAAATGGAAACTGGGCCAAATCAAATACATTTTTGCAAACTACTGGTTGGCTGAAATATAGCTATATTAATTAAGTTGACGATAGATGGCGATTAGATGTACTACAAATATTCAATTATCTTTCGAAAACATTTGTTTATTTGTCACAGTTTTTAGTTCTTATTAGTCCGTCGGCATAGTATTGTAACGTTTGTTTAATTTATAGTTTTTTATTTAAAACACTATAATTTATTTATAACGTACTAATTAATTTATATAATACTTAGGCACTAACTCACGGTTCTAACTTATTTATTACAATTTGTCTTTACTGTCCAACACTTAAATTCAATCTTGTCATCCGTCGATAAACTCGCGCTATTTATATAAAGCCAGCTTTGTACTAAAACACTCGGCTTTCCAGAACGTTCAAGAACTGCCTCTCTATGACTCATACACCGCAAAGCGATCACTCCGTAAGCTTCTCGAAGTGGTGGTGTTTGTCCCTATATGGCAAGCGCTAGACTTCATACCGCGGGCAGGGAGTAGACAAAGTATAGAGACGGCTTCGCGTCACAGTATTATATCGGCAGGTTCTATTATTTTGGGCTCCTGTCTAGGATGCGTATTTAAATAATTTTATGGACCACAATACAAATTTCAGAGAAATATTTTTATTGAAACTTTTTGAATCTAACATTATCATTAAAACATGACACAATATTGCTTTCAAATGAAGTGTTGTAACAACCAACTAGCCTAGAGACCTATTTGTGTAACTACTGATAGGTCTTTATCTACTGTTTAAGGCATCACTATCACCAGCCAAAGGGTTCTTGAATCCAGAAGGAATATCCATTCACCAGTGGCAAATAAAAATAATAAAAAAATAAAATTAAAAAAAAAAAAACAATTATTCCTTAATTGCACAGTCGAGTGGCTTTAGTGATGCAGCGAGACAAGACGAGACGAGAGAGTGGCCTCTCTCGTCTCGTAGGGCGAGAGAAAACTGTTCTCTCGTCTCGACGAGAAGGCATTTCTCTCGCTCGAGAGAGTGTTCTCTCTCGTCTCGTCTCGTAGGGCGAGAGAAAACTGTTCTCTCGTCTCGACGAGAAAGCATTTTTCTCGCTCGAGAGAGCCTTTCTCTCGTCTTGTCTCGTTTCTCTCGTGATAAAACAATATCAAATTTAAATTTGTAAAAGACGAAACATGAAAAACGGTAAAACAAACAAACAAAGAATTTTTCAAGTTATTTGCGCATTAGTACCCAAATTTGACAATAAGAAACACTTATGTCTCTCTGTCTGTCCGTCTGTCACAGTCGTAATAAGCGGCCCAGATTAGGCGTTAACTAAAAACGAAAATACTTTGTTCTGTAAGTCAGTTGAGGAGGGGGGAAGAGGTTAAATTGGAAGTTTTTGTCCCGATAGACGGCACTAAAATCAAAAGTAACGCAGTGAAAGACATGTTGCTGAATTTTCCATAAAATTACGTTTTCGCTGATACACCATACTTGGTAATTTCCCTATTTAAACTGTGTTGGTTAGACTGACTGAGAGGAATGACATATGATAGAAAATAATTTATTTTTATTATCTGACAAATTAAGCCCTGGTTTCTCTGAACAGATCGGCCCGAAATATTTCGGTGATCTAGCATGAAAAGTTCGTTGGCGTTTTCGGTGAAACCTAGTGTATGTGTAGTATATAGAGCGGTTTGTATAAAAGATCGGACCGAAATTTCGGAAAGCTGTTCGGTTAGTAGTTCGTTCGAATCAACCTGAGTTTGATTTGAACGATTTTAAACGGCGCAGTTCGCCGAACTTGTTTAGACGGGAATGGTATTTAAAAGTAAAAAGTTGTCGTTCGGGAAGAAATACCACAAATTAGAATTTTCTGCGCTGGAGGATGAACTATTAATAGAAAAAGTAAAAGAAAATCCTCCGTTATATGCTAAAAAGCTAAAAAGCTACAAGGATATGAAAATGAAAGACAATATTTGGGCAAAAATAGCAAGGGAAATTGGAGAATGCGGATTTAAAATCCATTTT
Organism: Psylliodes chrysocephalus; assembly: GCA_927349885.1. Lineage (NCBI taxonomy): Eukaryota > Metazoa > Arthropoda > Insecta > Coleoptera > Chrysomelidae > Psylliodes > Psylliodes chrysocephalus. The sequence goes on from OV651813.1 coordinate 40,503,859, forward strand.
TTTATTTTGATCCCCAAAACCCTATAACTTTTAAAGACTGCTATAATATAGGAACGAATAAATTTTCAGACAAACCACTCACAGACGAAACTTCGGAACGGACTCAATTCGGGAGAACCCACCGTTCTGTACGCGGATATTCGCCGAAATATTTCGGGCCGATCTGTTCAGAGAAACCAGGGCTTTATGTTTTTATATTTTATAATACAAAAATGAAAAGCACTCGTACACGTTTTAGATATTTTTGCTGTTTCTCCAAAACTAGATTTAACACAATTTTTGTAATAAAATAACGAATTTTCTTTCTTCCGCTACTTCATAAAAATATTACAACGTTGTTTCAGGTATCACCAGCTATATGTAAACTCGAATTTACAGGAATTACATTCTTTTGATGTACCAAATTTACATGGGTTTTTATGATTAAAATTTTTTTTTTTTTTAAATTATAATAAAACTTGTAAATGAAAACAAAAAATTAAATATTTCTTGTGTATTGTCGTGCAACCAGTCAGACCCTGTTCTTTATTTACCTTCACCGCTGCCGAATTGACTGGAATGTTCTTTGTACGCAGGCCGACTCGTTGAAGAGGGAGTTAGAATTGGTTTTTTTCTAGGCTATTGTATTTTTGTATATAATAAGTGGATTCTTTTGCCGTACTAAGATAAGTTATAAAATAAATGTTGTCGAGTAAAGGTAAATTGTTAAATAAGTGTGAAATAGTGCTTAAATATAAATAAATTAATTAGTACTTAGTGTAAATCTATTATGAATAAACTATTTTAAATAAATAAACAATTTTTAAAATAAATAAACGTTACAGTATAGTCTATAATGCGAATATATTCTAGTTCCTGAAATAGATTTTATAGCAATTTTTAATGCCTTATTTTCATTTAAAATTTTCACAATTTCGTTATTTTTTCCATTTTCTTAATTTTTTCCACTGTTCAATATATTCATATCCATAGATTTATTGCCTAGAAAGCCCGACTTATAATTTGAAATATTCTCCTATGCTTATATGCTAACGCCGCCTTATTTTCGAGCTGTGGTTGGTTGCCTACCTCATTTCTCAATGAGTTTATCTGCTAAATTCTGATTCACCCTGTATTATATGATATTTAAAAAAAAATTCTATTCAAAATTATTGCTCAAATATTTAATATCAAATTTTTCTTTAGGAAAATAAAAATTACATCATAAATTGCTTCAAAAATGTCTAATACGTAAGAATTGTATCAAGAGTCGATGTCGGGCAATCTGGTGCGTCTGGAAATCTACATATAATTTAAATATCCCTCAGTAAGCTAGCCGAGATCATTTAGATCTCCAGACCCTTAAAGGAATTCATTACTTACTATGCAAATGTAACTAACTTTCACTCCTTGTAATCTCATTTCAATAACACTTTCGTCTCTCTTGCTCCCATTCACCAAACGGAATTCCGCTAGCCCTGAACATGTCCGCTTTGTTTGAGAGAAACCTAAAACGCGGAATTGCTTTTCTATACTAGTAGAATTTTCGTTTTCTCTATTTAAAATTTTCTATTCTGTCGCTTTTCCTGATTTATGATTTTTCGGCTTTTTAATTTAACGAGCAAAAGGTCATAGGTCATTATTAAATTGTTAATTGTTCATATTTTTAGCTTTTGTAGCACCATCATAATGAACCTTTGGCCAACTAAAATTTTAGTGTAAATTTGCATTTTTTTAAATGAAATAATCGTGAATATAATTTGACCTAATCACTCATGTACTGTTGATTCATTTGCGTCGGCTCTAGCCTATTTATAATAAAAAGAACATTGAAACAATTAAAAATATACTACAAACTGTTTAAGTTTGAACGAAAAACCGAAAGACCATGAGACATTATTGAAACGTTCAATTTTCAGGTTTAGATTTGGTTAAACCATGTCCATGTAATCATATTTGACATTTTTATACCTTAAGCCTATCCATGTAAAATATTTGACCAAAATTATCTTTAAAACTTGTCCATATAAAACTATTTGGTCAATTTACCCTTTAAGCCTATTCATATAAAAATATTTGAACCCTTTACCCTAAGCCTGCCCATCCAAAAATATGTTATACCTAGTTTTATAAGTAAAAATAATTGGTCCCTTTGCCCCATACGCATGATAATATTAAAGTATTTGACCCTTTACCCCTAAAGCTCGTCTGTGTAAACATATTTGGGATCTTTACTCCTTAAAATTATTATTTGTCATTTATCTTTTTGATTTTAATCAAGTTCAAATATGATCAAATTTAGATACGATCTCCATTATGGAAATCCTTAAAACTCGTGCATATTTATTTCACCATCGTGTATGTTATTCGCCTAAGATCCACATTTATTTAACCTTAAAACAACTGTTTTCGCGTATCTATCACTTTCACTTATATTGAATAACCATTGAAATAAAATCCTTTAAAAAACTACATATTTTTTGACATTTAAAAATGACAGCAGCATAGAAAAAAAATGTGGTTTCATGGTCGACAAGCATGGCTATTTTGCGAAATCGTACAATCAGTTCCCTCGTCACAGTACATAAAATAAGCTCCATAAGACATGCATCGCATTTTAAAAACACTGATATTTAAAGCACTTAAGTTAAACTGAAAATTCTTACAGACTCACATTGATCGGAAAAGTGTTAAAAAGTGTTAAAAAGTGTTAAAAAGTGTTAAAAAGTGTTAAAAAGTGTTAAAGTGTTAAAAAGTGTTAAAAAGTGCCAAAAAGTGTTAAAAAGTGTTAAAAAGTGTTAAAAAGTATTAAAAAGTATTAAAAAGTATTAAAAAGTATTAAAAAGTATTAAAAAGTATTAAAAAGTATTAAAAAGTATTAAAAAGTATTAAAAAGTATTAAAAAGTATTAAAAAGTATTAAAAAGTATTAAAAAGTATTAAAAAGTATTAAAAAGTATTAAAAAGTATTAAAAAGTATTAAAAAGTATTAAAAAGTATTAAAAAGTATTAAAAAGTATTAAAAAGTATTAAAAAGTATTAAAAAGTATTAAAAAGTATTAAAAAGTATTAAAAAGTATTAAAAAGTATTAAAAAGTATTAAAAAGTATTAAAAAGTATTAAAAAGTATTAAAAAGTATTAAAAAGTATTAAAAAGTATTAAAAAGTATTAAAAAGTATTAAAAAGTATTAAAAAGTATTAAAAAGTATTAAAAAGTATTAAAAAGTATTAAAAAGTATTAAAAAGTATTAAAAAGTATTAAAAAGTATTAAAAAGTATTAAAAAGTGTTAAAAAGTATTAAAAAGTATTAAAAAGTATTAAAAAGTATTAAAAAGTATTAAAAAGTATTAAAAAGTATTAAAAAGTATTAAAAAGTATTAAAAAGTATTAAAAAGTATTAAAAAGTATTAAAAAGTATTAAAAAGTATTAAAAAGTATTAAAAAGTATTAAAAAGTAATAAAAAGTGTTAAAAAGTATTAAAAAGTATTAAAAAGTATTAAAAAGTATTAAAAAGTATTAAAAAGTATTAAAAAGTATTAAAAAGAATTAAAAAGTATTAAAAAGTATTAAAAAGTATTAAAAAGTATTAAAAAGTATTAAAAAGAATTAAAAAGAATTAAAAAGTATTAAAAAGTATTAAAAAGTATTAAAAAGTATTAAAAAGTATTAAAAAGTATTAAAAAGTATTAAAAAGTATTAAAAAGTATTAAAAAGTATTAAAAAGTATTAAAAAGTATTAAAAAGTATTAAAAAGTATTTAAAAGTATTAAAAAGTATTAAAAAGTATTAAAAAGTATTAAAAAGTATTAAAAAGTATTAAAAAGTATTAAAAAGTATTAAAAAGTATTAAAAAGTATTAAAAAGTATTAAAAAGTATTAAAAAGTATTAAAAAGTATTAAAAAGTATTAAAAAGTATTAAAAAGTATTAAAAAGTATTAAAAAGTATTAAAAAGTATTAAAAAGTAATAAAAAGTAATAAAAAGTATTAAAAAGTATTAAAAAGTATTAAAAAGTATTAAAAAGTATTAAAAAGTATTAAAAAGTATTAAAAAGTATTAAAAAGTATTAAAAAGTAATAAAAAGTAATAAAAAGTATTAAAAAGTATTAAAAAGTATTAAAAATTATTAAAAAGTATTAAAAAGTATTAAAAAAGTATTAAAAAAGTATTAAAAAAGTATTAAAAAAGTATTAAAAAAAGTATTAAAAAAAGTATTAAAAAAAGTATTTAAAAAAGTATTAAAAAAAAGTATTAAAAAAAAGTATTAAAAAGTATTAAAAAGTATTAAAAAGCGTTAAAAAGCGTTAAAAAGCGTTAAAAATCGTTAAAAAGCGTTAAAAAGCGTTAAAAAGCGTTAAAAAGCATTAAAAAGCGTTAAAAAGTGTTAAAACTCGTTAAAAATCGTTAAAAAGCATTAAAAATCGTTAAAAAGCGTTGAAAAGCGTTAAAAGGCGTAGAAAATCGTTAAAAATCGTTAAAAATTGTTAAAAACGCTAAAAATAGTTAAAAAGTGGTAGAAGGCGGTCAAAAGGGTTAAAAGTGTTAAAAAGCGTTAAAAAGCGTTAAAAAGCGTTAAAAAGTAGCAATAAGTTTCATCTGCACGAATGTATTATTTTGGGGTCTTAGTAATATATGTTAAAGATTTGTTTTTTTTTTCACTTATAGGCAGTTAAAAATCTAATCTTAGTTAACCTCGTTGTATATTCATCGGTTATTGTTAAACATATTTTTAGAAATGACATTTGTACGTTTGAATATAAACACTTTAATATTAAACTCCTGTTAGCTAACCTGAGATTTGCACAATTGGACTTCTGACATGTTAAAAATGAACCGCCCTTATTTGCCGTAAATACACTAGCGCTCCCTCCTAGTGGATTTTTACTCGTAATCAATTTATCAACAATTTAATTTATTTTCCTATACCCAAAATATATGTCTTTTATGTTATATTATCAGACGGACATTTAAAGAATTACTCCAAGCACGAGCTGGCATTGAAAAAAGTCCATTTTTAGATAAAATCTCTTTTTTCTTTGATATAAGCTTAATTTGTCAAATTACTTATCATGCAAAATTTCGAATTCCAAAGCCTGTGGCGGATCTTGGATATTTTTTTAGGGGAGAAATGTATTTCTTTATATTAACTTCAAAATTACAAGTTTGCATCCTTGATGGCATTACTATTTTTCATGAATTACATTTTGCTGCGGATATTTCCCCCATTACCCTCTTGAATCTGCCACTGCTAAAGCATCACGCTTCAAATGGTCCAGAATTATCATAATTTTCCCAAATCTAGCTCTCACAAGGGTAAATCCTCCAAGACAAATTATAAAAGTAATTTATAAAAAACGATTTGAAAATCGTGCAGATGTATTAAAAATTGAATACGAAACTACCCCTGAGGTATCCCCTTTCTAACAAAAAAAAAAATCATAAAAATCGGAAAATGTGGTAAAGAATTATCGCTGAACATACATAAAAAAAATGTTCCGACGAATTTTTTGAGGTCAGTTGAAAAGGCGGTTTATCTGAGGCGACGGATATTAATTATTTTACTGTATATTTTTACATTTAATATTTGTATACGCCATTTTGTCATCCTATACGCGCAAAGGTTAATTTGAAATAATACAAGGCTTGTCTGTGCCAGTTCCTAATTTTAAGTACTTATATTTTTCATTTCGTTTCTGAATATCGCCGTCACGAACATAATGCAAAAGATTTAATGACTATTCGTTGATTCGTCGATATTGCACTTTCTCGAATGTATCTTAAGGATTGTTCTATCACGGAAGCCAATCTTCATAGAAGTCATCTTGATGTAGGAAATGGACTTTCCAATTTGCATTTATATTGTCCTTTAGAGTATGCAATTTTCGAATGTAAATATCATCGAAGTCTAGCTGCTTTCATTGGCTTTAGTTTGCTAATCCAGGAGATTGAATACAGTCTATTATTTCTTTGCTGTATTTTTTATTGTCGTCCTGATTTTATAACAGGAATAATTTTTAACTAAGCTTTTTTTATCAACAACTAAAAATAAGGTTTGAGTTTATAGAAAGTGCAGTAAATTTTTCAAGTCACTTCGATAAAACCTTTCTAGTATTCCTCATATTATTTCCGAGCATCCTGTTCTTGATGATTTAATACTGCAATAATTCAAGGTCTTTTAAATCAATATTTCATAGGTCAAATAGTGATATTGTTAATGCTCTATTATTTTCGCAATAGTTGTTTAATAAACCATTTCGAAGTAACCCAATTTTAACCATTGATTCTAAAAGCGGCAGCGCGGCAATTGACCAAGTTTCTGTGACTTAGTTTTATTTCCGGCTGTATAGAGATTCATTCTATTTTCGTTGCTGGAGTGAGACGAAAAATCGACCAAATTTCTGCATAAAGTTGTAAAGAGCGAGCGTATTTCTTAAAAGGAGCGTATTGTAAACCAAAACACGCCACTTTCTCATTTAACTTAAAAAAAAAAAACGAACGAAATGGATTGTTTGGTGTTGCAACTCGGCCACACAATCGATTGGAGCTTTCGTAATATTATGGACACGTTAAAGAACAATAGAAACTAAAAGTTATATAGGGTGATCGCTAAAATCAGATGGATTATGATTTCAAAGGAATATATTACTCAAGACAAGAGGTGTGGGGGAAGGCAAGACATTATGGTACAGGGTGTAACAAAAAGACGTAATTTATTCAAAGTTTCTGGTGTTAAAAATAAGTCGATGTAACATATTTTTATGAAAATGTATATGGGATGGAATGAAATTCATTTAAAAACAGGACGCCACATCTGTTTTTGCATCTTAGTATGGAGTAATCCACAAAAATGTTTCTACAGTAGGGCCATGGAAAAAATCATGTATGACAGAGCATAAAAATTTCTTTTTACAATGGCAATTTGAATTTATTCCAGACGCCTTCGTAGTTATCTTGGAAATGACTCTTTGTCATTCATGGCTGGCTTTAGAAATATTTTTTTGTATTACTCGTTATTTGCTTGTAAAAGCCTTAATTATTAGTTTTAGGGCATTTAATAAATTTTACAATTTTACAATTTTACAATTTTACAATTTTACAATTTTACAATTTTACAATTTTACAATTTTACAATTTTACAATTTTACAATTTTACAATTTTACAATTTTACAATTTTACAATTTTACAATTTTACAATTTTACAATTTTACAATTTTACAATTTTACAATTTTACAATTTTACAATTTTACAATTTTACAATTTTACAATTTTACAATTTTACAATTTTACAATTTTACAATTTTACAATTTTACAATTTTACAATTTTACAATTTTACAATTTTACAATTTTACAATTTTACAATTTTACAATTTTACAATTTTACAATTTTACAATTTTACAATTTTACAATTTTACAATTTTACAATTTTACAATTTTACAATTTTACAATTTTACAATTTTACAATTTTACAATTTTACAATTTTACAATTTTACAATTTTACAATTTTACAATTTTACAATTTTACAATTTTACAATTTTACAATTTTACAATTTTACAATTTTACAATTTTACAATTTTACAATTTTACAATTTTACAATTTTACAATTTTACAATTTTACAATTTTACAATTTTACAATTTTACAATTTTACAATTTTACAATTTTACAATTTTACAATTTTACAATTTTACAATTTTACAATTTTACAATTTTACAATTTTACAATTTTACAATTTTACAATTTTACAATTTTACAATTTTACAATTTTACAATTTTACAATTTTACAATTTTACAATTTTACAATTTTACAATTTTACAATTTTACAATTTTACAATTTTACAATTTTACAATTTTACAATTTTACAATTTTACAATTTTACAATTTTACAATTTTACAATTTTACAATTTTACAATTTTACAATTTTACAATTTTACAATTTTACAATTTTACAATTTTACAATTTTACAATTTTACAATTTTACAATTTTACAATTTTACAATTTTACAATTTTACAATTTTACAATTTTACAATTTTACAATTTTACAATTTTACAATTTTACAATTTTACAATTTTACAATTTTACAATTTTACAATTTTACAATTTTACAATTTTACAATTTTACAATTTTACAATTTTACAATTTTACAATTTTACAATTTTACAATTTTACAATTTTACAATTTTACAATTTTACAATTTTACAATTTTACAATTTTACAATTTTACAATTTTACAATTTTACAATTTTACAATTTTACAATTTTACAATGACCTTGGCGGAATAAGGATACATTCCACATTGTAAGTTTTGAGAATATTGAGTTTTAAATCTGTAAAATACAAATAAAAAAAATTATTTAAATGTAAATATTACGAAAAATAGTTCCTCTAATCCGAAATAGAGGTAAAATAATTTGTTTGTGGCTAATATCCTTAATAATAGATGTTTCGAGCTAACATAGTCACTACGACAAATTGTGGCTTGCATCCTTTTTACACCAAGGGCTTCAATGTTACAATTTCACGGGTAATAGATACAAGGGAATAATTGTAAATGTATCTGCTTATTTAACTTTTCCAAAACATAGTTACCTTTTCAATATGTCTAACATTAAACTAACTAACATTAAATCAACTTAATTATCGTGTTTAACTCATTAAACATTTTTTAACACCTCTTTATGTAATTGGTCCTTTGGACGACTGCTATTTCAATAGCACTTGCTTAAATACATTATCAACACCATTATAAAATGAAAATGTATTATTTCATTTCACTTACACTTACACTTACATAGTACGAGATGCATATTTTCCATTTCTTAAAAGTTTAATTCTTTCTACAGATACAAAAATTATTCAAGAATGTTTCAATAAATAAATTCAGTATGATCGAATTTGTACTATGTTTATGTCTACGGGAATTACATTTACAATAAAAATAATGCAAATTTTTAAAAATTTTGTTCTCATACCTAATCCACCTCCCTTTTTCTGTTTTTAATGTAACTTTTTTTAATACGGTTTTAGCATTTATGATTTTTTTTTTTACTTCTGCTAGCCAGAAAAATCAACTAACGGAAAATATATTGAATGCCAGGAATTGAAACAAGTAAAAAACGAAGCCAGTTATTTGTAACTTGTAGAGAGTGTGTTAACCCACGGCACTTAGGCCATATACAGAGTGGCCCAAAAGTCTGGAAACGGCCAATTATCTCGTAAATTGCTAGTCCCAATTGTACAAAATTTGGGGTACACCTACTTTGGGATACGACGATTCCAGATTTGATATTTGCTAAGTTGCCAGATTTTGCGTTTCTCTTAAATTATTAGTCACTTTGGTTTTTCAAATTAATCACCCTGTATATTCAGTCACTATTGGAATCTCCTATTCAATACGAGTTCAACCATATGTAACACTTATGATTTCATGTAGTCTGGAAGGTTTTCCACTAAACGGACAGTTGAGTTTATGTTTTGTTTGTATTTCCTGGAAACAAAACAAAACTGAGACAAATCCAAAACTCTTGTTTCCATCAAGCGGACTACACTTTGTTCCAGTTTTGTTTTTGTTTTCGGTCCTTTTCCACTGGCTGTCGCGAGGAAGTCAGAACACATTTTATCAACATTTTATTTATATTTGTAATACCTACCTATTTATTTTTTAATAAAGGTCCAATTTCAAAAAATATATAAGTAATTTAAAAGATGTATGTGACATCATAAAAACCTAAAAAGTACAATATTTGGACTTAACCTAGTCTGGCTCTGACATACAGATATATACTCTACTAATAAACATACTTATATAAATGTATCCAGCATTTAAAAATAAATTACTTATTAATATTTGTTTATCTATAAAAAAAATACAATATTTACCTAACAATTTAGGTACCAATTTGGACAAAATTTAGACTACCCAACATGACCGTTTCCAGTAAACAGACTTTAGTTTCAAAACACCTCGAAACTTTTTGATGTTACCGCTTCCGAGCGGGACTTGAGAAACAAAACTTCAACTGTCCCAAAACACCAGTCTTCAAAAAGTTTCGCGAAAAGTTGCAGTTTTGTTTTTTTCGACACCAGTTTCTGTTTTGTTCTTGTCTTGTCCGTTTAGTGGAAAACCGCCATTACAATCAAGCCGCCACCGTCTTATTACTTCTGGTACTATATTTCCAATGTATTCAAATTTAAAAACTGTAGATAACACGTATACTAAGGATTTAATTCAAAATCGCACATTAAAGAATATTTTTGTTCTAAATTCACTTTCAAAATCATATATTCACCGTTTTTAAAGATATTAACGTAAAAAAATACGTTAATAATGCAAAGTTTGTGTGTTTACTGACGACCATATTGGATTGTTTTGACAGGATGTTGGAATGCCTAATTATCGATCGCGTCGAGCAACATTGATGAACTAGTCAGAAATTGGTTTCTACGATTGTCTTCATCTGAGGCCGCTGTAATGAAACAGTCTAATATGTCCCCGATGTTATTATTATTTATATTTGAAAGTTAAGAAACAAATTATATTAAAATAATTTCTAAATCAACCTGAATAATATCGTAATTCAATCTTCTAATACCATTTGCGTGAAACAATAGCATCTTCCATTTCTGGGTACTCGTTTATTGAACCTACTTTTCTCCGTGCCATTGCAAGTAGCAGTCTATTGTGTATACATTTAATATTCAAAATAGCAGTACCAATGCCAAGAAGTGGATCGCCTTGATTTGTAGATCACATGGTAATCATTCGCAATTAAAACCGCCACGTAAAGTTTCTCCTGCTCATACATAATAACGTTTTAATGCATTGTTTCATCGTTGACTTGAATTAATAAAAAATGTAATTATTTTACGTTTAGCGAGTTCATTGTTTTAATTACTAGAATACAAGGATTAGTTGATTGATACAAAACCGAATAGAATACAATTATTTGTTTAAGAGTATTCAGATAACAGTTGACTAAGAAATTAAAATTGCATCTCGTTTTTCTCCTTTTTAATCAAAGCAGGTAGCAAGAAATTATTTTAAAAAAAATTTAGTGTGATGATCACATCTCCTTCTTTGAGGGCGATGGTTGAGATAGGTGAGACTTTACGAGTCGGTAGGCTCCATCCGGGTAAATACCTAAAATCTAGTTATTTCCAAGGTGGTACAAGTACATAGAACGTGCTCTGCAGATTCGTTTTCCAAGCTGCAGTATCAACAATCCAATTTTTTGTTGCAGACCTATCCTTCTCATGTGGTAACCTAGACGACAATGCCCTGTAATTAGTTCCTTAAGAATCCGCGCCTTCGAATAAGTTAGCCCTGGGATCTCTCCAGCACAAGCGTGTTACATCCCCTGTTCAGATTAAGATAATTCCTTTAGCAGTGCTTTTAGTAGTGCCAAGGAATGGTTCTGGTCCTATGAACTCAGATTCAGTCTACTTTTATTGGCCACGTCGGTTTTTTCATTGCCCCTAAGGCTGGCGGAAATTGAGACACGTATTACGCGTGTGAGGTAATGTAGCTGCTGCGCGTTCTTTTGTAAATTTGCAAGATTGAATATATAGGCGCAAATTGGCGCTTTTTTACCAATTTGCGCCGATCTATTCAATCATGTGGTTTACAAAAGAAAGCGCTATACGTGTCTCGATTTGCGCCTTTCCTGATTATGATATCCAGATGGTCCAAATTATATTTTAAGTCTGTCCCCTGCCGAGAATAATAGTTTGTTAGGTTACCAACCAGAATAGTCCACAATAGGGTACTCCTTCTTGTGGACACACTCTGGCCGGTCTGAAAATAACCTTCCTTATTCTAATAAAATGGTGTTCGGAGTTTTAAGCATACTTTTGATCTAGTTGAAATCCAGTTTGTCATTTCCTTTCTTCTTTCAATAGAAGAGACCAGAGACGCGCCTTTTATATCTAGGAAGACACCCAGCACAATGTCCCTGTGCTTTATTAGGCATTGACTGATTTTGCCAATTAGATTATACAGGTCATGAACTGCGGATTTCTCTGCTTGGTAGGCATATTAGTTGGAATTTAAAGGGCTTGCCTATCCATAATTACCTCTAGTGTTTTCAAAAGAAAGAATGTTATGGCGATCGGACGATAGGAATTCATTAAAAGGTTTCTACTCAACCAGCCTTATGTATATACACAACTTTCATCATTGTCCACAATGTTTGCTCTTAACAGTCTCATGAGGCGACAACTTTTTGAACCGAATCCCAGTCCTTCTTGGTTTGTATAGTCGATCTCCTAGAAGATAAGGGCACGGGTTTCCTGTCTTCCAGAATTCGCATGGGAAGTGTTTCCTTGCCAGAGTCTCGGAACGTTGGTGAGAATCTTGTGAAGTGGATAAATCTTACATACTTTGACAAATTCCTCCAAGATTCCTTTTCGGTCTTTCTGATAGCCTTGTACTTCGTTGGGGACTTGTATTGGTCCCAGCCTAATTCCATACTTCGATTGAAAAAATGTCGAACTTCTTTTGTTCTTTGTTTCAGTTTTCTGGTCCACCACGGAGTTCTTGTGAGGTCCCTTCTTTCCTTTACGTTTTAATTTACAGTGATTGAGCGTATATTTTCAGTAATAAAGAGTCTCACCAAATTTCAACGTTGGCCGAATATGTACGAGCCCTAACAACTAAATGTTCGCACAAACAATAATTTATTGAAAACGTTAATTTACATAAACTAAATCATTAAATTGACGAACTACATTAACAATATATTAAAATATATCATTTATATTCAATATTTAAATGGTTTGGTTTTTAAACACAATAAAATACACTGTACACGAATAAATAAACAAAAATATTGCACAATATCATGACAATTAAATGTTCGGAAAATTTACAGAATTACTATTTTAATATGGCGTTATATCGCTACGCGCTTTGACAACCGCTGCATTCCTATCTGGCATTGTTTTTATTAATGATTGACATAAATCAGGGTTAAAAATTTGCCATAATTCATCGAATTTCTTCCTCAAATCGGCAAAAGTGTAATAAAATGGCGACTTAAGTCGTACTTTGATTTATTTGAAGTCAATAATTTTATATTTGAAGACTGAAGGAATGAAAATGATTTTATATCATTTAAAGGAAAATATTTTAAAAAAATGGCATTTATTATTACATATTACGTAAAAGTGTAATGCAAAGGTACGGAACTTAAGCATCGTCATAGCATCTCCTCTTTATCATATCTCCATGCTATTAATATTTTAAGCAAACTAACATTATTGTTTGGTTTACTATTGACCCTAAAGACTTGATCATATATTTATGACACGCCCTGTAGATGAAGAAGGGTACCTACTGAATCTAACTTTGAACTGTTTATTTGATTTCGGTTTACTTTTTAAATTTTAAAACTTTGCTATACAAATACTTATTTAATCAATTTTCGTAAAAGAGTTATGGTTCAATTTAAAAATTATTTAATTATTCAAATTAAGGTATTAAGTTCAAAATGATAGTTTGCCAGGTTCTTATCAGACATTTATATCGTAGATGTTTTTATTTAATTACATTTTTTAATGTAAGAAGTGCATGTCGAATGTTAACTGTCGATGAGTTTATTTAATGTAATCAGTAGCGTAGATTAGATTAGAAAGGAGTTCGATATTATTTATCCTTGTCCATCGCGACCTTTTCAGATCTATTGTGCAACTTTGTTTTTTAGAGTATATCGTCAAGCTTGGTCTTTTTTATTGACAGTGGCTCCCGCATGTAGTTCCATGCGTTTGGCTTTTCTTCGCCTAATGTTAGAAACCTCAATTTAATTAGGCATTCACACTGGTACAAAACGTGGATTTGTTTCCTCTTCTTCTTCACAGAACCTGTAGAATGGTACTTCTTCGGCTAGGTTGATGAAACTCATGTGTCTTCTTAGGCGACAGTGTCCGCTAAGACGACTTACTGTTATCGGATGGTTCCTTGATGAACTGTTAGGCCTGTCTCAGTCTTTGATAGTTGTTTCATCACTCTCTTTTTACACTCTTGTTACATGCATTGTTTGATGGATGCCTTGGACAATGCCTTAGCAACTCCACAGAAGGGTTCGGGGCCTGTCATGGCCTTATCGAAACCTTCTCGGGCTAATTCATCAGTCTTTTCGTTGCTCTGATATCCTTCGTGGCCTGGCACCCAGGCTAGGGTCACCTTGTTTTGACTACTCAGCTCTACCAGGTCTTCTAGGCAGTCTTTCACCAGTCGTGATTGATTTCTGGTGAGAGAATTACCTTTAGAGCTACTTGGTTATCAGAGTAGATGGCAGTATCTCTGCTTAATACTTGCTGATTTATTATTTCTCTTGCACAGTGTTGTATGGCTATTAGTTCTTCAGCCTGGAACATTGTTGCATATTGTCCTAGACTCAGCGAACTCGATGTTGTCGACTTGGGTCCATAGATTCCAGCACCGACTACTTCCTTGGTTTTTGAATCGCCTGTTTGCGGCATTCTTGGGCTGGTATTTAAAAGTTTCTTTCAAATTTGTATGTGGTTATAAGCTATATCAGTAGGCATTCCTAGAATCTTATCCTTTTTTACTTGCTGATATAGCCTCGTATTGTCGGCGCTATGTAGTTGGTTTATTGAGTTTTGTCCCTGCATTAGCCTGTGAATAACGGACGTGGTTTCTCCTTGTATGAAGATGTGCAGTGGCGTTAGGTTTAAAAATACCTATATTCCTGCAATAGCGTATCAATATTTATATTAGGCATTCGAACGACATGTCAAACAATAGATACCGGTGGGCAGGGCTCGTATGTCTCAACATAGCCCTCCATCTTGGACGCTATTTTTATTCGAAATAGTAATAGCCAAGCCTGCCAATTTATGAAAAATGTATAAGCTGTTTTTTAAAAATAATATTATTATTGTGTTCGACATAAAATATTTAAATTTAATCCATTATTCATGATTTCACGTGTTGTAAATAGAATACATCGTATGTCGCAAAACCTTACATATACCAACCCTTCACACCGACAGCCATTTTGTTTGGAATGCCTAATAAGAGAAAAGGAGTATGACCTATAATAATGTTATTTTATAAATTTCGGCTTAAAATAGATATAAAAATGAAACAACACTAAAATAACAGAAAACAATAAGAAGTAATATCAAAAATTAAAACGATATCAATTACTTTTAAAAATAAAGTAAAAATAATATACAAGAATTATTCAATACAAAAGTAAATTTTAAATATTTTCTCAGATAAAATGAATCGTTTTTTCTGTTATGTATACCTACCAAAAGAGACAAGTGGGCGTCCATTAATTACGTGGGGGTATTTTTGAGGATTTTTTGACTCCCACTCCTCCCTAATGAGATTTCCACAACTCCCTCCCCCCTCCCCCCTCCCCTAATCTCACGTGAGATTTTTTAAAATTTGTGTTTGGGTGTAAGTGCGTTGGATTATTAAAAAAAAAAACAAAAACATAATATGTTTTATTACTTTTATTTAAGACTAGCAGAGACTAGCATTTGAGAATACTGCCGTAATATAAAATTTCTAGAAACATTCTTTACTTTAATTTAACTTTACTTTCACGCAATTTTACACCGTTTTCTACTAGAAAAAAATCACGTCAGATTTATAAAGACCCCCTCTCCCCCAAGTGAGATTTGGAAAGATTTAGCTTGATCCCCTCCTCCCTTGAACACCTCACGTAATTAATGGACGCCCCCCAAGTAGAAACATAATAACGAAGACAGTTTAGAGATTAAACATATTTATTATGATGGCCCTGTTTTTGATAAAAGTAAAATTATTATTCTTAATATTCTATTTAAGTAATCATCTGATACAAAAAAAAACGAGCTTAGTCCATATCTTTGGTCAAAGTGTAACAATATTCGAAAAACGTTTAATTGTATTCGATATAAGCGCCAAACGACCTCCTTTCAGTTTTTACTCTCTCCAATCGAGGTCGGAGGTCGATTTCTGGTACACAACATTCAGTTAATGTTTACACGTTTCCAAGATTTGTTTGCAGGACCGGTCACATTCTTTTTAACTTTTTAACCATTTAATAAATCCTCTGAGAGCCAGAGACAAAACAAATTAGGTCCATAGCAATATTATGAATTTAATTAAACATCAATTAATTAGTTTTCTAAAGAATTATACCTACTAACCTTAATATTCTTGTTATCTTACCCAAACTAGTGCTTTATTTGACAACATTATTAGGACCTAATACTTTATAAAAACCTAGTTTTACAAATTGATACAGACATTGCAAATTACTTTAAAATATTTAAAACGTAAATTGCATATTAATTCGTCGCTTAATGCTATTTTTGTTTAGATTTCTTTTCAAAGATTTGACCGATAATTCCACAAATATTTATAAAACTGAAAAATTACAATGAGCCGCTGGCCTTTCAAAATAAGTCCCTGCCTTGTTTATAAAAACTATCGATCGATCTATCTAAATTAGTGTGTGGTTTAAAGCCCACTCGTACTGAAGCTCTGGGATTATTGTACCTTTATCAGTTTCTACCCCTATTTGTCCTTAACAATATGTCCTGGAACCGAATATTGTACCCCAAGTGTCAAAATTTCATCAATGGAATAATATGTGAACTGGAGTTTTGTCTTCCTCTTCACATTTTCTACTTAGTGAATCGTCAGATATTCCTAAGATATTTATATATGGTGGTCCCTCCTTTACTTGTTCCGTTAGCACCACTTAAACAAGTTGATTGAAATCTCACAGAGTTTTCTCTGCCCACGCTTGCTTTTTGTTTTCCTTCCCTCCCTTATATCCCGGCAATCATTCAAGACTCACCTTATTATGTTCTTCCAGGATCTGGAGACACTGTTGGTAGTCCAGTATAACTTTTGACTAATATTCTTCACTCCGATCCACAACAACACAGTAACTTTGAGGGCTAAGACGAATAATTTTTCTCGCAGAGTTCAAACGTAGTGGTACTGCAATCACCAAGGTTTATTGTTCTATTATTTTGGAGTTCCATTAAATACTCATTCACCCTACATATTAGGTGGTTAAACGTCAATCCGATTTAATTTACGCTGAAGCTGTGACCGGTGACTACACTGCTAAACTGCCAGAGTGCTGACCAATGAATGTTTCACTGTTTGATCAAACCCTTATTCATATTGCAACTTCTCTTTTTCAGAACAAATTTTTAATTTTTGATTTTTATAACCATAATTTTCCAAATACACTCTTTATTAATTTTCACTGTTCTGTATCTGTAAGGTTAATTGTCCCACAGAACTTAGGCCTCACTAGGCCCATTGAGCATCCTCTTGAATTTACCTGCATCTATTAGCTCGTCAGTCAGCCTACAGATTTATTAAGATAACAAACAACGTCGCTATGTTGGTCGATATTAGCCAATATTCGCCGAACACAAATATCCTAATAGATAAGAACATAGAGCAATCATAGAGGATATGCTCGATAATCTCATCTTCTTGTTTGCGCCTCCCTGCAGAGTGCAGAGTTTGACAGTCTATGCGTGCTTTCGTACTTGAAAATGACCGGTCAGAAAGCTTGTGAGCGGGCGCCGATTCTGTCTGGTCACAGTCAAGTATTTGTTTGCTGTAGTGTTATCATCTCTCTATCAGGTCTGCAGCTTTTTATTTCATCGCACCTTCCCTTGACTGGCCAGGTTGGCTGCCTTCTTGGCTAGCAAATCGGCAAGACGATTACCTTTTGATGTAGTGTTGATTTTTATTCATCTTAAGGTGACCACATTGTTCATGGATACTTCGTCTAACACTTGGTGACATTCTAGTACTAACCAGGAGTAAATAAGTGGTTTGTCCAGGATGAGTAGTGTTTGTCTTCTTTCTGTATAGATGTTCATGTTCCTTCCAGCGATATTGTTTCTGGTAATTTCTTTTGCTGCTATGAAACCAAATAATATGCTATTGTATAAAGACTGTCATTATTAACGCATCTGATGGGGGGAGGGGGTCAAGGATGTAGTGATTTAAATGCATTATATACGTCACACACGACACCCAATTATCAACCTTTAGGCAACCCTTATTTACGTGGCAGCCCTGGTATATTACAAAGGTTAAAACTATCTCCTTAGAAACTTCGATGTCGAAGAATCTGTTGTTCACATCATTATGACTTAATTTATATTTTATACACATGTCATTCCATGCTTTTACTTTATATTTACAATTACATCTCCAATACAATTTATTTGATGGGATCCACAATAAATAAACAAGACCCCACAGAAGACCATGATCTACAGTAGATTTTTAGAGACATTTTCTTTCTGTGTTTCTTCTGTGTGACCTACTTCTTGAATTTCACTTTCTTAATTCTCAACATAAGAATCATTTTGATTTGGTTCATTAATACTTGTACTTCAGTTCCGGTCCTGATTATTTATCAAAAGTCCACGTTAAAAACGACGAAGCAGAAATGCTAGTGTCTATATCTCAGTTCGATATACTCAGCCCGTTCGCAATAGTTATATGTTTATACCTATTTTCGACTATGTTCTAAATTCGTCTTGGAGAATTCGTATCCGTGTTCCATTATTAAAATCCGAGTGTGTATTTTTAGTTCGACGTTAGACAATCTTATATTATTATTCTGGCAACGTAAGTTGGTGAGAGTTGGTGGTTTATTTGCATATAAAAGAAATTATTATTGTTACGGGAATTAAGTGAGTCATCTAATAACCTTGTCATCGGCGTGCTATTTGTGCAAAATGGTGAAATGTCAGATTTTCGTAATAACTGTACAAATGCATTAGGGTTACGAGTTCACTTCCGCATGAATTGAAGTGTTTAAATAAACATGTTTTTGTATTTCAATGTAAATTTGTAAGCTTTTGACGAACGGCTGCCGTAATGACTTGTTGAATTATAGAGCTGGAACATTTTTGTGGAGTAAGATTTATTGAATTAAGTAAGTATCCATAAAATAGTTCTTTGGCTTGGTATAAGCATAGTCTGTTTGTATTCTGTTCCGACATAATTTATAAAGTATTCCATTGGAATTGTATTTTATAAAAATATCTCTGATAGTTTTAAAATTGTGGATTATTTTGGATTAATATAGATGTAGAAGTTAATTTTACAACAACAATGTGAACCAATATTTTTGGATTTTCAATAAGAGATAACAGGTTTTACAATATTCCTAGAGATAAACCGCAGCAGAGGTAATTAGGTGTACAAGGGTAGGGAATTGCGAAAATTTTACATGATTAAAAGAATTTAAGGAATTGATAGGGAATTGTGAAATGTTCGAGGAATTACGGGAATTGCTGTAAATGTGCTAGAGAATTACGGGAATTTCCGGAGAATTACCCGAGGAATTGCCGATAAATTTCCCCGGAATTACAGAAGAATTTCCCATCAATTGAGAGATAATTTTAAAGCAATTAACTTGGATGTTATAACGGAACTAAGTGAACAAAAATTTCAGCTCACGATTTACCCCGAATAGTCTTTTTAAACTCAATTTAACTAATTATTAGGATGATCCAGACTTTCTGTTAAGATTTATTGGGTTAGGATGCATCACATTGTTGTTTATAACTGCCTCCGAGGGCGACGCTTCTATTATTCCACAACATACTGGGTGTGTTGGACAAAACCACAAATGTGTGATCTCGTATTATTTGTTTTGATTTCATTGTAAGTTCGATGCTCTTTTGAACTTGGCTGCACTGTACTGATGAAGACCTTTTTTTTTCAATCTAACATATATTTACTAATGAGATTTTATTAAGGAATGATTATTTTTATATAGTACAGTTGTAAAAAATTGGACCAAGAATTTCAAATCAAATTTAGCTACATAAACGTATTATTATTATTTATGATTTTGTCACAAAATATGGAAGTTTTGTACATTGTTAACTTCGCAAAAATGTTTTTCTTTATTGTCGGAATATCAGATATGCAATTCTTTATACCACTTTATGTACTGAAAACATGAAAACCAATCGCCACACCAAATGTTATTTATCGATTATCATGCAGATATCGAGAAACTGGAGAAATTGAGCAACATACAGGGCTTACAAGAGCAACTAGTCGAGTTCCCGACCACAAATAAACTACAGATCGACATTGTAACAGAGTAAAAAAAAATATTTCCGCATGAATGTTTTCTATATTTGAGTTTGCCTAGTCCCCAAATAAAGTGGGAGTAGTTCGAGGGTTTCTTCAATTAATCATCGTTGGTACAAGATTTGAAGAAGACTTGTTAAAAATAGAATTTCAAATAAGATATCAATAGTTTAAATGCCCTTCTGAAGTATGAAACGCCATTGATAAAGTAAAACATATAATAGATAAATAATGTCGGTTACAGCATGAAAAAGGTGAAGTGTAGTAATTAACCACTGGGAGGAAATATTAAGTATTTCCACTTGTAGCGGTCACACCGATGTACAGGCTTAACCAGTGTTTCACGCCATAGATAAATGAGGGCTAAATCTGACCCAATTGCTGTAGTGGACTGTATTAATAAAAATGTTTGAATACCTGTGTGATCCATGAAGCTCCTGATGATGAAGACACATGAATTCAAAGACCACCTCTTACTGAATACATTTTATATAAAACGAATGGAAATCAGTTTGATTTAACACTTGAACATTGATCACATCTACATACACTTTTTACATTATTTTCAACACATTTTCCTTGAAATGTATTAGTCTAAGCCGTGTTGCTTGATCTATTTTACATAACGGTGGGCACATTATCCCTTTCTACAACGGGAGACGCATGTTATGGGCTCGACTGTCGATGAAGCAGTGGTCAAGATGGAGTCTAGAAGTGGCCTAATATCGATAGCACTATCGATAGTTTTATTTTCAAATTCACTATCGATCGTTCAACTTTAACTATCGTCACGCTATCGAAGTTCGAGATATGATGGAAAAAGAAGAAAATATAACCTATATAATTTATATTTCGATAGCTGATTTCGAAGTCTTTTTTTTTCTGTGCTTGGATATTCATTAAAAATATAATATGGAAAAACGGCAACAAACGTATATTTCGAATTATTTAAAAAGAGATGAGATTGGTATTATTTTAATTTAGGAAAAATGGTTATATATACGGGGTGTTAAAAAAGACTGAAATATTTATAAGGTAACAGTATGGACCAAAATAAACAAAAGTTTTATTAAACATGGGTCCGCAAAATAGGGGTTTTGGAGATGTGAAGGGTTATTCTTCTTTTACTTCCTTTTTTATTTCGTAAAAACTTGCATATGTCATGCATGCATAAAAATGGAAGAAATGCACTTTGAACATCTTATCTAAATTTGTTTTTTGTTTGAAGCTTCTTTTGTTTGTAATAAAAATTAAATGTAATTAAAATTTTCAAAAAAGAATAACCTACCATATCTCTGAAACTGTTTCTTTGGGGACACATGTTTATTAAGACTTTTTTGTTAATTTGTAAATACTGTTACCTCTTTAAATATTTAACACCCCGTATATTTAAGTTAAAATACATTGGACTGAAAAGTGCAATTTTTAGATACCCTGGAAAAGTGAAAGCCCCCATTTTTTAATTAATAAACTTAATAAATTTAAATATTTTCTTCTTTTTTGTCATATTTATAGGTTAATTCTATTATCGAGAGTACTATAGATAGTTCTTCAAAAACCATCGCCACCATCGATAGTTATAACTATCGATATTTAGCTACCTCTAAGATGGACAAGACGAGCTTGAGGCTTGGACGTATGAGGAGTGGCTGACGCGCATGACGTATTTATCTGTTAGAGAACTTCCTTACCGACTAATTAGTAACGGGTGGGCCATGAATATGTTGAATTTTAAACTGCGTGTTATTAATGAAGTTGACAATTTGACTGTCATTAATTGTTGACAGTGATTTAGTTTTATCCTTCCGCTAACCGAATATGCATCGCTTTAGTCTAGATCAACGTTTTGAAATACTCAAAACTTATTTTAAGTGTGACTCTGTGGTTGACGAGACAGCACGAAAATTGCGTTCAAAGTTTGGAAAAAATGAGGCGCCTTCAAACCAAGGAATTAAGAATTTTATTGATAAATCGCGAAAAACTGGAATGTTGGTGGACGTAAAACATGTTCCGTATGCTCATCCTAGGCGTACACCTGAAGTAATCGCTACTGTAACCGAAAGTGTGCGCCTTAACGTGTCAACATCAACTCAGCACAGAAGTCAATATATTGGCCTTCCCCGTACTACTCTTAGGAGGATTCTGTACAAAGACCTCGGTATGTTTGCGTACAAAGTCCAGCTCGTTCAGGAGTTGAAGCAAGTTGACCATCCACACCGTTTGCGCTTCGCTGAGTGGGCTCTAAACCAGTTGAACGATGACCCTGATTTTGCAAGAAAAAACATCTTTTCGGATGAGGCTCATTTTCACATCGAAGGCTATGTTAACAAACAAAACTCAAGGATTTGGGGCACGGAAAATCCACACGTCGTCGTAACAAAGCCCATACATCCAGATCGAGTCACTGTGTGGTGTGGATTTTGGAGTGGCGGCGTGATTGGACCCTTTTTCTTTGAAAGTGAGGCTGGCCGCCCGGTTCGATCAATGGCGACCTCTATCGAGATATGATAACGAACTTTTTGTGACAAGAATTGGATGATATCAATCTCGATTAGGTCTGGTTTCAACAAGACGGCGCAACTTGCTGTACCGCTGCGGCCACCATCAATCTTTAATAAATAATCGTGCAATTGGCCGTTTCAGAGATGTTAATTGGCCACCTCGGAGCTGCGATTTAATAAGCTCGACTTCTTTCTTTGGGGCGCATTGAAGGACAAAGTTTATGCGGATAATGCTCAAACAATTGAGCACTTAAAACAGAACATTCAAGCTCAAACTGTTGAAAAAGTGCTTAATAATTGATGTTCCAGGATTGGCTCATGCCAAGCCGGTTGAGGTGGCCACTTAAATGAAATAATTTTTCCATACTTAATCGGAAGAAATATTGTATTGAATAAAGTTAAATTTGTTAGAAAAAAATTAATTTTTCTTGTCCTTATTTCTAATTTATAATTCAACACATAAATAGCCCACCCTTTACAAGTTACATGGACGGTTGAAGGGATTAATATTGTTTGGGAATCAGTATTGTTAAATGTATTTTAACACCACTAATTGTGCTTTCTTTTTATTTGAACGTACTTTTAATAAAAATCATAATCATGTTGAGATTGTTTTGTAATCTAACTGTGGTTCCAAGGACGCATGTAAAATCTTTCAATAGCTAATGATCCAATAATTATATTAGACTGTGCGTAAGTTGAAATTCATGTCATTGAGACAGATCATATCTTAAGCTCTTAAGCTCAAGGTTTATTGGGCTCATAAATTTTAATGAACGTTGTTGCAACCGGCTGTAACTGCGTTATTGTTATTATGTGTTGCCTTTACATCTAATTTTAAAATGATCGTTGATGATTAAACATATCTAATTTCATTTAAAAGAAACATAATTGTTAAAATACACCATTGTATGTTTAGTAAATAACCTATATTACACAATTAAACTGAGATTGAAGCCATAATAAAGCGATAAACTAGTTGTTATTAAATATACACAACGATTAACTATCTTTTCGGTTTAAAAACAAAATTGGTTTTAGTTTTATTATAAAAATATAAATTAGTTAATTATAATTTTAATTTGCATCGATAGAGACCAACTTTATATTGTATGTATTCATTTTATTTCCATTGTCACCAACACTTCCAATTTTGGATTGCATAATATACTCGGCAACCTACAATTTCGTCAGAAAGGATTAATTTAATATAACTAATATTAAAGGTATGATGATATAATTAGAAATGGTAATAGTTTTTACAAATTGAGGTCTCCTGTATCCATTTTGATCATTTTCACGATGATTTCTATATGTGCATCCACGATATCTCAAAAACGGATAAAGAAGAAAACACCAAATTCTAAATTTGAGCTTTTATCCCATCCTGCAATGAGCTAATTAGATTTTGGGTATAGTCTGAGCATCTGGAGGGGTATTTAATAAGGGGTAATTTTTCTAGTTTAAGATATATTTTTGTCATATTACATGTTATCTATAAAATGAATCGTAATAAAGAAATTTGAGGAAAATTCCAAAATTCGAATTTTCTCCATATTTTTGCTGACAAGCAGATATGAAAAAATGTTTCGAATAAAATGGTTATGGAAAATGTTTATCTTCAATTCATATTCTAAACACTTTTATTAGAATAGCCGTACCTACTCAATATATTTGATAACTTTCATGTGTTGGATACATCAGATTTGTAATTTAATAATGTTGAACAAATATTTCTATTTAAGTTGTTTAAAAACCAAAGTTGTTATGTAGTTTATAATAAATGGTATTTAAAGAATATGTATTTATTAATACAGCTTTATACAATCTAATAATTATTAATTTTTGTTGCAGGTAAATATGGATATTGTGGAATAACTGTTACTGCTATCTAGTGTAAGTAATTTAACATAATGTATTTACTTTCCCTTTAATTTGTGGCAATTATGTAGAAAATATTACTGCACAAATGCAATTGAACGCTAGTGAACTTTGTCAGCTAAGTTGTTTTTAGTTTTTTTTATTTAAATTATCAATAAAGATGAAGAAATGTTTCCTTTAATTTTGAATGTCATTCAGTTTAAACATTAAAGCATTAGAGGAGACTTCTTGTCATTTTGTCTTTCGCATTTTCCCTCATCTCTCTTCTATCAAACAAACTCGTTTATAAAAAAATAATTAAACATTATTAAACGGTTTAAGAAACCCAATTAAGAGATCTTTATCTACCGTTTTCATTTTAATAGACATTAAAGGAAGTAAAGGTCCCTTTTCTTCTTGCCTCTTACAATAACAAACGGGGAGTAAAAATAATTTACTAATATAATGAAACGAGCTTTGTCAGCGGTTCGACATTTACATTCTTATAATTATTTTCTAATTTGGTGGATTCATTTTCTCATTTGAAGCTATAACTTGATTACCTAGCCAATTTCTGATTTTATTAGGGTAATTTTATATATTTATGCTTTTTTATTTGAAAATGTCAGTTATGAACGGTTTAAGGGTAATAACAGCCTCAGTTGAAATTGGTTGCTGTTATTATTGACATTTAAGAATAATGATTTAAATAATTTAATTTTAACTTTTATTTTTGCCTTTTTCAATATAAAATTAAAATATTTTGGCAAATTTCCACTATTTAAGTACATTCGTTTAACACTTATTGTATAATTGTGGGCGTGGATTAATGTATAGGTCCGTTTTACATTCTTTTTATTTAATTTATTTCCAGTCAATACAAATCCTTAGAAATGTCTCAAATCATTGTAGGCTTTCTGAAATCTCGGTCTGTTAAGTGACAAATCCAATTGTCCTTTACATTAGGTAATGCCTACGAGACGTGGAAGTTTTTAACCTGTTCTGTGTTAATTAAATTTCATTCAGAATGAATAACCTGGGAAAATGCTAAAACGATATGGTCCTGTATATATCAGATTTATCTCTCATATTTTTATTTAATTGAGAAATCACAACTAACTCCACATAGAGAAAATATTGTAAATTCTGCATTTTAAGCAAACATGTCCTAATCTTATATATAGAACATACCATATAAAATAAGAGGATATCTCTTGGATAATATTAAACAATGTAAACATTGTCATTCGAAAATAATGATGATTGAGTTGGAATATTGCGAATCCGGTCGTATTGTTTCTTTATTTTAACAAAAATCACTGTTTTGTATTAAATTTAAAACACACTACCTACCTTTTATTATTGATGTAAAACTTTTGTACATATCAGATCGCGTTATCATTGAAAATGAAAGTTTCGCCAAACCAACAAAGAGAGTTTCTGAATTGAAATAAAAAGCTTTATGTATAGATATTTATATAAAGTCAGTAAACTCGTAAGTTCTTTACATTTTGCTTGAGAACGAAACTTTTTACTGGATTTTGCAAAATAAGATATTTTTAGTCACATTTCAAGTTATGAAATGTAACAGTACAATAAGAGATGACAAACTTGGAATTTGAATATATTACAGTGCTGTATAAAGTATATGGAAAGTTTTTGACTCTTTGTTTTTCCTTTAAATCTCAGCCTCGTGCATATTTATTATGTTTATTTCATTCAATTGTAAGGAGCAAAGCTGCTTTACTGTATAATTATTTTTAAGATCTAATGGAAAATGTCGAGTTATCTCCTTGGAGAGTATATTATACAGATTCGGCTTAAAGTTTTCATAGGTATAGGTCAAAGAGCAACAGAAAGAAGACTATTCATATGAAGCAAGAATAAGAGGGAGAAAATAGAATAGGGCGTTGGTGAATCCCAGTATTCTTCGCAACGACGACCGATCTCATTTGTTGACTCAGACTGCGAACCAAAAACCAAACAAAATCGGTCATTGAGTCCATTGAGTACATTGATAAAGGTAAAACAATAGGTTCTCGTTTTTGTTTTAAAGTAACTAGGTATGAATATGCCGAACGTTATTTATACCACTCGTACAAAATACCAATAATAAAGTGGTACTATGAGGGCCATTCGGTTCAAAATATAAGTTTATTTGCAGTTGAATTTGAAAATGGGCCAATTCCAACGGATAATGCAGATCGTTCAATTATAGCAAAATATGATAATTTTGGCTGCGTTAATTGCAAAAAGTTGTCCCTCTAGGCAACCACGTCGAAATCAATTGACGGAAGAACGGGAAATTAGGGAAGCGCAAGTCTGTGCATTAGTTGAAGCTACACCGTCTTCAAGTAGACAAATTGTCCCTGATGTTGACTTGAAAGAGAGACTGGTACGAAATATTTTAAAAACAAACGGGTATCCTTGTTTTAAGGTACAGACCATTCAAGAAATTTTTCGAAACGACCATTGTGAACGGTTAGAGTTTCGTCAGATAATGATGGAAAGAACAAATCAAAATATAATTTTTTTGAAAAATATTTTATTTACAGATGAGTCTTCTTTTACTCTCCATAGAAAACATAATTCATCCGTTTTACGCTATTAAACTGAATATCTGGGCGGGAATCCTGGTGGAGAATGGCTTCCGTTTTTCAATCAGGATAACCTGAATGTCCAGAAGTATTTACAACTACTTAAAGAATACATTATTTTAACAATACGGATGTACATCATATAATGCACAGATAGTGACTACCTAACTAAATGAACAATTTCCCAATCGAGTTATTGGTACCACAGACACTATAAAATGGCCACCACGGTCGCTTCCGCTTGGTTTTTATTTTTGGGAAATGCTTAAAAGTAATGTATACAGGTTTGAGTTCGAACGTCAAAAAATTATACAGTTTAGTGCTCAAATCAAACCCGAGCAACAAAATACTATGAGAATAGAATTGTATAATAGGTTTGGTTTTTGTTTAGCCCAAGCTTATGGTTTGTTCGAACGACTCTTGCATTAATTGTTTTTTATTCGATAAGAACGTTCAATTTGAGTTATGTTTTTGTTTTTTCCCACATTTTATTTTTAATGTCTGCTATGGCAGAAAAAGAATCAAATAAATAAGTTGGGATATATTATTTTAAAAGATAAAATAAATATTTCAAATTTCAAATAAATTATCGTAAAATACTTCTGCAAGTGCTAAATTTAGGTGTATACATCCCAACGCGTATTGTACATTACTAAACTTAATAAATTCAAATTAACATCCTAGGTGTGCTAGGAGGAATGTATTCTCCACTAATCAATTCATTACAAAGTTAGATATACGCGTGCTTACTTTTTATAATACTGTCGCTGTTCCTCTTGTTAATTCGCAATACGTATGAAAAATTATTATTTCTTGTAACAAAATTAATAGCACAATTAGTCAAATCAACTAATCTTAGATTATCCATCGATAATATTAAAGTATAGAGGAGTATACTGTTCAATCATATCTAACTTCATTATCTACAACTCTGCAATTTGAGACTAATGAATTAGAACAGATTTTTACAACTATTAGGGACACGACCAGGACGAACTAGAGGTTAATCAGCAAACACTCACAATCTACCAAGGTGAAAGTGTTGGAAGAGACGTACGTGCTACAGGATCATGTGATGATAATGGTGATGTTAAGTCTTCGGGTCCCTTCATTCTCTCTGCTATCGCTCTACTCCATTTGAACCGTGACAGAATGCCCGCCTTCTAAGTTTATTCTGGTACCATTTGAAGGTCCTACTGCCATTCACCAGCAAAACCGGTATTCACTCCACGTCTTTGATTGCTGAACGCTAGTCCCATGGAGGAAGCCCTAGCGGTCACCCATTCACGACGTGACCAGTGAACTGACTGCAAAACTCTGAGCTGTTGTGAGAACGTAGTATTCTCGCGGCTCTCCTTTCCGATCATGATCCCTATTGATTTTTCTGTAAAAATAAAATAGGGTCGCCATTTAAAGCAAATTACAAAGTGGTGTTGATATAGTAGTTTGTTCAACAAAAGTAGCGTGCTGCCTGCCGTGTTTTCACTCAAATTGGATTTAAAAAATAAAATTCATTACCGGAGTAACATATCCATGATTTATGCGAAACGCAATGTGAAGTTTGTCAAAAAGGTTGAATTTAAAAACAAATAATTCATTACCGTAGTAACGTATCAATGATTTATGCGAAACGTCAGTGTGAAGTTCGTCGGAATTGTGGCGAAAAATGGACATAAATAGTTTTGGTTATTGAAATATACAGTGTTTCTAATTAGGGACTCTTAGCGGCTGCATCTTAAAAACTATTTATCTACAATCTACGGCTTTGATAAAAACAAAAAATAACAAAGTCGGTCCAGAGAAAATACTGGAAATTATTTTCAACTTTCTATTTTAACCGTTAGAGGGTGGTGTAATTCGCTATGGTATTGCAGAAAATCACTTTAAATGTCCAATAATAGTATGATAATAATAAAAGAACGGTACTTTTGAGTAAATTTTATAAAAGTTTTATCGAACACTTTTTGCTCTATTCAATGAAATAACTGATAGAAGGCGATTGGGAGCCTTAATTTAATAAAACTATTATAACTACGGTGTCGTTTATCAGTTTTTGAAAAACTTAGTATCGATTAAAAGCAAATTAATAATTGTTTAGTAAAATATTTCGATATAGTTCTGATTTAGTTGTTTAAACGATCATTAAGTGACGTTGTTTAAACTTTTCTCGAAGTTTTCTCTAAAATTTTAAATGAAATGTTACAATTTGTATACGTTATTTAGAGAGAGAATTCAATTCTGACAAGAAACAGTAAAAACCAGGTCTTATTTTTTTCCTTACGGAATATAAGCAAAAGTCTATAATGGTGAATAGTCCATCTAGATATTAATAAATAAAATTCTTTATATTAATCTAGTTGGCTTTGATATGTCAGTAAGTTTTCGATAGCTTAGTGATTAATACAAAAACTTATTAAATCCGATTTTAATTTGGTTTAAGTTTACTGGTATAATGAAACTAAAATTGCGAAATAGTAATTGAATAGTAATAGAGAAGATATAATTCTACGAAAACGAAATGCAATACAAGAATTAGAGGTAGTGCTCGAAACGTTTTCCATTTTTATCAATGCAAATATCAATTGCAGTTTATATCCGTTGAATTAGATTTTCTCTACTTACAGGATGACTTTGGTAAACTAAATCTTTAAGTCGGCGTACCTCTAGTGAAACATTTTCTAATAAAACAGGCAATTCGTTTTTCAGTAATCTTAAATATCGCTCACCATTTAAATTTTGAAATTGTGAATTTAATATATCGTAGATCGCAAATCGAAATCCGAAAGGTCAGAATTATCCGAAATAAGTTTCTAAATAATTTGAAAATTCGGAAGCAAATCTCAAAAAACCCCTATGAATTATTAAGACCATCCCCCGATCTCAAAGGTGAAAACAAATACTTGTAGATTTGAAAAAATTTTGTCATCGCCCGGAGTCGAACCCAGACTTCCACGTTTTCCGGACGTGTGCCCTTACCGTCAGGCTATCAACGACATTGACTGTCGAGATTTCTATACGGAAATTTGAAGTGCAAATTGTAGAAATACATCAAAAATCTCCCTACGAATTATTAAGACTATCGCTGTACCCCAAAGATGTGAACAAATACTTGTAGATTTTTCAAATTCATTTTTCTTATTGCTTGTCAAAGGAAATCGAAAAAACAGGAATCGTAACAATATCGAAAAACTACTTATTTTATAAAACAATACAATTATATTTAAAAACTAAAATTCTTACTATAATATCGAATAGAACGTTTCGTTTTGGTTCATTTAACAATGCTGAAGACATTCGCATGCTGAAGACTTTCGCGTACAGATTTGGATAAGCTGAAAGAACGTTTTAGAGACGCCAATATTTGCAATACATCAATCTGTTGTTTGCATACTGTGAAATTTCGTAAAATACTAACTGGGAAAATTTTATTAAAAAAAAATACACGTTCATCGCATCACATGTCATGTATGATATTTTGTTCGTCGAAAATTTTGTTTTAAAATTCCGAATTTCCCGAACGTAACTTTCGTTGGCTTTTAGCCCGCCGATTTCTACATAATTTAGAGGTTAGTCCATTAGGTAGCTTTCTAGCTTGGTTCGGTTTTTTTTATTTTTAACATTTTAACGTATCAGTCGAAACGTAAAGTACATCCATTTGAGGGATCAATTCTCCGGGCGCAGCATGTCCAAGTGCATCCCTTTCATAAAAATTTTATGTTGCAGGGATGCATAAAACGTAACTGCGTCTAAATTGAAATTGAGGTCGTATTATTACTTACTTTTTGTAATTATTGATATTAAACTGAAAAAGCTTTTTCCTAATGAAAATATAGGCCCCTATCATAAGTGGCAAATAGCTTTCAGTTCGAATTACACACAATATTTTTTCTACGGTCACACGATATTACCAAATAATTACTGCAAATAAAAATAAGCAAGCTCCAAAGTAACTTTCCAGTTAAATTTGAAGGTGCAAAAACCTACTTCGGATAGTGATCGTAAAAAACAACGTTCATTAGCCTCAGAAATTGCAGAATTCTAGAGAAAGAAGTTAGATATGATTAAACAGCTCACTTTTCTATATTTTAATATTAATGGCTTAGTTGATTAGACCAGTTTTTGTAGCCTTCATTTCTGGTATTAATTTTGTTACAAAAATGAATACATAACACAGTCCATAGGGAATAACCCGACATCTTCCATTAGAACAAACCTTAATAATTTGAAAAAAGTTATTGCAGTAAAGTAGATTTGCTCCTTAAAATTAAATGAAATGAACATAGTTACATCCAAAAGGTTGAGATTAAAAAAAAACAAAAAATCATAAATTCTCCATACACTTTATACAGCAGTGTAATCGATTCAAATTCCAAATATGTCACTTTTCATAACTTGAAAGAGGACTAAAAATATCTTATTTTGCAAAAGCCAGTAAAAACTTAATGTTCCTTTATAATTAATTTACCAAATTTACCTAATTATGCAAATATTAACAATTTTAAAAATTAATATTAAAGAAACTAACAAACCTAATGTTTGTCATTAAACAAAATCAAACTAAAAATGTTCAAAAATTAAATCATCAAAAAAGATACAATATATTTAAATTGTTCAAGTACATAAAAAAAATTATCCCACTGCTTATTATGAATTCATAACTAAATAAACTAAGTATCCAAATAGATAAAATAAGAAATTAAAAATATATATCATATGCTGGAAACCAAAAAGAATAATAAATGCATCAATAGATGGCACGGTTAGTCTTTAGCATGGTACCAGGCGAAGGACGATTTAGGCAAGATGTTAAGCAAATATTGTAAAATAATAATTTCTTCCATTTTACAATCCACAATATATTATACACGAAAAATTTTAAATCAACATATTCGCACCTATATAAACATCAACGTTTTAATGTTGAAACATAATAAACTATTAACACGCCCCCATATTAGAAGAGGTTACTTGCTTAACTTATAGTTAAGACCTATTTACTTATAAAGAAAAATATAAAAATCATGAAATTTTACCATAAAATATAAATCATGAAACACCAAAAATATAATAAACACAAAAGACTGCAGACACAGCGGTTATTTAGTAAAACCTCCAGATTGAAAGAGGTTATTTAATATCTGTCCCTTATGAATCTTATGAGACTGCTCGTTAAGTCTTACTTTTTATATTAATAATTAACGAGGAAATCTAAAATTGAAATGTTGAGGTATTTAAGGTCAATCTTAAGACCGAGACAATAAGTGCTTAATTAACTAAATTTTGAAATAATTTATTGTATTTGGCTACTACTCAGATCATTAAGTGTTTAATTAATTAAATTATGAAGTAATATATAGTAACACATAAGTTATTAAAGAAAAACCCAGTAGAACATTCTGTGTACAAAAGTATAAATAATGTTGAACCTTAGGATTATTCGTTTAAAAAGGGTTGAATGTTTAGTTTAACAAATTAGCAGACACAGTGTCATATGAAATCCTCAATATAATATAAAAAACCTGATAGTAGGGTGTATCGATTAACAGCATCACCCTCTTCCCATCCAGATAAAGAAACATATATGTAAAACCAGTGATAAGTAAGCCAGGTGGCTAATAAACCAATGGACCACGAATATACGGTCCAATGTTCTGGTGAACCGGTGTGCTGTGGTTAAACTCACGTGAAGCTTCCGAGTGAAATCCTAACGCTGAAACCCACTGGGTGAAAACTCTCCAGGTGAACACTTTATCGTTAAGGATTCAACTGGTTAAAAAAGGGTTAACCAGGGTTAAAAAAAAGAGGTTGGTCGTCCATTTGCGACATCGCTTGAAGAAACCACTTCAATATTACACAAGTCAAATGCCGATAGACTTCCATTTTATGTCTATAGATCCCTGTAGCGCTTGTGGAATGGATCAATATACCATGGAAATTTATCCAAATACTTAAATTCCACAATTATTAATGGAGTAAAATCTAAGGACCCCGTTAACAGGATAACTTGATGGTTATAGAAAAATATAGATTTAACTCTCCGAGACAAAATTAGAAGTATACCCCTTTCTTTTCCCCTGTCAAAAAGTCACCTAACCAACAAATCTGACTTGCAGACATTACAATCTATCATAAGCAAAGATTTAGTGACTATTAGGTCCTGGACTGATTCGAATGGAATTTGTTTCAACCCCAGTAAAACTATAGCATTGTCTTACAGAAGTACTTCAGAACCCTTAACTCTAAACAACAAGCCGATTCTAACGGTGTATTCAATTAAGTTCTTAGGTCTTTATATAGACGATTTCCTAAAATGGTCTACTCATATAGATATCTTAGCAAACAAATTATCCTCTGTATGTTTCGCCATTTAAATCGGTTTCAAAAGAGTTTCTGCTGCATTAATAACCTACTTTTCCTTATTCCAATCTCACCTTCGCTATGGTTTACCTTTCTAGGGTTTTTGTAGCTTGTACCTCTTCGAAACTATTTTGAAATTACAAAAAGGGGTAATTCGCTATGTATTTTATGAAAGTAGTAGGACAATAAAGCGACCATTGTGAAAATTACTTTAAACATTTCAAAATTCAAACTCTTCCTGCTCTATTTTCAAATCCGTCGGCTTAGTTAGCAAAAACATTAAAAATTTATCGGAAAGACCTACAAGAAATTTAGATACTGGTGTTTATTTAACAATTCCCACCTCCGACCTAATACACAATTCTATTACCTACAATGCCAACAAATTGTACAATAATCTTCCGATACAGTTTAAATCTATAAATAAATATGATAAGTTCCTAAGATCTTCTTTTAAAAAGACAGTAGCAGAATTATATAACGTGCCATAGACTTTTGTGCTCCACATGCAGTCATTAATTAAATTCTAAAAATGTGACTTTAATATTAAATATGAAATTATAATGACTGATATTGCATATCCAAGGTAATTGTTATTCCTATTTTGTTTGTGTTTTGTTTGTGTTTAGTTACTGATAGCTCAGTATCTCGGAGCATATAAACAAAATGCGAAAATGAGAAGAATGCTAGGTTTCATTTGCAGAAACTGTAAAGACTTCAATTCAATTTCTTGTCAGAAAACCCTGTACTTTGCATATGTTCGATCGCTTCTTGAATATGCTGCTTTGGTTTGGTGTCCATATTACAGCATTCTATAATGAGCAAATTGAAAGTGTTCAACGATTCTTTTAAGCTTGATCGTACTTATCCTGTCCAAGGTGTTTGCCTTCCTTTCGCTGACTAATCGTAGACAATACCACTCTTCCATATTTGCTTACAGTCTAGTGAATGGTATAATTAATTGCTCAGAACTATTAAGTTATTTAAATTTTTATATCCCTAGACTTGTGAGCAGCCATAACCAATGTTTTACCTTCATACACCTCGCACTAACACTTATGCAAAATCTCCAATATTTTCATATTCTATCTACAATAACTTTTTCAGTGGTTCCGATATCTATTTTGATTTATTTACATGTTTTAAAAATATAATTAAAACAACACTCCATCAGTCTCAGACTTAAAACATGTGTTTATTTGTTTATTGTATTTTTACATATAATTTTTGTATTTTTAATTTTTTATTTTTTTTTTAATCTTTACATTTTATTATATTTCTGTTTTTCATATTTCTATTTTTCTTATTTCTATTTTTCATATTTCTAGCATTACCTATTAAATTATTCTGTAATTGGGATTCTCCAATAAATGTTTTTTTTTTATATTTCTTATACAGTGAGCATCATAAGTCTTACCCCCCCTAACTAACTCGTTACTGGGGTCTTGTTAGGAAAATCGCCGAGACAGGTCGATTTTTGATTTCTACAATGTATATTTTTGCATGATTAGTTTACCCTTAATTTCATCCCTTACTGGAGGGTAGCAACCCTTTCGAAAAATTTAAATGTCATGGGTTGGTGAGTGATAGCTCATTTGAAAGGGGGTTTTATTCTCTATTCAACCGTGCAAAAAATTTTGAAATTTGCTTCATTACGTGTTGATTTATTAATGTTTAAAAATAACAAAACCTCACAAAATAGGAAAGCAACTAGACTAATAGTGACCTTCTAATGGTAAAAAGTCTTACTTCACGTCTGAACCAAAACCGAAATCATGCAGGGCCGAATTTTAATTCTAAGGATGAGTGCGCTACGTTAATTTCCGTTATTCTGAAACATCAATTAGTCGAGAAAAAATGAAGCAAATTTCAAAATTTTTTACACGGTTGAATAGAGAATAAAACCCTCTTTCAAATGAGCTATCACTCACCACCCCATGCCATTTAAATTTTTCGAAAGGGTTGCTCCCCTCCAGTAAGGGATGAAATTAAGGGTAAACTATTCATACAAAAATGTACATTGTAGAAATCAAAAATCGACGTGTCTCGGCGATTTTCCTAACAAGACTCCAGTAACGAGTTAGACTTATGGTGCTCACTGTATGTTTAATTTTTAATTATTTAAAATGTTTAGTTTTTAATTTAACTTGCTTTATCTATAAAATTCATGTAAATTTTTCTATGAAAATAAAGCATATATCTATAAAGAACTTTTACTTACTTTATATAAATATCTATACATAACATTTAATTTTTATTTCAATTCAAAAACTCCCTTTGTTGGTTTGGCGAAACTTTCCTTTATTGATAACGCGATCTGATGCGTATAAAAGTTTTATATCGATAACAAAAGGTAAGCTGTGTGTTTTAAATATAATACACAAGAGTGATTCTTGTTAGAATAAAACAATATTCGAAATATTTCATCTAAATCATCATTACTTTCACATGACCATGTTTGCATTGTTTAATATTGTTGGAGCGGCATGGTTGCTTAAAGCGCAGAATTTATCTCGCTTTCTGAGGGTATTTCTGAATTAAATAAAAATATGTTAGATAAATATCTGTATAGTATTTTAAAATTTTGTGTTTAAAGAAAAAGGGCCTTTCATTAAGCTCGTTGGCTCTAGGAGGAAAGAAACAAGAACGGCACCGCGGAAGTCTCGTTCGAGGTGTAGTTTTTCAAGCCTAGTTGTGATTGGAGAAATAAAATTATTTAAAGGATGATCAAAATTTAAATTTTATTTTAATTTTATATTTTATGTATTAAAACTACACTTATGTGATTCATATGTGTCATCCCAGGCTCAGATGAACATTTTTCAGTATTTTCAATTTTGGATTTTTGTAATTTTTCTTTTAATTGTAACTTTTTATTAATTGTAACTTTGTTAATTGTAATTTTTTAAGTCTTAGTTCATATCAATATTTATACATACATAATATATTTATTACACTTACAATGATTGTAGATAAGTACTGAAGATAGCGTAATCTGAAAGGGTTTTGCATTTTTTAATTAAAATAATTTTTGCACGAAATACAAGTTTTCTTTGCTAATGTAGTTACTTAAATTGTGTAAACTTACTAAGTATTTTAATTTTATGTTAATGCCTCAAATTGTCACGGAAAAAGGCAAAATTACACTTAAAATTAAATTGTTTGAATCATTATTCCTAAATGTCAACAATAACGACACATTTCAACGGATGACGTTATTACCCTCATACCGTTTATAATTGTTACATTCAAATAAAAATATTAAATTTACGATTGAAAATTGCCCTAATAAAATGAGAGATTGGCTAGGTGATCAAGTTATAACTTCAAATGGAGAGAATGAATCGATAAAATTAGAAAATAATTATAATTATGTTTTTTTACTACTAACATGAGAAATCACCATTATTTACTCCATTCCTCTAATGAGAAGTAATATTTCTCTCCCTAGGTAAATAATGATAATAAAAAAAACCTAGGTAAATAATGAAACTAAATTTCATTAGTTTCATTTTGTTAATTTGACAACTAAACTCCCAGACTACTTGATATTTTGAAATATTTGAAAAATAAGTAGGTAATAACTAAAGCTGGGTTTATTAAAATCTAATCAAATCAAATATGATAATATATATCAGTGTTAATAGTAAAAATATATATTAACTAGGAAATTCAACACCGGCTTTAAAAATTATTAATTAATAACAATAAATCCATGTCATTAAAATATCAAAAATGCAATGGGATATTTCCTAGAATCATACCAAAATTTGACACATGCCAAATTTTTACATAAATAAAGCCAGTCTGATTAGAAACACGCTCCAGTCTGCTTGATATTTCGAAATATTTAACAAATTGTTAGGAAATTACTTATGTCAAAATTAAAATTGCTAATACATTAATGTTAGTAGTAAAAAAAATTCTATATATACCTCGGCTGAGAAAGCTATTATTTACCTCGCACATTATATCCCTCGGCGCTACGCGCCTCAGGATATAAAAGTGCTCGGTAAATAATAGCTCACTTCTCACCCTAGGTATATAATGTACTATTTTGTATGATCAGATGTTACTGTTTGAAACAACTGTAAAGTTTTCAAAACTTTTCAATTTCTATTCATAAAATTTGAATTGACATTAATTTGTAACCTAGTTTTTCTTAATAATTTTATTTCCTAATGTGATTAGAAAAGTTAAATGGCATAATTAGAAGACAGGTTGACTTGATGATGCAAATGTTAAATTTCTTCGATTAAACTTATTAAGTTCACTCCAATTAAATATAATCAAAATTGCCGCAATTGGATAATTACTTATTAACAGAAGTATTATGGAATTACCTTGTTTTTTTGATGCGTAGTATGCAGTTTTGATATTTTATTAATATCAAAAATTACAAAAAAATTAAAACAATTTTTTATAGATTGTATTTTGTGTAATTAACTTCTGTTAGAAATCCAAATACTGAATAATCTTTCATAAGAATTGAAGTATAAGAAAAACAAAAATTGATTTGATCAAAAATTTGTAGAAAGCTTATTTATGGTATACAAAACAATTATACACCGATATCTGAAAGGACTAATTCCAAAGTGTACAATCGCCAATTTTCAACAAAAATTAGATAGATGGATGGCGTTTCAGATTTAATTTTTAGTGTTGAATTCAAATAAACCATAGTAGAATAGTTCCAAACCGTACAATCTCCAGTTTATGTTGATACATTATTGTCGCGATATACGTGTTCTTTAAATAAAATGTGTTACATATGACGTGCTCTCTGAATATAGGAGTGACTAAGTCAAAATCTTTGTGACCTGTAATCTGTCACAATTCATGGTTCAATAATCAAAATTGGACTTAGCTATGTCCCAGGGGTTAAATAACTAAATACAGGGTGTCCAGAAATTAGACGGTCATATTTTAACAGCGTAATCTACATCCTAAAATAGTAGTAAAAAATCATATAAACGTAGGTCCGAAAACGTTTCTTTTCCGAGATACAGGGTGTTAAAAGTGAAGTCCTGATGACACACTTTTGTAAATATTTTCTAAACGTTTAAAGATAACTCAGTGAAATTTGGTATAAATGCTTATCTTTTTACGCTCTATTTAATAGACTAAACCCCAGTTTTTGATCATCTTTATAGGTGGGTAAATTAGGGGGGGGGGCGTAGGGCAAGTTTTTTTTGTTGACAGTTTTTAACATTTTTGACTATAAAATTTGGAAAACCAATGTTTTCTTTATAATAAAGCTACTTTTGTTGCATCTCGGTAGGACGCACCATTTTCAAGAGAAAAGCAATTGAAAATTTCATGATAAGTTGATGTTATCTTATTCGAAAGTGTAAACAATAATTAGTAGGCCTGTGGAATCAAAAATATTATTTTTTCTTAACTTTGGAAAACCGGTGACTAAAGAAATTTTAGAACATATTTATAAAAATGTCCCATCAGGACTTCACTTGTCACGAAAACGAAACGTTTTCGGACCTATGTTTATATGAACTTTTACTCCTATTTTAGGATGTAGATTACGCTAATTTCGGGACACCCAAATCGGGCATCAATAGTGAAAGCTAAACTAATTTAAATCCTGGCCTTATAGGTAGCCCCTACATAAGGGTTCTACTATTAATGTAGGAACTTAAAAGAAACATAATTCTTTCTCATAACAGACAGTATACACAAATATGGATTCAATACAATAAATACTATATAGGGTCCTTATAAAATTAGGAACGTCGGAATTTTGAAAACATTTTTTGACCACTAAAAAATACCCCTCCCATATTGGTAAATTAAAAAAAAAAAATGCGGAAAACACCATTTTCTGAGAAATTAATTAAAATTTACGATATTTTGACGTTTCTATTCTTACATTTCGTCATTTTCATACAGTGTTGCCAAGAGCGTCAATTAGTAAGAATATGAAATACATTTATTTGAACTTATTTCACCAACTCATTTTCTTTTTCTTCTACTCTTCAAAACACAATTTTTATTATCGTTGCAGCAAATGATGTTAAAAGTAGGATAAAAAATGAAAATAGTGGCCTTTTAATTGAATTAAAATTGGAAATGAAAAATACTTTTCCAGGTAAATATTGGGAAGAGGCATT
This sequence comes from Psylliodes chrysocephalus, assembly GCA_927349885.1. Taxonomy (NCBI): domain Eukaryota; kingdom Metazoa; phylum Arthropoda; class Insecta; order Coleoptera; family Chrysomelidae; genus Psylliodes; species Psylliodes chrysocephalus. Next base: position 40,543,411 of record OV651813.1, read on the forward strand.
TTTTAAAAATACATTTTTTTACCAAACTTACATTTTAGTCTTTAGGAAGGAGAGTGCCTGGACCTGTTAGGAGGATGCCTGAAAGTGTAAAAAAAAATATTATGGAAAAAAACGTTTAAAATCATACTCGTTAATGTTAGCCTAGTCTAAAGTATGTCAGTTAGGTCTAAATAAAAATGTTTATCTACATTAAAAAAACGTTATTTGATTTCCAAAATGAACAATATGCATCAATAAATTTTATATCGTGCAATCTCCATGTTTTTATTAAAGAATACTTTTTTCCTAGAACTCCATTCAATATAGATAATGACATCTCAATAGAATATTCAAATTTTAAGAAGAAGGCACCACATTCAAAGTAGAGGTTCTTCTGTTTTCTGGATTTTTTTAACTGGAGATTGTATACTTTGGAATTGGAACAGACCCCTCAAATGTACCCAATAATTGTTTGTTAAAAAAACAGAAGAAATTGCAAGATACTAAAATGATGCATTTCTGAAAAGTGAAAGGTATGAGAAAAATACGAGACGAAAATATTAAAAAAAAAAAAATTAAATATAAATTACTGAAAAATAAAATTATTAAATTAAAAACGAGATTGATTATTTGAATTCGAATGGATAGCAATAGACTAGAACAACTTAGATCAGTTGAGATATTGAATAAGAGAGGAAACTAGCAAGGAATTAAGTTTGTAGAACAATGAAACTGGATGAAACACAAAACTTATTTGACTAATTGACTACATTAATAAATTGAAAAATATTATGAATATACCAATATAAAACAATATTCCTCCTTTTTTATAAATTGTTAATGACAAAATATTTTAAGCGCATATACTTATACTTATACTTATATCTCAAATCTGCTTCTGGTAATGAAACATTTTAAAACTATAATAAACTTAAAATTTATTAATATTTAATTTCAAACATTCTGTTTACAAAGGATTAATTTTTTTATTTAAAAACAACAAATTACTTTAGATTTATTAGGTAGCAGATACAATTTAAAAAATATATCGTGAGTGCTTTATTATTTTATATGATGATAAGTTTTATCATTTAATAACTTTTAAATTACATTGCTTACTGTTTCAAATAAATTAAACGTACTATTTAGATATTATAGAGTGCGGTTACCATTTAGAGAATAATATTTTTTTGATATATTTTAACAAATTATGAAAAATGGTGAGACATGTAACCGCCCACCCACATACCCCCATTGATTTTTGTTTAAATCAGAAATTTTATTATTTGCCTCTTAATTTTGTTTTACTTTAAATTCTATCCTTACTGCATTTAGCCTTTTTCCTCGTGTAGTAGTAGTAGTAGAAGTAGTAATCGTCTAGCTAATTAGTTGATAATATATATACTCACGTTGTGATAATGTTAATTAAAATAAAAGGATTAGTTGCAAAGTTTGGTGCAAATTAGTAAATAAAACAATACAAATTTATATTTAAACTCTTTTATTTTTCATACCTTAAATGTAATGCCATAATTTGCAAAGTATATTACAATTGGTACTATTTACTGAGATCTTACCTGAGTCTCGCTCAAACGCGGACCACGTTCATTTGCTATCAAGATATATTTTATTTAGCTTGATGATCAACGGAGTTAACAAACAGCGCCAATTCGCAAGTTGGTTAACTTACTGTGTTGATGATTCTATCCTAGATATACATAGGATTGTACTTTCTTAGGTATTTATTTCGACGAGTATAGAGGTGATGACCACCGGAGTTAACGAACAGCGCCAATTGGTTAACTTACTGTGTTGATGTACACATATACTTTATGGTTTAAACCTAGTAGAATGGGTGGCTAGTATAGATGTGCCCCTTGAGCTAACGAACAGTGTTAATTCACCAGTTGATTAACTTACTAATAAATTTTACCATCTAGGTTTGCTTAATTTATTCAAGATAAATAATCCCTATATATTTTTAAAATATTGATATTTATGATCTAAATTCACCCATAAAAAAACATGTCTAACTTAACTGTCTTTCAGGGTGTGGTTTATTGGGTTATATTGTTAATACTTTGAAGCAAATTTCCTGCCCTTATTCAACAGGACCCCGGCGATATCTCAAGAAAGTTACATTATTCTATCGACATTGAAAATACGGAAATTAGGTTCGTCTAAACTAGACATTATGTACTAATTTTATCTAGCGTGGTGACGGCGACGAGACGCCTAGTGTCATGGCGGAAAAAAAGGTATTTATTACGGTACTGCGTCGGAAGGTATATACGCATACGGTAGGAAATACTTAGGTGGTGCTACGAAGGGTGTCGTCAAGGATATTATGAAGGAAATATTTAGGGACGGCAAGTATCCGGAAAAGGGCGGTGGGACATTGATCGTCGGGACGTGACAGCGTTCTGGAGATAGGTTGTCCAGACGGATATAAGGTAGGAAATACTTAGTTGGTGTGGGATGTGACAGCATCCGGGACGTAGAAAGGTAGGGAAGTAGGGCGGCGGGACGTTGATTGTCGGGACGAGACAGCGTAGACAGCGTTAGGAAGACAGGAGGTAGGGTAGGATAGACATCGTTTAGGAAGAGCGTTGATTTAGGAAAGGTACTGAATATTGAACTTAAAATATAACTGAATTCGAAAGCAACTGGATTTAATATAATAATGAATTAGACTGGATATAAAAATAATAATGAATCAGACTTGATATAAAAATAATAATGAATCAGACTGGATATAAAAATAATAATGAATGAATCTAGGATTCGGATATTTATACCCGTTTTAAAGACTTTTTATGACGTCAGTTTGTCGTAGCTCCGGTGGGAACGTATTTGGGTGGATAAAAAAGGGGTGGTCGATTTATTATTTGTCTTGAGAAATTCTCGGAATTTGTTGTCGAAATAGGTATTAATATTCTTAATATTTTTCGTAAAATGTAGGAATTTGAATTTAATAAGACTGCAACTTTTCTTTAAATAAAATGGAATTATTAAAATATGGAGGTACCTGGGTGAGGTAGGTTACAGACATGTCAATTTTTAATTTAAAGGGTACGTCTCTTAAAGTAGAATTGAAACAAACATACAGGGCGATACATATATTTGCAGTAATAGTTGAGTTGTTTTTTTAAATGTTTCATTATTTTTATCATTTAAGCCATACATATATTTTGGGTAGTGGAACTCAAATAAAGGGAATAAAAATATACAGTGTCTACTTAAGTTGGAACCATAGGGAAAACTTTTTTTATTATTTTTGTGAAAAATTGTATTCTTGATAAAAAGTTCTGCATGGTCAAAAACTTAAAATCATCACATAAATGAATTTTTACTCCAAGGATAAAATAACTGAATTTTTTACAATACGAAAATATGTTATAAAGTTATTTTGAATTAAAAGTTATATTCAAATATGCAATTACAGGCATTTGGCATTAAAATTCAGGTTTGGTTATTATTTTATTTATAACTACAAATAATGTATAATGTAAAACGTAATTGCATATTAAAATATAACTTAATTTAAAATAATTTTACTTTATAACATTCTTCTATATTGTAAAAAATAAAGGTACTTTACTCTTGAGTAAAATTCATATTTCTTGACAAACCTCGTATACGGCTTAAAAAAATTGAGAATACATTTCAAGAATACATTTTTTCACAAAACCAGTAATAAAGTTTTCCATATGATTTCAACTTAAGTAGACACACTGTATATTAGTGCAAATACGTAAAGCTACTGTATGTTCAAATTTTATTTTAAAAGACGAACTCTTGAAGTGCCCCAGAATTGTTCATAATTTTCTAAAATATAGCCAAAACAATTTATTTCATAAGTGGTATCCACACCATGTAAGGTTAAATTATAGCATAAGTTTAAATTACACGGTGTGTATCACACCTCCAATTTTATATATTAATTACCTCTATTGGATTCTTTGTGCTACATTAGAAGTATTAAAATTTAATATTGAGAATTCAAGATAGTGTACAATATACCATCAGTATTCCATCACATTCAGTTGAATATTGTTTATCTGAAATGTAATTTATAAGTTCGTAATAAAATTGTCAAGTTTCAAAACTAGTAATGAACGAAGCGAAAACTTTGAGATAGACGGAACTTCGATTAATAATATTTGGGATACAAGGTGAGAGGAATTGAAACTTGTGAAATACATAGTTAAGTTAGTTTTATTAAGTTTTAAGTTGAAGAAATCGTGTATACTTAGGGTGACCAGATTTTAATTTGGCGAAAATATCTAGAAATTATATTTAGTGCGCATAAAAACTACATACATGTAAATTTTAACATTTTAATAAAAAAAAAACACATTCAAATAAAAATCCAAAAACGTCTATTTTAAAATAGTTGTAGGCAGGGGCGACTCATGGCCAAAAATTTGGGGGTTCACAGTAGCAGGATATAGATCTCGGTACAGATGTAGGTAAAAAACTCTCAGTGTTTTAGAAAGGGATATTGTAAACTGTCTAAAACACTGAAATTTTTTTTTCATACATCTGTACTGATATCTATATTCTGTCACTGTGAACCGCCAAAATTTTGGTCACGAGCCGCCACTGGTTGTAGGTACTTCTAATATTATACCTTTTTTGAATATCATTCAAACAACAATAAAAACAAGGTATGTAAGGTATCAGAGTACCAGTGTCATACACTGTAATTTTTACTTACAGAAAAACAATCGCATTCTAACAAAATAAAAACTTAAATTTAGTTATGATCGAATATTTCTGATTAAAATATACCCAGCGTAAAATACTATCTATGTTTCTAAAAAAAAAAGAATTCTAAATAGAATAGATTAATAATTAACAAAATATATTTTCCATACTTTACAAAGAAAACTGGGTTCGTTCATCGGTCTACTGCATATTTATTAAAGAGAAAAGTAATTCTACATTTGAATTATTTGACGGTATAGTAAAAATGTACTCGCAATTTTTTAAAATTTCAGAAATAAGGAATATCAGAACAATGGAAAATAATGAAGTTGAGCAACTACGAAGTTACGAAAAAAAACATACAAATCAAAATTTCTTTAAACCGGGATATTTGTGCGTCCCGAAACTCTTTGTAGGGAGTATGATTTAAAAAACGGGGCAATCCGGAGAAAACGGGACGCCTGGTCACTTGTCACCCTATGTATACTTATACATAATTTGTTTCTTGAATCAATTCATTTATTTCTAATATAAGTATTGTTTGATTAACCATAAACTGCAAATAGTAAAACTTTATCAACGATTTTTTAATACCAAAGCAACCTTGACACGCCCCTTTTGTGACCTTAAAGGTGCAATCTATTTTAGATGTTAAGTTGGCGTTGTTTTTGTAACGCTAATATTTAGGGTTTGATTTATGTTGGTGTCTTGAAAAGGATTCACATAAATTATAGATTAGTAGGCTTTCGTTATACTTATTTACATAAGAACTTTGTTTCTTTCCTACATATACAGGGTGTCCCGAAATTAGACGGTCACATTTTAACAGTGTAATCTACATCCTAAAATAGGAGTAAAATTTCATATAAATATAGGTCCGAAAACGTTTCGTTTTCGAGATACAGGGTGTTACAAGTGAAGTCCTGATGATGGCACATTTTTGCAAATATTTTTTAAAATTTCTTTAGTCACCGGTTTTCCAAAGTAAAAAAAAAATAAAAATTTCAGATTCCACAGGCCTACTAATTATTGTTTACACTTTCGAATAAGATAACATCATCTTATCATGAAATTTTCAAATGCTTTTCTCTTGAAAATGGTGCGTCCTAGCGAGATGCAACAAAACTAGCTTTATTATAAAGAAAACATTGGTTTTCCAAATTTTATAGTCAAAAATGTTAAAAACTGTTAACAAAAAAACTAAGCGTTTTAAGCCCCCCTAATTTACCCACCTATGAAGCTGATCAAAAACTGGGGTTTAGTCTATTAAATAGAGAGTAAAAAGGTTAGCATTTGTACCAAATTTCACTTAGTTATCTTTAAACGTTTAGAAAATATTTACAAAAGTGTGTAATCAGGACTTCACTTTTAACACCATGTATCTCGGAAAAGAAACGTTTTCGGACCTATGTTTATATGAACTTTTACTCCTATTTTTTTAAATGTCAACTAAGTGAAAATAATTAGAATTCAAATATAGAGATAGGTAACGGTTTCGTAGGTGTAACAAAAAGAGCACATATTAAGTATTTTCTCTACTTCGGGTTAAATAACAAAATAAATGGGAACAAGGTATAATAGGAACATACACATTAGCAATGTCAGCGAGTAATAACGCGACTTCCATCTCTGCTCGCCTCATTACATACGGAAAAAGATTGATGCGCAGTGAGCGACAGCGGTGTCACTTTGTAATGTTGAAATGTTGTTTCTGTCAAAGGAAAGTGTGGAGATATAATTATTATTGTCATTACTAAAAAAAGATTATACAAGTGGGTGTCTCGAATTGAATTAGTTTAGATATAAATAATTATCTCTTAAAATTAAATAATTATAGTCCAGGAGGCAGTGAATTTTTTTTATACTTATTTTCGCAATTTGTGAGTCTGGCTAAAATTTTTGGATGGGTTCACTAGATAAAAAAAAGAACAGTCCACTTATTTTCCCAGTCATAAATATTTGTCATTTATTAAAGTGAATCATTTTATTAATGGAAATAACAGTCTGGCATATCCTAACCCGAGGAAAGTCAGTGTGGCTAAAAATTTGCGGTTTCAAAAATTTGACCGATTTTGGGAATCCGTAACCATTTTTTTCTCATGCTGTCATGAACTATAAACAAAAATAAGTCTGACGGATTTACGAAATTGTCAAAATTACAAAATAATGTTTGCTCTTATTTTCCCGGATTTAAAAATTTGTCACATGATAAATAATACTATAATTTCATAGACAATACACGTCTGGCTGTCATTTACAATCACGAAAGCACTGCCATTGCAGTTTTATTTTTCAGTATTATTTTTAATTTATTACAATTTTATTTTTTATTATTCTAATTTTTGCACGTGTATTTTTTAAAATTCTATGTTAAAAAAAACTTGTTTCTGGGATTTTCATTAAAATTTATGATTTCTATAAACTCACTACAGTGTATTTGCTTACTTTGATTTTTTAAGCAGCTGAAAGTGATATTCCTCGTGTTTTAGCCAAATGTCTACCCGCTCGTTCATCCGTCATTAATATCTTTGTTGGAAATTTAATTCTCTACAATATTTCTTCTTAATCTTGTTCGTATATTTTGTATAGTTCCACAAAATGTAAGAAAACTAATTTTTTTATTTTCACTACATCTGACAAATTAAACGAGATATTCAAAAATGTCGAGAGATCGTTTCTGTAGAGAATTAAATTCCCTACAACAAATATTCTTAGTTGTTCTCCCGTATTTTGTATAGTTCCGAAGATAGTCGCGTTTAAATGGAAAACATTTTTGCCATATTCTTTGTTTTATTGCTATAACTCAAAACCTAAGGGAGATATAAAAGAATGTCAAGAGATCGATTTTGTGGTGAAATAAAAACAACTTAACAACTTTCTCATATCTCTGATAGTTAAAAAGTTATTCGCGAATAATGTTTTTTAATGACTAACGGACGGACTGACGGACAGAAATTTTACTAAAACCTTGTTTTTTGGATTCCTGGGATCTTAAAATAAACCGAATAATTCTATTGGTGTTTCCTGACTGGGAAAATAAGTACCAAAAAACGTCACTGGCTCCTGGACTATTATGTAATGTTAAATGTTCGTAAGAAGAAAAAAGAAATATGCTTAAGACCACACGTCAGAAGCGAAAACTTACTTATTTGTAATTATAAGCAATATACAATATCAATATTACACTGAAAGTTTGTTTAGTTTGTCTTTTATACATAACAAATTGTGTCAAATATATCAAAACCAAACTTATATGGAATCATCTATTATTTTTCATAATTTTTGAGATGTATGAACATTTTTTGTTTATGAATAACACTCAGTCCTTACCGAAGACTTTTAATGACAAATAACCCACATGGCAATAAAAATAATCAATTAGTTCACAAAATAAACAAAATGGTATTTTTTTGGTTTCTGAAACTGGGTAATTTTAACAATCCGTGTTACCATCTCTAGCTCTTATGCAAGCTTCTATTCGCATTGGCATGCTTCTTATTAAATTGTCAACATTGTCTTGGAGTACGTTTTCCCATTCTGCTAATGCTGCATCAATAAGCTGTGTGACATTTCCTGCATTGTTTCGACGAGCTCTAACCCTTCTTTTCAGCTGGTCCCACAAGTGTTCGATAGAATTTAGGTCTACTGAACATTCAATCCAGTCTATAACTGTGACACCTTCTGTTTAAAAACATTCTCTAGCCACTCTGCTGGTATGGGGAGGTGCATTATCGTGCATAAAGAATATTATCCCCAATTGCAGCTCTCCAAAGCCTTACGATTGGTTCTCTCACTAGACCAACATACCTCGGACCGGTTAAAGTTTGTTGAAGTAGTAACAATGGAGTTTTTGCTCCCAGCATAATACCTCCCCAGAACATTACAGTTCCTCCTTGATATCTTGGGACAGATCTGGCAGCGTAGAGTCTCACTCATCTTCCTGGAGCTCTGAGAACCCGAATTCGAGGGTCATCTGATCGTAGGGCAATTCTGGTCACATCTGAAAAAAGAACATTTTGCCAATTCTCAGTTGTCTAATTTTGGCGTTGAAGGCACCAATTTAGCCGGTCAATTTTATTTTGCCTAGATAACGGTGGGACCCGTAACTCTCTCCTACTGTACAACCGTTCACCGCGAAGTCTTTTTCTTAGGGTTTCAACTGAAACGTTCACACCTGTAGGCTTCCAGAAGTTGTCGAAGTTGAAATACTGGGATTTCTTCTAGCAATTTGGCACACAAAGGGGTTCAGTTATGACTCTTTGACGACTTTGTCTGGACCGGTTTTTAAGAGTTTCTAGTTCCAAGTACCTTTCATGTGTTTTCGATACTACACCCAAGATAATAAATGGCAGCAGTCGTTTCTTCTTTATTATCATGTTTGTTTTGAACAAAAAGCCTTATCTTAAAATTGGATACCAAATGTTTTCCTTACAAAAAGTTTATTCAGAAATACACAGTGATTATTTATTATACTCGAAGAAAAGGCAAAATTTATTTTAGAAATTATTGTCTGTATAAAAACGATTTATGTGGCACAAGAAATACGATGTAAATACGACACAATGCACGACGCGTTTTCCCGAACTGTGATTATATAGCTTTATTGTTACTAGGCCATGCTAATGCGTATGCGTTATGTTATAACGCCTGCTCCGAGCGAGTATAGCAGCGATGCATGGACTGTCGCTTTCTTACTGCGCTGACCGTCTTTATATCTCTCGCTCTCTCCGGCTTGGCTGAAATCTACCCGAGTTTGTCCGAATGAATGGAATGATAAGTATTAGAAAATAAGACATAAACAAAAGTAAAACAATGGCATTATTACTACCTGCCCTGTATAAAGCCCCTAGATGTAAATTCTGACATCATTAGAATCTTCACATCTTATCATCGCTCCCTTTGAAATTAACCCAGAGCATACTAATCGTATAGTTCTCGTATACGTGTCTGGAATTAATTCAAATAGTGTTTCAATTTGTTTTAATAAATTACTTCGAAATCCCGAGCAAACTTCATGTTTGAAATGGGACGAAGGAATAGCAGACTAAAGTGTTGAATGCTTTAATTAGTACGTGGCAGTGAATTAAGATTTAGAAAACATGTAATCGTGGCTGTAAGATGCAAAATACGGATTAATTTTCCCCTCCTACGGTGTATAAGGAAATGATCACTTTCTCGTACAAATCGTTAACCTCCAATAACTGCATTAAAAAAATAGTTGGAAGGTTATAGTTTCGTGTAGATAGGTACTCGTTAATTGTAAGTTCGTGTTGTTTTGTATGAAAAAATTACCTTGAAACTTTTCACTTGCTTTCTTCTCGTTTCCGTTTTGTTATAAACAAATTGATGTAAATTAGAAAGTGATACTATCCAAAATGTTCTGTTTACGTAGACATGTTTTTGTTTTTCCCAAGAACTATTTGTGCTTTAAATTAGGTATAAAAAATAAATTTTAATTGATTTTTTCTTTCTCGTGATACAGCACATTAAAAAATTAACAAAATATTGTTTTAAAACTATAATTATCTAATATGTACCTTGTAGTGAATGTATAATTATTTTATTAGAGTGTTTCTTTTATTTTAACATTTTCTTACTTTTATTATTATTAAGTTCATTTAACGGTAGAAGTAGAAACATTTAGTAAATATTCTTAATAACTATGAATGCGTAAAGTTCTTTTCTAAGGAAAACCTAAACCTAAACTTCAAGTCTGAAAAAGCAAAAAATATCGTCTAATCGTTTGTACGTGCGTATGTATGTGCACCGATACGATAACTTTAGTAACTGATTTTGATTTTATTTGATAATTTCTTACAGCTGGGAACAGCTGGGAAACCTAGAGATTTTCATCATTTTCGGTTTTACTTTGGTGATTTAAATATCAATGTTTATAGACTGTCATGCATTTCTTATTTAACACTATGGCACGGTTACTGATTTTATTAGATATCCAGTAACATCTGTGATCTCTCCGGTCACGTCGTGGATGGGGGACCGCTGGGAGGTTCCACCATGAGCCGTGTCACCATGGGATTCATCCAACTAGCGTTTAACCATCGACGACGTGGAATGAATAAGGGCGTGAATGGGAAAGTAGTAGGACCTTCAAATGGTGGTACAATAAGCCGCAGGCTGCAGTGCTGTCAGACTATGGACGGATTAGGGAGTCGCACGGGAGGTCTGAAGGATGTAAAACTAAAAAAAAAATCTGTGAAACCAAACATTTTTTCTACATTGCTCTTATCCCTAAACGTCAAATAACATACAAGATGGTGAAGTAATGATAATTTTTGCAGGATTTTTAACGAACTCCTGACTGGAACTTGTATCTGAATTTGGAGTAAATATTACAAAAATTGGTAGAGGACCCAACTATTTTTATACGGGCAGGCTTAAAGAGTAAATAACCATATATCTTTTTATATGGACAAACTTCTAGTAAAAGTTTCAACTTTTTTTTCAAGGGTAGGTTAAGGGGTAAAGACCACAAATATTTTGATATAAAATGTTTTTTTACAACGGGATTGAACAACTTGTATTTTTTCGCTGAAGGCATAATATTTTAGAATATTAAAGGTATTTTATATTAAATGAACTACAATATCACATAAGATAAGTAATGGTATTCGAGGTTAGGCTAAAAAATTTAAGTATGATAATTTTTGAAATTAATACTTCCGCTGCTATCTGATAATTTCGTTCTTCTTTTTATTGCTCAGAAACTATTGCTGAATATAAAAATTCAAGAGACGCTAAAATGGTGGTTCCCACCTTATCGAAACTGAGGCCCACAAGGGTAAACTCGTAGAATAACAAAAACGAGAAATGATTTAACTTGGAACGAAATACCGAAAACCGATAGTAGTATTAGCACGTTGAATTTTTTGGTTTGTGAATGAAGCATTGGCATTACTTAGGTTAAACCATGTGATGATTTTCACAAGCCTTGATTTTTAAGATCATTCTATATCGCCTTTTAATTAGGGTTTAAAAACTTGTTCGAGCAATTTATCTAATAATAATTGGCCCCTTTACCTCTTAAGCCTTCTCATGTAAAATATTTGGGCTCCTTACTTCGCCTATTTATATTCTATTAATAAAGGACAGAAGGATGAGTATGGCAACTATGTTAAAAGAAATACATTGGCCTTCACTTCAGAATTATGTTCAGTACATGACTGATATTTATTTATAAAATAAAAATGACATAGTACCATCGCATCAGATCTATTAAAAAAATTCAATATAATTCGCAATATCACAACTATAATACAAGAAGCCAATCTGACTTTCATGTACGGCAAGCCATCACTAAAAGTTTCCAAAATACAATTTTTATTAAAGATTTAAAAAATTTAATAGACTGCCTACAGAAATAAAAAAAAAACAATAAATGTATTCAAAAGTAACCTCAAACAATACTTGATAAATAAACAGAACGGATATACTTTCTTGTGATAATACTCTTTAAACCTGCCCTTAATTTATTGTTATTTTACCCCTCGTTTTATCCGCATTTATTATAGATTTTTTTTTTAGATCATGTACTTTATTTTAAAAAATTACTTGATGTTATATTAATACTATTTACTATGTTTAAATTATTAATAGTTTTGCGATGATAGGTTATAGCAACTTATAGCCACAAAACTATTTTTGTGTTAAAGTAGATCCATAGAGAGCAATGTAATTTACAAAGACCTCTTTCAACATACAAATAAATGACACCTTTATAATTAAAATAAAAAACACAACAAAATACCTCGGTATCATAATTGATCCAAATTTGAAATGGGCATTATAGTTTACCTCTCTTTTATATAATAAAATAGTGCTTTGTATAAGAACATTATATTATCTGTCTTGCTGTACCTTTATTTATGGAAAGCCTGAATTGAGATATACTACAAATTATTTGCAATAAATATCAAAAGAAGTGTACATTTTTAAATAATTTGACATTTAAGAGCCATTCACATATAACAGTTGACATCTGGATACTTGACAGGCACAGCCACGCATTATTCTGATTTTTGCCAAATAAAATGGCCTGTTAATTATTCTATGGGATTGCGACAGAGAACCAGTAAATTTGATGAAGGTGTTTTGTGGCTAGGGGCGAAATAGTAGTATGCTTAATAGCACCACCATAAAAAAGTAATTTTTAAGAAACTGCTTATGTATTTTTCATAAATTGGCAGGCTTGGCGACTAATTTCGAATGAAAATAGCCTCCAAAATGGCTATGGTTGCAAGTATGAAGATCGCAACCCGCCTTAGAAATTTCCCCTTTACTATCAACAGCTGTTGTTTGACAGGTCGTTTAGAGAATGTTTGCAATTTATGGAATGTAAAGAATGTTAGGAATTTTGACCTTAGAAATAATTGGAATTCCTAAAATTGTCACATAAGGAATGCATAGGCGGATTTTAAGAAAATTGATAATAAAGTAGTTAGGATGAACCGAAAATTCTGAAAATCAATAGGGTTCTAAGTTAGAAGTAATTATTCAAGAAAATCAAAATCACAAGTCAATCAGAACTTCTAGAGTTATCGTGCCGGCATACATATACACGAATTGTTGCATTTTCGGACTCAGAATGATCAGAAACATGAAAAAAAGTTTTAAAAAGTGGGGGTCAGAAAATTGTTTCGTCTGCACGAATGCAATACTGAGGCTTCATAGGAAGAGCCTCAGTAATATACTCATAACCCTTTTGATAGAAAATTTAATTTCCTTCCATTTTGTATTCCTCCATTTTTACCGTAACAGAGTGTAGAGCCTAATACAGTTCTGAAATAATAGTTATTTGATCTTTTTTCATAAAAAAATACGTCTTGCCTATAGACTATAAAATAGAAAAATAAAATTATTTAAAAATAATATTTTAAGAAAAACTGGAAAGGTGCTAAACACGTATATACATTAAAACCATTCTAAAATATAGTTATTCCACGTTAGCGATGTCGGCCGCTATAAAAGCGTTTCTTTTAAAAAATAATGACAGGTACAGCCATTTTCTTACCTTTCAGGTCGTAATTTTTCAAACGTTTTAGACACGTTAAACTTTATAGGGCAATAAATGAATTCACCGAGACTAAACAATTCAATAACTCGACACGTGGATTGCCATTGCGACATTTAAGTCGCGTTATACAACCATTATGCGGGTAATATTCCTCTTCCGTTTAACACTCGATTTTTTAGTTAAAAGTATATACAGAGCTATATCGTTAAAATGGTTCTTCTATTAATAGAAAATCTTTTTTCGAACTTTTATAATTAAAACTTGGCACTTATTGTAGAATGCGTTAATGTTCAACAACAATGTTTTTTTTTTCTCGTTGAATAAAATAAATATTTAGGCAGCTGATGCACACCTAAAATGCTGGTCCTCTAATTCTGTTATACAAATTCCCGAGTGGTTTTCTAAATTTTACTGGTTCATCGCTTAGCTTTTCAAATCTACTTTTGACACGCATTCTTGCAGTCGAAATTTGGCGTTCAGCCTTTAGAGTACGTGACACTATTTTAATAAATATTTGCAGCAATAAACGAAATCTACTTAAGAGTATTCTAGGCCCAACGACAATTGGGCGCCGGATTCCGTTTCTTCATATCACAAGGAATCGTTTAAAAGCCCAAAATGAGATCAAACGCAACCTATAATTTGAAAAAAAATTGGTAACTATAATATATATAATTTAAATATGAATACTAATAATAAAATAAACGAAAATAAAATAGCCAAAATCAGTATCACATAAATTATTTATTTAAAAATAAAAGTAGGTTATCGATTTCGGCCCAAGGGCTAAGGGAAAGTTGTGAATAACTAGTAATTTAAAAAAAAACCGACTTCAAAATCGTGCAGATGCTCATTACAAATTGAGTTTGCTGATTTTCTTATAGATGCCATCACCAGATCTTGACCTAATTTATAGAGGACCACCCTTGAGGTACCCCTTTTTTACAAAAAAAAGAATCCTAGAAATTGGACAAGGTGGTACATAATTATTGCTGAACATACGATCGTCGGCTTATTGCCAAAAGTGACCAAGTCAAAAAAAACTCATTTTTGTTTTTATCGACCAAATCACTTAAAATTATTTACTCTATATCTGGAAAAATTGACTAAGCTAGTAACACTTTAAAAAAAGTTTGGGTATTTATAACATTTGATTTTAGGTCACTAGTTTAATTTAAAACTGTTTATCTCAAAAGTTTGTTTATCTGACTTGGTCAATTTTGGCAGTAAGCCGACGATATATAAGAATTTGATGTTTTTTTCATGGACCCAATTATTAGATTTTGACCAAATTTATATGGGACCACATTTTAAGTATCCCCTTTCTAAGAAAAAAAAAAAAGAATCATTGAAATCGAACAACGCCGTAAAGAATTATCGCTGAACATAAAATTATTATTTTTTTCTACTTCAGTGCGAGAAGTACCTACTTGTCGCACTCTTTTGCGTGCGAGAAATCGAATTTCGCTCACTGAAACCAGCAAATTTCATTTCCGCACAATATTCGTGGAATTGCTCTTTTAAAACACTATTTTTAAATGTTTACTGGACAAAATAATACTCAAAAATAAACGTTTTTCATGTTATTTAATGTGTTTTTTTAATATTTTAGAACGTTTTAAACATTATTAAAAAATTGCATTTTTTAAATAATTGAGCGACCCTCGTAGCTTTTTTTAAACGTCAAACATATCAGCAATAGAATTTTGCTTGACACCTTGCATGTCCCTTGATTTTTATATCAATTTAAACTGTTAGGTCGTGTTGCTATATCAACCGCAAAGTACATTCAGTAGACCACAAAAGGGTCAAAGGAAGCGTTCCAATTCAAAAAGCCAAAAATGCAAGTAAATGAAGAACTACCAAAGAACGTGTTAGAAGCTGCACAGATGGCCACTTCGGAGTTGCTCCCGGAGAAATCAAGAGAGAAATACGAAATATTTGAAAAATGGTGCCAAGAAAAGGGAATAAAAAGGGTGAAAGAAGGGGTACTTTTAGCCTATTTTGTAAAACTAAACAAAGAATTTATCCCAAATACTTTGTGGGCTAAATATTCCATGCTTAAAACCGTTTTAAAAGTAAAGAAAAACATGGATATTAATTTTTTTACAAACTACAATGTTTTATCAAAAAAACAAAACGTGTGGTTTAAACCCAAAAAAGCAAGCATTTTTTCTAAAGAAGATATATCGACTTTCAACTATGAGGCACCTCTGATGATATTTATCTATTAATGAAAGTTGTCCCTATTTTTGGGCTTGCTGGCGCTTGCAGAAGAGAGGAACTCTCTAAAATATTCACAGCTGACATAGAAAATAAAGGCAATTTAATTGTGGTAAGAGTCTGAGACTCAAAAAATTATACTTCATGCACTTTTGTCATATCAGAAGAAATTAACAATGGAAATTATCTGCTGTTTTATAGAAAGTATGCAGCGTTAAGGCCCCCAATGCCACATCAACGATTTTTTGTAAATTACAAGAAAAGAAAATGTACCAAGCAATATGTCGGGATAAACAGTTTCGGGAAGATGCCCTCAGAAATTGCCGCATTTTTAAGACTACCCAACCCAGAACTATACACCGGTCATAGTTTTCGACGCTCCTCGCAGCAACTTTGCTGGCCAACTCGGGTGAAGGACTGACTGACATAAAGCGCTTAGGAGGCTGGAAGTCAACAACGGTAGCTGAGTGATATATTAACGACTCAACTACATATGAAAACAAAATTTTAAGCTCTGCTAGCCCAAGAAAACCAGTTCTAATACCAAGTTCGTCAAGTACTGTTGAGGAGCCTGTGATTGAACCAGTTAATGCCCCAGTTCGTTCAAACTCATTCGAAAGCAAAGATGATCCTTCCGATTTTGTAATAAATCTGTTCATGCAGCATGGCAGTGCCACAAATTGTACTTTTAACTTTTATTGTAACAAGTAATAATAATAGGCAGTATTGTGCACTTTTTGTTTTGTTTGAAAACAAAAAGTCTAGTTTTCTAAATTTTTCTAATTTTGTTCCTAACATTTGCTAGAAGCGTCAATCCCGCACTTAAAGCTTATCCGAACTCCGCGTTGTTCGTCTAACTGCTTTTGCGTGGGTAAACCATTTGCAGAGATAGTCAATAATAATTATAAACTCTTGTTAGACAAACAATAAGTTACTTTGATCTGGGTTCCGGGACACAGTGTTGTGGAGGGCAACGAAAAAGTCGACGCACTTGCTAAAATAGGAACCGAATCTGTGTTCATAGGACCAGAACCATTCCTGGGTATTGCAAAAAGCACTGCCAAAGGAATTATCTCAAAATGGACGGAGGGTGCAACACTAACGAGCTGAAGAGATACCCCAGGGCTAACCCATTCGAAGGCGTTTATAACCAACCCTTCTATGAACGCCTCTGCTCAGATCCGAGAATGGAGTAGGAAAGATCTACGCCCCGTCTGGGCAACCACATGAGAAGGATAGGTCTGCAACAAACATCAGCCTGTCGATTCTGCAGCGTGGAGGACGAGTCTGCAGAGCACATTTTATGTACCTGCACGGAAAAAAAATTGTATAACAAATTTCTACAATTATACATTTTTTCTCTACAATAAATAGTACATATAGGGACAGGACCAATTTGTAGTAAAAATTTCCAAATATTTGTAGAGAATGTATTGTAGAGTTATTATCTACAATATGTAGTAAAAATATCTAAATGCATCATAAGAATTGTTCTACAAATTGTTATAATTTTTGCTATTCATTGTATGAATTTATATTAAAAATGTATTTCGTTTTATGAAAATAAATAGGAAAATTTTACGCAATAAATAGTAAAAATTCATACAAATTGTAGTAATTTTTAATAAAATTTGTAGTAGTATTCCATAATTATTATAATTATAACTTAGAAAAAATGTTCCTTAATAAAATATTCAATTTATTGTTTT
Organism: Psylliodes chrysocephalus; assembly: GCA_927349885.1. Classification (NCBI taxonomy): domain Eukaryota; kingdom Metazoa; phylum Arthropoda; class Insecta; order Coleoptera; family Chrysomelidae; genus Psylliodes; species Psylliodes chrysocephalus. The sequence goes on from OV651813.1 coordinate 40,561,063, forward strand.
AATATAAAAGATACAAAGTCTTAATTACATTATGCAATAAATAACAGTAATAATAGCGCCCTCAGTCTCAGTTGGCTTTTCTGCATCTGAAAAATATGAAATAAACATTAATAACTATTGAACTGTTAATACCCTTAAAACGGGGATATTTTCACCTTTACACTGATTTGGATATTAAATGACTAAGTCAGATAACTAACAAAAATGAGAAAGTAGGTATGTCACAATTAAGACAAAAAAACATCATTGAACTTGGCACAACATTCGATCGTTGGGCACAACATTCGATCGTTGGCAACTATTTTTTTTTAAATAATCTACTTAGGTTATTTAAATTAGTTATCTAAAGGTAAATTATTCAGAAACAATAATAAATGTACTTACCACTAATAGAAGTTATTATTAAAATTTTCTCAAACGCATCTGTACTTATACGGATGAAAAAGAACGAAGTCTGTGGGGCTAAGAAATATTTGATTAGGTTATCTTCTGGAAATCTTTCAGGGCAAACAAAATTATCGCTGTCATGTCTTATATGATTTTTTTAATATAATTTTTTGAACTACTTTGCTCAGAATAGTGATTGACACAGATGCCGTTTGGTAAAGTACAATGTTTTTACATGCCTTTCGAACATATTTCATCTTGTTATCAGATGACAACAAAAATTTGCAGTGGGCTCTTGGGCTATTAAAAAATTTAGAATGTTCATAAAATTTGCAGTACCAAATAGTTGTTGGAAAAGTTATTATAGAAACCAAGGAATGATATTTCCTATAAAATCAACTTTAATACTAACCTTTTTTTCTTTTTTTCTTTTTTTCTTTTCTTCTTTTTTTCTTTTTTTCTTTTTTTCTTTTTTTCTTTTTTTCTTTTTTTTCTTTTTTTCTTTTTTCTTTTTTTCTTTTTTCTTTTTTCCTTTTTTGTTTTTTCCTTTTTTGGTTTTTTCCTTTTCTTTTTATTTCTTTTGTTCTTTTCTTTTTATTTCTTTTGTTCTTTTCTTCTGTAACCAATAAATGATTTCTTTAAATAATCACTTGTGTTCACATTAATTCGCACCGTATTGTACTTAATAATTCAAAAGCATAGAAACATTTTTTAAACGATTTAATAAACACAAATCTTTTCAAAACATTCAACATGTTCGCTACGAAATCGGTAATCATCCTGCAATAACATACCGCAGCGACAAACAAACGTAATTACAGATTGAACCGGCAACCCGGAAAAGCGCATAAAACAAAAGGCGACCGCGAAATTTTTCTTAAGATCGCGCACAAATTGATCCTTTTGTGCAGCCACGGTGACGAACGTTGCACAACGTTAATGATACCCGCCTCTATCAATCTGTCATTATTTTTTACACACTATCATTGTGAGTAATCGGTGGTGACACAAGCATTGTGACGATGGGAAGGTCGTAATTCTCGATTATCTTTTTACCAGAGTGTTGCTCAAAACAATAACATGAAATGGTCGGTATGGAGCGACGTATAATTTCATTCATTATTTAAAAAAAAACTATTTTGTTAGGGACTGGTTGCTTATCCACTAAGTACTTCTAGCATAATATTTTAACAGTATTATAAATATGTACTTTTGTGTATTATGAAATTGTACTCTGGCAGTTTAACGTTTACTATTCATGAATTTGAGGGAGTAGAAAACAGGTTTTCTCTTTATCTGCAACGCATAAAATTTGTATTTTTGTCTCATTCTTCCCTTAAAATGTCTACGCCCTGAGAAAGAATAGGTACCTGGTTACGTAGGTTCTCCTTAGATTACAAGTAAATTAGGTCTCGAGCAAACGAACGTCCAAAAATAACATTCAAATTCGGTCCTGTAATAATTTATGTCTTACCGCATATGTAAATTCTTTCTCCCTTGTAGAGTGTCAAAGAGTGACCGATTTAGGTGCATACAAGCCTCGAAGAGGGTTGAAAAGTAAATCGATGTTGAGTAGAATAAAAGAAAATTTACAAGTGGCTCTTGGGGATAACACATGGAAAATTCGAGGTTCCTTATCAGAAACATTTTCCGACCCCAAAATGCACTTATACATTCGGGTCATTCAAGAAAATATGTTTTTCGGACTAGTGACGACGTACGTTTTCATACATTCGATGGGCTTGTGTGGAAAAATCGGGCAATATCTCGATTTTTCCTTAGAAGATTACGCCCTTATTTCAACCCTTTAGCCACTTGCAACATTAAAGCCTTTGGTTTTTCGAAGCCTAGTTCTATTAATTAATCATATAGTGAAAACGGCTTGCGTAGAAAAATGGGCAACAAATAACCTTTCGTTTTTGTTAGGGAAAATCGAATTTTCTGTGTTATCCCCAGCAGCCACTCCTTTCATTCTACTTAAAATCGATGTACTTTCCAACCCTCTTCGAGGCTTGTATGCGACAAATGGGGCACCTAAACCTGTCACTATCTGACTGACTATTGGGTAAACAAATTAAAAAAGGCAATAATAGTGATTGAAGGATTTTAATAATTTTTAAATCCAAATTAAAAAGTTAATGCAGTAGGGAATTCATAATCTATGCAGAAGAAGAGAGCAGTTAAGTATGAAATAAAAACCCTTTAGTTCTAAATTAAAAAATGCATTTAGGGAAAAATAAAAAAAATATATATAAAATGAAAAAAACTTAAAAAAAATTAATTAAGTTATCTAACCTGTGCGGCCTAGAGAAATCGCGGGTTGCTTCGCAAAAAAATTATATATAAAATAAGAAAAATAAAAAACAATTACCTAACCTGTACTGCCTAGAGCCAGTCATATCCATTCTACTTAGTAAGAACACTACACAATTATGAAATTTACCAATCACAGTTCTTATTTTGGTTACCCGGCTACCATTATTTTTTACATTATAAATAAGTGACAATTCTGTCAAACTAATTGTCAGTATATTTTTTAGTTATTAAGATTCAATATATATTAAAAAAAGTTATTCTTGTGCTTGTGAAGAATCGATAAATAAGAGCTTTTTTAGTATTCATGTATCTTAAACCATCCTAAACAAACTCAAAAGCGTGCATAATCTAGTCTTTATCACACGCCGTGCGTTTAAAGGTTGCTAGGTAACCGCTTCAATAAATAAGATTAAGATTATGTCAGATTTTATTTTGAATTGTCAGAATAATGAAATTCTTTACAAGTTTACCTAAATCAAGTAAGAGGAACAGAAAAATTATTTTAATAATTAAATGAAATGTCAAATGACATTACCTACCCACTCGATAAAATGCATGGAAATTATTAATTTGCATTTTTCAATTAAAATGATTGTAGTTATTACTACTATTACTATTGTAATTACGTATTCATACTAAAAATATCGTATGACACAATGCATAATCGCCTTTAAAGCATTCGCAACAATAAGGCCACTCTGCTGCGCGTCGTGGCCTTAATCTTGTTACTCATGCTTTAAAGGCTCGATTATGCATTAGTGTCATAATATACTATTCTATTTTTATTTCATCTATATTTACAAATTAATCATAAATTTTAATAAAATTATATGAAAACTAAAATGTTAGGTGTGTCGGTAGAGCTGAGACTAGCGCATTTGGCTATTATATTCTTTAGTACTGTATTATTATGAAAACCCTCTTAAATGTTCAACATACATTGTTATCTTTTGATATCAATTGCATATTCGCCTATAAAGTTTTATGAATCGACGCAAAACTATTGAATTATGCTTAACTTTAGATACCCTACGAAAATGTTTCTTTGTAGTCCCTCATTTGATAAATAGCACGTGAAATTCAAAATAAAGTTGCACATCGATTGATTTTTATTTTTATCTAACAATGAAATGCCTCAAGTCGAGACCAGTAATAAATGCATAAAAAGACATTTTCTATAGTCCAGTTTAGGGCTACCGGCCAATGATCGGTTTTTTTACTTTTTACAACGAAAAGCATATATTTCATTACAGGCAAAAATCGTTCTATACGAAACTTTTAATTTCACAGTTCAGATGACTGCTCCTACCGCTCGTACATAGTACAACTTATTCACCTCTCTCCTCTGCACCCAACAACAAAGAGTCCACCTTTTAATAATTGTGAATTTATCAGACGCGATACATGTCTTGTACAAATTATTCATACCTACATTTTTGTGTAAATTCTGTTTAAAATATCTCCTATATTCATTCTTTCCCTATTAAACTTCATAATTTCGAAAATGTATTCTTGCATTTAATAGAAGAACTGCATTTAACTAGGCATTCACCCTAATATTTATTTTGCTTATTAAGCTTTATAACAACACCAATATCTGTTTTATTTGATAAAGAAAAACTCTTTTTATTTTATACATTCTATGCAATGTGTTAAGTTTATAAGCGTTATTTCATTTATGGTTGCCAAGAGGTTATAAGATTTTTATAGTGCTTTTCGAACAAGCCTCCTAATACAATTCGCTTACCCTAAATAATCAAATAAAAATAGACATGCTATAAAGGAGTGTACGTCTTTTAATGTGCCTAATTCGTTCATCAACACGATCCAACTTGTATAGGTACGCTTTCATAATGTCGGTGTAAAGGTTAACTTTTCGTTGCGTGGTCCCGAAAATTTGATTTGTGTTAAAAACATCCCAACCTTGACCTTTTTGTGGGCGAGACTGAACAAATTAGCCGAAGTGGTGTAAAGCACGAGTTATCCCTTTGAAGTATTTAAATGAACACGCCAAAATCACATGAGCTACAAAATGAGCAAAAATAAAAATGTGTTTCAGCAGTTTTGAAAATAATCACTCAATCAAAAGTCCTTTTAAATTAGGTTCGTTCGGGTTTCTTTAAAACTTGATGCAAACCGTCCGAGAACAAGTCGAACAGTTGAATTCCAAATTATTCCTCGCTTACAACTATTCAACTGTCTACTGGTCAACTAGTCTTCTTCAACGAAAATCTAGCAGATTATTTGTTCGAATATTTTAAAACTTTTTTGTGATTATTAGTTTTGATTATAATCTTATCTGGACTTTAGAAACTTGAATTGTTGTTTTATTATTATTTTCTTGCTAATACAGTGTGTTTCACTTTAAACTGCACGACCCCAGTATTTTGTTTATATATTTATTTAAAAAATATCCTTCATTTGTTTATACCTCTAACTAAATTAGTTGTACTATTGATATGATACTTTCCCTTCACGGTAAACTGCTTACCGTACAACGATTTAAAATAAACAGCAATATTGGGGAGTTTTTTGTTCAGAATCACTAAAATAGGTTCATTCAAAATATTAAAAATATCTTCTCTAAATCCATAAAATTCGATTAATGCTCTCACAAGTTGGCCATGATTTTTCAATAATCGTTTTTTGTTATTGTATTAAATTAAAAATATACAATAAAAAAATCATACCCAATTTGTGCGAGCATTTTTCGAATTTCGTATTTGTTTTTAACGAAATTTTTAATTTCCCCTCTTTGAAAGATTCTGAACAACTTTTTGATAAAAAAATCCCTGATACGTCTTCTTCAGTATTGCTATATATTTTAAATCATAGTTTATCGTGAAGAAAAAATACAATTTAGTGAGGGGGTTAATCAGATGATTTTTTTTAAATCGATAAATAGATAAAATACTGGGGTGGTGCAGTCTAAAGTGAAACTATCATTATTAATAATAGCTTATCAATTTTTATCAATTAGCAATTGACATTTTAAACTTATACTAACCAATCTTCAATTAAATATGACAGTTTGGAGTACTTTAGCCTTGCTCGTAATAATATGGTAGCGTTGACACGACACAAATGTCAATAGTTCGACAAAAACGATAAATGCACGGTCATGCAGCAACGCAACAAGTGCTATTAATTCTACGTACCACCACTGATTAACATCATTGATGGATTCATTAATTTGACCTTGTACCCTTTCATTTTTAATTAATCTGCACTAGAATAGACATCAGCTGTGTATATCGTTAATTAACACTCCTCCCATAAATGATTTTGCAATAACCGTTATGACTAAATATGTCATAATATAATTGCCGGCAATATTTTTTTTGTTATACAGGTTACGTCTAACTCGGTTGCATTTCCTCATACGTTTTTGCTTGGTTCATCGATAAATTCAACATGGACGGCGTAAACGAGAAAGATTTTGCAGGCATTTGATAAAATTAAAATTTCTAATAGCCTAATCCTAATCACTAGACCGTACGCTACAGGGGCCTCGTTACACAATTCTATAGGGAGGGGCAAAATTTTGAAAAAAATTTAGAATGTTTATTTGTTGGAAAACAAAGAAAATGAAAAATAAAAGACAAATACAAATTAACAAGTCTCTAATAAATAAAATAACCCAACAAAAAAGACAAAAACTAAAATAAAAAAAACAAGAAACTTAAAACACATTTTTAAGAAACAAACAGAAGGTGTGATATAAAAAAAAATATGAACAAGAAGACACAGCCAAACATAATAATAAAAAAATAAAAATTTATAAAAACAAAAACATAAAAAAAACTCACTCAAACACGTCGACAAACACAAGAAAAACACTACAAAAACGCAAATTTTAAATTTCTTTTTTCTCTACCAAAAACATCGATAAGAGAAAATATAATTTCTTTATTTGGTTTCTACGATTAGTTTTCGATGTACGCTCATCATGCATAGTCCAGTCAGCCTATTTTCATGTATTATTCGCTCCGTACGTGACAGCAGTGCCAACTTTTTTATGAACTAACGGACGATATTTGCGTATACTGACAATACAATTTTTAATAGAATTTGTAATTAAAAATATATAGGTTGATTTTAATAAAAGTATATGGATTTGTAAAACAAGTGAAAAATTTAATTTTTTATTTTTATTATATATTTTTATTACTTTAGCTAAAAAAAAGTAGTTTAATCAATAATAAAACAGGCAGGTATTTACAAGAAAATGTATGAGATGTTGTCTAAGCTTAATAAATTGTCATTGAAGAATAGGTTAAATAATGTCAAAATAAAAACATTACCATTAACTTAGAATAATAACCATAATAACTTAGAATAAAATCGTATTCACCAAAATAATTGTTATATTTGCCAATTTTAATTTAATTTTTTTTCATTTTACAGTATTACTGTTATTATTACAAAAATAAAGGTTTGTTTTTCTTATTATTCAGCTATCCATTTATTTCTTTGATTTAATTTCCATTCTGCTACTGAAAATTTGTATAATTTAGTTTTTTTGCTAGTAAATTTACAATTAACAACATAGCAACTCCGGTTGCTCATTTTATTGTTTTTATCTATTTTTTAAGAAAAAAAGTAAAATGTATACGTGTATTTGATACGCCAAAATTACAAAATATTGCCCTAGAGTACTCGAATTATCCGGAGCTTGCGCTAGTATCGCTTTCGCTTCCCCTACCATGACTTCGCACTAAGCGAATAGACCGCAGCCATGTTTTAACATGCCTTAGGGTTCTTTCGATTGACGCTGTTGTTGGTGGAAGGGCCATAAATATTATTAAAGCTCTTTATATTGGATAAAATTCACAATGTTTGGACGCTATATCATGTTACAATCAGATTTTGCAATTTTTTAATTACGTCACTTTATTAAACATTTTCGTTTATTTTCATTTTTCTAAAATAACAGTTGATGTGAATATATTTGAATTAACAAGAAATTACTCTACACTCAGAAAACAAAAGTAGTAAAAGATTAAATTATTAAAAATGTGTCAAATATATATTATTTATTTTAGAAAAATGAAAATAAACGAAAATGTTTAATAAAGTGACGTAATTAAAAAATTGCAAAATCTGATTGTAACAATCAATAATGGAGAGTTCTCATTGTGTACAGAAAGTTCTTTCGTACTCCAGTTAGCTCCACGTTTGGTATTCAGCTTCAAAATTGTCGATTCCAAATTTTTCCACTATTTTCATTTTCTGATCGGTAGTGAAAAAAGTATTATTTTTTGTTTTTGAGATGTAACAGGCTTACGGAAAAATTAACACTAGAGTCTTCGGAAAAGCGTGATGTAACCGACGTAATAAGGGAATCCAGATATGCAATAAATATATTCAACTATATTAGCCTGAGTATTATTTCTATGAGATTGTTGTTGGTAATGTATCTTACGCGTTGTTGATTAAGTCGGTAAAACCAGGGGGGGCAACTGCCCCTCTTGCTCCCCCCCCCCCCAAACAACGCCCATGGTATGCTACAATATTACATTCTTCTTAGTCCACATCTGGCCGACCATTTGTTGTATTAGGTTATGTTGCAAGTCCTAGCTATATCGCCAAACTACGTTACTATAATATGTTACAGCGACTTCTTTTTTTCGGTGGCCTTGTCTTATAGCCAAAACAGATACCCATCTTTTTATTATTTAAAATTTTAAATATTTATGAAATTCAGCAATGAAACGTTCTAAAATATCTAAGAAACGATGGAAAGCGACGTGGCAGCGTTACATTTTTTTGGTAGGCTGTTTTACGAACATGAAGTACTTTGACACTGTCAGTATGTAAAAACAGAGTGAGCGATGTTTGTCTTTCATAGCCTCTCTGGATTTAAAAAGAAACTGGTCATATTAGGCATTGTAAACAAATCAAACGCGGTGCTAAGGTTTGGTATATTTAAAGGGTTGCGACATATGGTGTAGTCTATCTGCAATACGTGAAATCATAAATAATGGATTACATTTTTTATGTGGCAGGTTTGGCGACTACTATTTCAAATAAAAATAGCATACAAGATGGAAGGTTATGTCGCAACTCCATTAGATATACAAGCCTCATTCTTATATCTTCTTTTAGACATTGATGTGGGATGTGGGTGACAACTAAGAACTTTTAATAACCGCGAAGACATCTGTATTAACCAACAGGGTATTCATAAAATTTTCTAGATTGAACAGTATCCCTTTTGTCCTTTTTTGTTCGCCGTCAATGGGAAATTCATTTAGCTTTGACCTACATCAGAGTTGCACACATGTATCGTTTTGATAAAAGTAAGTTGAGGGTCAAATTGTTTGGGTGGCGTGTAGTGATTATGGATATTGTTTGGTTATAATTAAACCTTTTAGAAATTAAAACTTTTGCACAGAAGTACGGCACAGAATATTTAAATTAAATAGTAAATTTGCAGAAAAACTTTTGTGAAATTCCAATTTTTTTCTTAGAAAAATAAAATAAATTCAATTATTTCGCGTCCCTTTGTTCGAAATTATAATCAGCAGTCATTTAAAAATAAAGTTAAAAAAGCATAATGAATAACTATTTCAAGAAGTTGGAGAAAGAAATTTACATTTGATATCAACCATATTTTCACACTTCACTTATCAACAACATTGGATGTGTATTATTATTAGCATTGCAACTTTTTTTTATTTAAATCTTATTTCATTAATTTATTTACACTAAAAACACTCATTTATATCAAATATACTTATACACTAATTTATATTAACAATATTAATCTGCTCACAGCGATATCTCAACTTAAGCTGACCGTAACAGTAAACGTAGGCTATTTATGACTTAGTGGCGTTTCTTGAATTGTTCGAGCGTTGGCCAGAACTTGCTACGAAAGCAATGCCTTCACCATTTATTAGATTGATGCGTTGTCGCTGGGTGCTTCGTCATGGATCCAGTGTTGTCTAGAATTATTCATTTTGACTAGCGTGACCAAGCATAGACGTATCTTAAGGGGGAAGTTTCGAAGGTGACTGGTTTCATCAAATATTCTTGGTAACGGGAAAATGGAGGCCGTAAAGAAGGCGGAGAGGGACTTAAGGGATTAGAGCATAATACTTGTCGAAAATAGCTCGCATGACAATATTCTCTCAAATTCAATAAATGTTAAGTTAGTAAAACAAACTAAATTTAAATTTTTGTTAATAGAGTCTGAAATACTTTTTTGGATATTGTTCATATTTGGCCAATAAACAGAGACAAACATTGTTTAAATAAGACCCGTTATTTTTTAGATAGCAAGAGATAACTACTCATGAATAAATGCTATCAACTGTAGTATCTTCTACGTTATTGTTCTACTTAAATAGTGCACTTTGCATTTTGGTAATATCGTCTATTTCGGAATAAAAATTTGACGTCAAGAAAAAAGGCATGCAATCAATTGCATATAACTCTTGTCAAAAACCTTTTAAATGCTCATTAATCAATAAGAATTGAATTAAATTGGCCACCTTTACTTAAGTAACTGAAGCAAATAAGAGATACAATCTATTTCATGGTCTTGTAGAAGAAAAAGGAGTAGGTACCTCTAACACCAACACTTACAAAAAGTGTCCAGCAAATGGAAAATATCACTCATTGTAGGGTTAAGGGCATTTGGGACAACATAAGGTTTAAAACCGAAATTGATCCACTAGCTTCATTCGGCAATAACAAGATCCGTGATTACATATGAAGCGGTTGTTTAATGACCAAAAGTAAACCAGAAAACAGCCCTAAATACCGTCTTAGAATTACAGGGACTAAATACCTTTGCATTACTGAGAGCCTCTGGAAATTATTCTAAACTTCCCATCTTTTAAAGGGGAAGGCCAGACATGTTTCCCTTACTGAGCCAGCAAAATTCACAATGAAAAATGAAGTCGCCTTATTTTACAGGAACTGGCAGTGATTTAAACCTCTTGATTTAATAAAATTTAAACAACTCCATTACTATGCATAAATTTTAATGATTTAGCACACATTTTTTCTTGATCAACTATGCAGTACATAAAAGGGGAGGCCAGAATGAGTGCGTACAGACTGAATATCTCCAATAACTGGAGCCCACTAGGTAATTAAACATACCAGAATAACAAATAAGGTAAATGGGATAAGACCACATAACACCCCGTGTAACCTTCAATAGACTCTTCCAGATCGACTGAAACTAAAACGAAGTAAATCAGGAAGATACATTTTTGCTAAGGGGTCCCGTATTGTATACGTATGGATCTAAAAGAAACAAGGGCGTGACATCACCGTATCATTGGGATGGCTGAAATACATGCAATTGAATAGTCTGTAAAAGGGAACACAAGAAGGAAATACAAAAAGCAAACCATCTTAATTCTCTTAGACAATTAAGCAGAGGTCATTGATTCAAACAGAATCAAGTCAAAGCTGGTCTGGAACTGACTTGGAATTCTTAATGATCTGTCAACCCACAATAAGGTAATACTAACGTGGGTATTAGGACATGAAGGTATCCAAGGAACTAGAACAGAATCAGAATATGTATTTGGGACATGTAAAACCTCTGCTTGACAGGCAGTAACTACCAAACTCACTGGAATCACATAGAGGACACAAAATCCGTAAGCTCATGCCAAGGAGACCAAACCCACAATGAGGTGCTACAGGTCGCAAGTTCTCAGATATCAGCAACTGTGGGATTACTAACGGGACAACGCTGTAACACCTGCATGGAAGAAACCTCATACCACGTAATCTTCGAATGCGAAGCTCTAGCCATGCTGGAAAGAGCGCCCTCGGAATACTTTGTAGAGAATCTAGTAAAATTAACCAAAATCACAGAACTATTCAAACCGGAGAAGTAGGGAAGTATGACCCAAGAGTTTACAGTGTTTTGGGCTGTATGAACTCTAACTGCTTATAACAAAAAAAAAATAAAGTAAAGGTGCTTCTAAAGTGAAAAAAATTATTCTATGATGTATATCAGAAAAAAGTAAATTGTATCGACTATGTTACTTAAATATTAGCATATACTATTAAATTGCATACTACCTACACATTATATTTGTGCATTTTTATATTTTCAATAACTTCTATATATACCTATTTATTTTTTTTGGAGAGATCATCGTCTCCTTTCACTTTTAGTCATTAAAATTGTCGGCTTTCATAATTAAATTTAAATTACTCAATGCACATCGCGATGCTAACAAATGCAAAAAAAATCATTTCCGAACAATTTAAAATTTTATGGTCGTCGAGTCGACTTGATGTTTTATTTATATTGAAATAATTAATGAAGGAATAATTGCAGCCGAATCAAGTAATTTTAACATGGAATTAAGAAATAATCACTTAATTTTTTTAATAAAATTCAATTTTTACAAGAAAGATAATCTCAATTTAAATTGCAAATGATAGCAATAAATATGTTAAAATTAGGACGCAATTATCAAAGCATTAGCGATAAAAAGGAGTTATTAATAATTTATAAAAAATACAGGTGTTTTTAAATAATTCGAATGAGTTTATTCTACAAAGCAATCGGAAAGTTTTTTCAAATAGATTATTTAAATCAATTTACTATTTGCGAAAGGACTGCATTAATATTGAGGCATTTGCAATTAATTCATAATAAAATAAAAATACGCATAATAATACAAATATATTTTTAGATATTTTCGTATTATTTAATTTTACTGTATTATTAAAACATCTGCATAAATATACGCTCACTATGAATTATTATTAGTTAATATTTAAAGGTCAACAATTTGAATAACATCAACAATTAAAGATTTATATTATTTCAAACTCGTTTCGTTTTCTTCCTTATTGTTAATAATTGTATTTTATTACCAGTAACAAATTTCATTGTTGAATAATCATCTTACCATATAGATTTTCATGTATCCTCTTTATACAAGTACGAGGGTGGATCAAAAAGTACCCGTGTTAGAAAGGAAGAGACAAGTTTTTCAAAAAAATTTATTTCTATTTTTTAACTTAATCTCCTTTTAGTGCTATACATTTTTCCCAACATTTCTGCCATTTATTTAACCCCTCCAAAAAATATGATTTCTCGAACTCCGCAAAATACGCTTCAGTCTCGACAATAATCTTCTCGTTAGAGCTGAATTTTTTCCCCCGAGCCACGTTTTCATGTTGGGGAATAAAAAAAAGTCGCATGGAGCCAAGTCGGGCGAGTACGGTGGGTGCGGCAGCAATTCGTACTGCAGTTCTTGCAATTTGACCGCGACAATTCTAGATGAATGTGCTGGTGCGTCATCGTGGTGAAATAGGACTTTTTTCTTTGCCAAATGAGACCGTGTCTCCTTCAATTTTGCATCGAATCGGTCCAATAATTCACTATAGTACTGCCCTGTGATCGTACTTCCTTTCTGCAAAAAGTCGATGAAGACTATTCCCTTGGAATACCAAAAAATCGTGGCCATGATCTTTCCGGCCAATGGGACCGTCTTTGCTTTCTTCGGAGCAGATTCGTCCCGAAAAATCCATTGCTTCGACTGTCGTTTGGTTTCTGGAATATGATAATGTATCCAGGTTTCATCAACGGTGACGACTCGATGCAAAAACTCCTGCGAATTTCAATTAAAGAGCTCCAAACACTGCTTCGACATTGACAGCCATATCCACTTGTTGTCCACCGTAAGCAATCGCGGCACCCATCGGGCCGATACCTTTCTCATGTTTAACTTATCATGCAAAATATTAATTGCTGTTCCGTATAATACGCCTACGGCCTCTGCTACTTCTCGCACTTTCGTTCGGCGATCTGCGACAATCATGTCTTGGACCTTTTTAACGATTTCCTCGGTAACAACGTCTGCCGGGCGACCTGGTCGCTCCTCATCAAAAACAGATGTATGACTACGTTTAAATTCGTTGAACCAATATCTTACGGTTGTCATAGATGGTGAAGGGTCCCCATAGACAGCATCCAACTTTGCTTTTATTTCATCGCATGATTTTCCATCCAAAAATAAAAAGCGAACTACGGATCGATATTGTTTTTTCTTCCATTTTATCGATTAATGCGAAACACGTATGGTACAAGTGGCTGCCAAATAAAAACCAACCTCTGAATCAGTTTGAAATTGTGTGTATGGTGTCGTGTGACAGATGACAGTACACGACAGTAATGCCAACTTCCCTCAGCAACGCCACCTGCCTTCAAACACGGGTACTTATTGATCGACCCTCGTACATATTAAATAGCTAACAGCTATAATACCTAACAAATTTTTAACTGAAATTACAGCCATAAGAAATCTTGTGAACTAATATCTTCGTGAAACTAATTACGATTTCGTGAAACTAATTTAATTATAACTTCGTTGAATTAGATATTTCTTTATTGACCTAATTACTTTTTGTTGAAACTAATTATGCATCAAAGAATTAATTAAGCTCCATTGAAACTAATTATGTCCTTTTTAATTTAATTGCGTCTCATTAAACTAATGATGTATATATGAAACTAACTATGAATCTAACTGAAACTAATTGCAGCTTCGTGAAACAAAGTAATCGCAGACTTAAAAAGATAATTAGTGAATTAAAAGTCTAGGTCTAGAGCAGCCATACTCAACCTGCGGCCCGCGGGCCACATGTGGCCTTCCAAGCTTTTTTGTGGCCCGCAACACTATTATTGGTCGCAGCTCTAAATAGCATGCTAATTTTTAAATAAACGTTTGGAATTTTGTGGGGTTACTGCAAAAACAAGATAGCTCCACTCTTGAAATTTTCTAGTCAAGCAGATACACTTTCTACAAGTGTGAAAGGAGTCTATATTCATGATAAACAGATAGCCAATAAAAACTAACTCCATGTTAATACATTAACAATATGGACAAACAAGATGGAGTGGCATTTATACCAAAACAATCATAACATTGTGTTCAATTGATAAGTGTTTCTACCAAAACCAGATAATAGGCATATAACTTATTTTTGCTAAATATATTTAGTCCGATTCTTAATAGTATTCCTACCAAAACAAGATAAAGGTCAGAACCGAGGGAAAACCAATAAAATCAAAACGTACCTGTATTTCGGAAATCACATAATTTTTTTTTATGTAATTTAGGTGATTTCACTGAAAATCCACCTTAATTTTATACGATGATCTTTTTTCTCGCCATTTCCAGTTGTGAGCGACGAATTAATTCCGACCATGATTATAGATGATGATTTTGGAATTTTCGAGAAAATGTGTAGTGATTTCGAGTGAAAACGTACCAGTATTTCGGGAGTGAGTTGCCGCTACTTATTTTTGTTGAATATGTTTGTTGAAATATTACAACATAGTGCCCTCGTCATTTTTTGTTATGACTAGAGCCGTCTCTGACCTTTCTCGATCGTTCCGAAATCCACGAGATGATTACGTCACCCTTTCTTTCCGCGTTACAGCTAACCTTAAGCAACCACTACTAGATAATAACACGTGATGTTCGAATTTCCGTGGTGGATGAGTGATTGGTCAAGATGTAACGGATGAATGGTTAAGCTGTAACGAGTAATTCGTTAAGCCGTAACGAGCGAATCTCTATGTGAAAATTCGTAAATAAAAGTATTAGTGGTAACAGGCGAATTTGAATTCTAACCATATTTTTTAATAGACAACGTATTGAAAAATTCAGCTATCCTAAATACATTCCACCAGAAAAATAGATTTAATTTATCAGTGGGCGAGGGTGGGGAATTCGGCTTTAATGCTAAACCCGCACAGTATTTATTCAGATGGATGCATGAAAGGATAAAACAAAGTTTTGAAAATACTTACAAAAAAGTTCAAGAAGAAAGATTTACTAAAATTTTGCAAATCAGATACACCTGATGAATTTCACCATTATTATCACAATCTACCTGTATCCAATAATGTTACTAAAATTTCGACTGAAGATACTGACACATACATTGAATTATGATTTGTATGTAGAGCTAAATTAAGCTAAGTGACGTTTTTTCTCTCTTTTTTTACCAATTATTGATAGATTATTAGTTCATACTTTGTAAAAAATGTTTTCAATATCTTCTTCATTGAAGTTAATAAACGGTTTGAAGCTTTTACTGATTTTTTATTCAGTTTTAAACGTTTGAATAGTGTTTTATTGAAACTCTAAAAATGTGAGTTAGCTTGTTTTTGCAGTAATACAACGGAATATATGTTTTGTGTTTTATTTATTAGAGGTCCTCGCTAACTAATTTTAGATAGATGGCCTAAAAAAAAGGTCATCATCCAAAAATATTGCTGCCCGTGTAACAGCACATATGCGAATGTGGCTCGAAGGAAAAAAAGGTTGAGTATGGCTGGTCTAGAGAATTTTTTTTTATGATTTTTTTTATTTAAAAGTGTAAAAGTGTATACAAAAAATATATCTTTAATTTTAGATGTAAGTGTAGTACTATCACCTTGTACATTTTTATTTTTCCTCTCTTTTCGAAGGCGAATACGTGCCTGATTAGAAAACAAAATTTATTAACAACGTATTTAATAAAAGAACTCGCTTAAATATCGACAAATGACGTGATGCCCAATGTCGTTGACTGCTAAATTACCAAAAGGAACGTACATGATAAAATGCGATTTAAAAAAGGAAACATTGTATCAAACCTAACGCTTCTTAAGATCGATATAAACAAATGCTTAAATAACCTTGTTAACAATAATTAAGAAATTCATAGTTTACATCAGTTGAAATTTACGATGAAAGATATTGACTATTAGTTGTTAAGGCGTATTAACTATTTTGTTGTTAAATACATAGTAGTTTCTTTCTCCAATATACTTATCAATCTATATACGAGGATGTATCAAATATAAACGGGATTTCTTCTGTAAAAATTTTTAGCTTTATTTAAATAAGTTTTTAAACATACATTATTTTTATATATACATTCCCCCCTAGAAATACGTTTTTCTCATCGGATTGGTAGCTTTTTTATTCCAGCATCGTAGAAACTCTTCGGACATTTCTGTAGCCATTGGAGCACAAATATTTCCACCGCTTCATTATCGTCGAAACGCTGGCCTCCAAGCGATTCTTTGAGGGGTCCAAAAGGATGTAAGTCACAAGAGGAAAGGTCTAGACTTTAGGGATGATGTTCCAGTATTTCCCATTAAAATGTTTCCAATTTTTCCTTCGTGACAATAGCCACATGAGGTCTGCCGTTATCATACAAAAGAATGACATTTCTGACCGATTACTTCTTCTTTTTTCTTCGAAATGACAATTTTGTGGTTTTCAGTAACTCAGCAATATTGTGCATTAATCGTGCGTTAATCGTGTAGAAAGTCAACGTGAAAAACACCTAGCCGATCAAAAACCACTGTTGCCATTACTTTTCGGTTGACAATCGTGTATTTGCTTTCAAGGGTGTAGCTTTTCAGAAAATTTTTGGTGCCATGTAAACACACGGGTTCTTGACAGAGTGTTATCCCCAAGCCTGCAATCGTCGCAAAATTCTGGTTGGTTTTACGCTCTCCTTTGTCAAAATCTTTATTATAATCCAATTATCCACGAAGATATGCAGTTCTTTCTCGCTTATGGTTTCTTTGCATACTGAAGAGATGCGAGCGAATTTTGATCGGTTTTCTCCCCTCCCCAAAGGTAAAGCCTAACCGCCCATAAATTCTTTCCAGATCAATAACCGCTCATTAAGTTTTAATCCAAACAGTCCCGTTTGTATTTGATATACCCTCGTATTTGGAATTATTAGCAAGCAGCAACGAATATCTTTTATATTTTTAAATATACATTTTTTTGAAATTTCCAAATACATTTTTAAAAATTACCCCTACGAAATAATGAATAGTAACAAGGTTGGAATCAAAATTCGATACGAGTTAAGATTTTCATTCCAACAGAGTAACAGACTGTACTTTCTCTACGGTCACAGACACAGTAGAAATTGACTATAGTAAAAATGAGACTTTGAACAAAATGAAATATTTAATCTAACTTACGTTAGGCAAGTGTAATCTACCAAATGCACTAGCAACTTCCAGTGAGGAAAACAGCCTAAAAAAAATTAAACCTAAAAAAATAACTTTACCAATAAAATTTTGTCTGCTCGGTTACATAAGTTTCGGTTGTTCCGGTGTCAATCTTCGGGCCTTCGACGTCGCTCAGGCTCAGCTAGGGGGTGGTTAGCACATAAAAATTCCGGAAATAGACAAATTCACGGGCGCCAACTGGGTTCCTATAATGCCAAACTATGTTCTTATTTCCCCACAAACCCAGTAAATGAGGAAAGAAATAAAAGACAAACCTCAAACTTATGTTCCTTTTATTGAATTTACCCAATTATTATGAAAAGATTAATATTTTTGTAAATTCATTTTAAAGAAACTAACTAACCTAATATGTTTGTTATCAAACAAATTCAAAAATTAACGTTCGAGAACTAACTCATAACAAAATACAATATTTAAATTGTTCAACTTTATTAAATAAATTATCCTACAGCTTATGATGAATTATTTATATACTAAATATCCAGAGAAAGTAAGAAATTAACTCATATATGTCATATGCATAAACTAAGAAATAATAATAAATTTATCAATAGATGGTACGGTCAGTCGTTAGCATGGTACCAAGCGAATGACAATTTGCACAAGATATTAAGTAAAATATTAATTTCTACCTTCTTACAATTCCATAATATATCATACAATCAAAATTATAAATCAACACGTGTACCTTCGCACCTATTTATAAATCTATCGTGGGTAGACAAAGGAGTATAAGTTAAAAATTTAGAATCTGAGTATATCTATGTTATATGTCTTATAAGTCGACTTATACTGATTTTTCCACCAAAAAAAGGTATTTTTGTAATCTATATTATGAAGTCCAAGTTCAATAGCGACTTATTCCACGTTTTACCCTAAGTATAGATATCTGAAACTAATTTACTTAAAATTTTGACTTACACTCCTTTGCCCACACACGATAGAAATAACTTCAAATTTTGAAATACAATACACTATTAAGCTTTCAAATTTACTTTCTTAACTTATTAGTTAAGATCCATTTATTTATAAAAAAAAGATAAAAACATAAAATTTTGTCTATAAAATATAAAATCATAAAACACAAATATAATAAACACATAAAAGACTTCAGACACAGTGGTTATTGGAAGAGGTTATTTATTTCTCTGCTCCATACAGGCCTTATGAGATAGCTTAACTTATTCGTTAAGTCTTACGTTTTATATTACTAAAGAAGAAATCTATACGGTGAAATGTTGTCCGTAGCTCTTAGGTCCCTAGGTATTTATGGCAAATACTCAGATCGCTAAGTACTTTATTAAATTATGAAATAATATTTAGTAACATAAGTTATTATAGAGAAACCCACTAAAACATTCTGTGTACAAAAGTATAAGTTAAGTTGAAAATACCTTAGTTACATAAAAAAGGTAGACTGTTTATATCAACAAACTAGCGGGCAGAGTGCCATGAAATCCTTAATATAAAATAAAAAACCTGATAGTAGGGTGTCCCCAATTAACAACATCATCAGCTTTCCATCCAGATAAAGTAACATCTATGAACATCAGTGTAATAGTAGGTCAATTGGCTTGTAAACCAATGGACCACGATTATATGAACCAATGTTCTGGTAATACACTGTCCCCACGGTTGAACTCACGTATGAAGCCCTCGGGGAGAAACTTCCGTATGAAACCTGAAGTTGAAATCCTAAAGGTGAACCCTTAAAATAAAAATAAAATATTTCAATCCAAAATTGACTCAAGTTCCCCAAACTATACAATTAATTACCCCATATGTAAACCAGAAACGGCAGAAACTATAAGTACCTAGGATGAATGAAACATTACAATGATTCAACAAGAGTCATAAACAGTATTATGCACTCACATAATTACAATTATTGTGCACCAAGCAACAACATAAAAAAATAGACAATCATAAGGTGATCAATAATTACTTTTTTCGTAAAGGGTTCAACTGGAAACTTTCTAAGGTTGACATAAAATAGGCGGGACAGACCACAGGAACTATTCTTGAAGGCTACAATACTCCTATGCGGATGGACTTCCCTATATAAAACAACGAACAAGTAACTCAAAAACTATTGAAAGTAATCATACTTACAATTTTATGTCGTTAAAACCTCTCTTAGCGGGTGGGAAAAGGGTCATCAATACACGATGGAAATTTATCTATAAAAAAACACTTAAATTCCCCAAAATCCATTACTCATACTTTCTCAATTAAAATGAGAAAAATCTAAATATAAATAAATTATTATTTTCTCTCCGACAATTAAAATGTTACTTTTCCAACCCTCGAAAAGAACCCAACCAAGAAAACTCGCCACAGTCTCTTGTCCACCGTTTGACATTACATGCCAAGTGTTTTCA
This sequence comes from Psylliodes chrysocephalus, assembly GCA_927349885.1. Taxonomy (NCBI): domain Eukaryota; kingdom Metazoa; phylum Arthropoda; class Insecta; order Coleoptera; family Chrysomelidae; genus Psylliodes; species Psylliodes chrysocephalus. The sequence continues at coordinate 40,581,190 of OV651813.1, forward strand.
GAAATTCATCCTTCCCATCATTTACCAATATATCTGAGGGAACATTTACGAGAAATTAACCTAACAAACTATATATTACGTACAATAAAACAATATTTGGAAATTGCTCTCCTGACAAAAATCGTTACAAAACTGATCGCGAAAAATCTCCTATTGCCTATTGTGAAGTTTCCATTATCTGACTTTTATCGTGTTCTGTCAACTGACTTTACGTCAAATATAACCTGTCACTCAAAACAAAACAAAGGTCATATATATGAAGACTAGAGAGAAGGAGGCGAATCGGCATACTCAAAATACGGTCCCAAAAAACGCACGCTAATTGAGATTTTATAATTAACCGCATGGGCACTGGTACTGCTTACGGTGTTCAAAATACATGGCTTCTTATGGGAATTATACATAATTTTGTCAAAATAATAAAAATAAACTTGTTTATAGCTAAATAAAGCACATAACATACTGTTTTATTTTTTTTTTCGATTTATGGCCTAGGTGTATAAACCTAATATGCCAGTCTCAGTTTGTGTTTAAATTCTCAATAATGTGTGTTCTGTGTAGGCTTTGTTACTGTTTCTCAGCGCCACTTCAGGAACAGCACTGTTAATTAGAACCCAACAGTGAATGGTCGAGTGGGGAATCCTACCAAGGCATCAGAATTAATTTAAAATAATTAAATTAAATAAAAAATCCAGGCCAACGGTGGGATTCGAACCTGGGACCCTTGGATCCACAGGCAGAGACTCTACCACTGAGCCACCCACCCCCTACTGTTGTATTTATTTCTAAATAAGTCTTGTATATTTTAATTGATAAATTATTTAATTTTATCTATATTAAATACAAATTAGGTAGGTATGACCAAATTCGAAAAGGTTTGTTAAATGCTGAAAGTACAATGTTGTGGCAAAATTTTTTTGAATTGAACCTAAATATAGTTTTAAGCGCATAATAAAACACAGTTAACAGATTTTTTTTATTGTTGTAATACAAGTATAAAGGGAGATTTGAGAATTTACATGGTATTACCTCATCCTTTAATCTCAGCTTTCCCCTTTTTATTTTGCTAACCTACCATCAGTAAAAATAGTCTCATAATATTTGATATCTTCTAAAAAGTATAGAACAGCATCATCTCTAGAAAGTGCTTTATCGGCACTAGGAACGATATCTATATGCTGCCACTGTTCTAAGCATTTAGTATAAAAAACATTTACAATGACACAATTGGAGTTCAACAAAAAAAATAACAGTAGCAACTCTTTATCTAAAATTAAAACTCTATAAAAAATAAATTTTCTTTTCTAGTTAATGTATAATTATTGTTGTTTGTAAGTCAGGATCTATGACTGTAAAATTTTATATTATAGTAATTTGTAATAAATTAAACTACACTCCGTAAGATACATATTGTGACTAGTTTACAATAAATATTATATTTAGACATAAATACATTATTTTACTTACATTGGAAGCTTTAAAAAGACATTAAATTGATTTCTCCTTGTGTTTTCTATAATTTTACATTTGATTATTATCCTATTTTACAATCTGTAATGACGTAAATCTTGCTTTGATGTTTTTTGACACTCATGTTACTTGTACTCAGGTACTTTTTTTCACATTATTTTGATTCTCCTCACCAATTTTTTGAAAAATCACTTCATTTTACATTGACATCTGAAAGAAATAGCTATCTATTATTTTTCATTTATTTTTTTTACAAATTCTATTTATTTTATTCTCTGTTTAATTTCTGATATGGGTATAAAAGCCAAAAATGTTTATTTTTCGTTCTTTATATAATTTTTTTTTATTTATTGTACTAAAAATTATAATTATTTGTCCATGTATTAAAATCTACTGTTCAGTTTCGATGATCTACTGTTTTTTCCCACCCATCTACTCTGCCAGAAAATTTTCATCTGGCAACACTGGTCCGGAGTCCGAATTGTTAAGTTGAATATTAGATTAGAATCTTAAACCGTGACAGAAAAACACTTTCTGTATCTGAATAATTGCAATGTTAGACTTAGTTCCAGAGCAAATATTTACTTGAAAATTCCACACCTGTAATTTTGAACCAATCAAAATACGTGTTTTTGACAGATCACCATGGCAACGGAGGTATTTTAGTGGAAATTTTTTTCTCGTGGGGTACCCAACAGCGAATTATACTGGAAATTTTTTGACGTTTACAATAACAGACCATTTTTGACAGACTGGTTTTTATTTGTTCACATAATAGGTTTAGTTTTGATACATTTTAGTTACAATGCTTCGGCCACTTCTTTTCTTCTTAATGGCGAAAATGCAGGACTTTGGATGCTTTGAATTATGTGTCTATGTCTAATAAAATATATATAATATTTAGACACTAATTTATTCACTTTTTTCCCATTCAGCACTTTGAATTTTGCGTAGTTTAAGTGCAAATATTCGTGGACAATTCGGAACAAATTTTCGTTTTTCAAGTTGGAGCCACAATCCTCTATTAATCCGAGTAAGTAAGTCATGGTGCAATGATTGATCATTACATCAGACAATTTTACGCATATTTTGCATAGCGTATGATTTTCAAATCGATTCATTTTTAAACAAATAGGTAATTTTGTTGGTTTTACTTGCTGTGCAATATTCTTTATCGCAACAAAACGCGAGTTATTTAATGTTTTGAACTGTCAAAATACAATGATCACAGCCTCCTACGATTGATGCTTGCTGACGCTGGTTATGAATTTCATACCATTTTAAAGCGCTCATAATGCATGTTAATAAAAACGCAGAAAAACAATTTTCTACCACTTGTAGTTATTCAAAACTTACGTAAAATTAAAGAATATACTATTTTCTATTTTCAAATGGTATTCCCATGCAATTACAATGAGTAGAAATAAGCAATTTGAAGGCCTAAATAATTGCAGCGAAACATTTTTTTACGTCGGGCCGCTTGACAACTTCAAAACTGAAATTATATTCGAGGTTAGGGTCTCACTTAGTTACCATGACAACTCAACAATCAAGGCGACAACACCTTTTATGTTTCACTGGTGACTTGGAGAAAATAATTTGCATTGTTGAGAAACGAAAAATAAATTTTAAAAATATTTAATTTTCAACCATAATTCGGCGTGGAATTTTCTTACCGAATACCACGCGAGGTCAAATTATTATCAGGAAATAATTTGACCTCTAGTGGTATTACTAGTGACAGTTTCAGATTTTTTGTCACATCTTCTGTAAAGGATAACAAAATTAAAAAATGTATTACTGCAAAGCTATTATGCTTTATGCTCTATGAAATTTTAGAAATCCATTAAGTATATTGTTTAGTGACTGCAAATTTGGATATGTATGACAAGAACCTCTCACTACAATGAAAAGACAACAAAACTAAAATATCAGTTACTTCTAACGGTTAAATGACTAAACATAATTAAACCAAACAAAATTTAACGACTTCAAATCTATTTCGGTTCTTAATTATGACTCACTTGGTATATGGATTCGCGTATACATTTAACGACAATAAAAACACGCCCAACAACCCAGTGGTGCGGTGATTCAACAGTATGACACTATAACGCAACGCAATACTACCTCGAGGTTTTTTGAAGTTGTAATCTTGAACTTTACCATTGTCATTAAAGTAACAATCTGAAAAAAAAGGTTTGTCACGCCAACGCAGCGGACACACCAAATTGTATTTGTGTGTAATGTTTACATTTTGTGTTATTTAAATTCTGTAATGACATTGCTATGATGCCCTAGGGATTTATCTTATCAATAATGAAGATTTATTGTATAATGTTGGTGGTAATAATTAAATATTTTAATTAGATTTTATTAAAGTTATAACCAGCACTTTTTAACCAACCCAATACCGGAAGTAGTTTTAAGTGAAATCTAAGGCAGGATAAGAAAGGACAATTTTTACTTGCAGTTCTACCGGGTGAAAAAAATTTTTTTGTAGGTTGTCTATAATTATGTAACGAAATTCGATACTTTATGAAAAACACGTTTTCGATGTAGTTTTGCTGTTTATGTTGAAAGCCAATATATTGTCATGCACGCCATTTTCGACCAGTCCAGCTCTAATTCCTTAAGTCTCCCTGCCTTATTTGGGACTTTTACAGCCTCCATTTTTTCGTTATCAAGAATATTCGATAAACTAAGTCACCTTCCGAAACCCCTACGTTACGTCCATGTACATCATCGTTAATCAAAGTAACGTGAACTGTCCCTAGAATATGCTGGATTCGCCGAAGCATGGTCTCGAGTCTTAGTCGAAGGACTTCTGGAATATTCTAGAGCAAGTCTCACATGTGGATATAAATTGGGTATAAGTTTTGCCGTTTGAGTTCAGTTCTACTCAAGATAACGTTTTGTTGAAAGTAGTATTGTCAATTTAAATTGTATGGTTTAGTCAAAATATACTAATTAAGCAAACTGCTTAGATAAATGAACGTATAAAAATGTCTAAAAAACGAAGTAATTTAAAAGTTACGGAAACTACAGAAAAAAACCAGAGTTGGCAGAGCGACTTAAGCAATAGAAAGTGAAGGGTTGGATCCAAAAATATTTCTATTTTGCTCAATTTCCTTTGATATTTCTTCTTTTGAAAATAAAGTTTCTTCTGATATTTCTTCATTCGAAAAAAGGTATCTACTGATAGATTTGACTTTTATGAAAAACGAAATTTTTTTCTATTTGAAATGTTTTCTATAAAAAATTAAGGTCGCAAAAGGGCCAAATAAAGCAGAGAGGGACTTAATCTATTAGAGCAGGCCGGACTGGTCGACTTGGCTCGCATGACAATATGTATATCCTGTTTAAAGAGTATGTCTTTATTATGAGTTGCCAAAAATAAATTGCAAAAAATAGTTTGGTAAAGGAATTTGACGTCCACAAAAATAATTTGATTTTTGAATTGATCTTATAACCGCATGGTTTGCATTAAAGATTTTTCTAATAGTACTTGTGTTAAGTCATTCACAGTCAACTGGTAGATATTCGAAACAGTATGGTTATATGACTGATGAGTTACTCATGCCAGTGCTGGGTTAATTGAATAAATTTAAGAAGAGCAGAAAACCATAATAATTAAGAAGATACTATCCATTTAATGACACAAAGAATTTGGAGTATTTTTGGTGTATCAGTTTCCTGCATGATTCGAGATACTTCCTTACTCTGTACAGTAATTCCAATTTCCATTTGATTGATAAATGATTATGTTAAATCGTATCTTGAGTTACCATTCAAGATTATAGGAACCGTTACCTAACACTAAATGAAAAAGCAAAAACTCTCCGATTGGCTAATAACCAAAGGAATAGTGGCAGAAGAGGATTATTAAAAAAGAGCTATTGCAGTTATGTAAACAACATTTACGAAAATTTAGGAAGTATAGTGTAGATGTAATAGGAAAAGAACATGGAGTTAAAGTGTTGCGGTTACCACCTTATCACTGTGAACAACCCCATTGAACTAATCGGGGTTCAAATGAATAGATAGATATGTCGCGATAAACAATAAATTTAAACTTCAAGATGTTTGTCAACTATTAAGTGACTCCATTTCATAGCAGAGGAAGAGAAATTCTTTTAGTATTATAAATCAATATTTTTTACCACTTTGTCAAATTTCTTAACGAACCCAATTTTCTTATCTAATCTACACAAAAATTACAGTTGTGAATACGTTATTACTCCCAAATATTTGCACGTTCGCGTTCTAAGATTGTAGTTATTTGCTTGCATTGTGTTATCGCTTTCATAGCTGTGGTAGAAGTATCTGAAAGTCGTTTGTTGACATATAATAGACATAGCGTTGATACCATATCTTTAGCTTTAGGTACTTTAGGTACTCCTGCATTGACCTAGAACCCAGCCAGTCAACAACAGTAGATATTGAACGGTTTGATAAGACAATTTCAACCCATTTGCACAATTGGTGTCACGATAAAGAAATATTTTTTAACAGAGCAATGTGCAAGACAGCTAGTTTCAAGAGTAAATTTCTTTAACTCTGATCCTGTTCAGGATAATCGAACTTTGAAAATACAAAAGTATGGTTGGTATAACAATTAAGTAGTATTCTCCTGAAATTAGATAGTCAATCCCTTTTAGTCGAATTTCATAGGCTTATCCAACATGAATTAAATGCATCGCAATGTTAATTATGAAATAATAGTTATAAGAATTAATGAAAATGTTAAAAAAAGCAAATAAAGATATTAAAACAATTCACGATTTTTTTGACATTTATGGATATAATCACGGGTTGGAAACTTTACTCAATGAAATTGTCTAATTTCCAAGTATTATGCTTATCTTTAATTATTAAATTAACAAAAACTTCCGATATTCACTGGTTACTTGGGTTTTGGATAATATTGTATTATTTCGTGATACTTCTCCATTCCCTTGCGTCTAAAGTGGAAAATTAATTGCAATGATTTGGTGGAAAGCGTTAAACATTCCTCGTTATTTTACTGTTTCTTTGAAAACATAACATAAGAGAGGTTTATTTAATTTAACCGTTTGTAATTATTGCACTTTTACTAAGTCTCAAGTGAAATAAACATTGCGTTTCATTCTATCTCAGTTTTTAACTCGATATATTAACAATAATAATTATTGTATATTTTTTATCTCATATTTCGGAACGCACCTTCAATTTTACGTTAATAATAAATTAAAAAAATTCCTAATTCATATATCATAAAATTAGAGATTTAAGGATTAATTTATATTGTATACTAAAAATTATCTTAATTTTTAAAAATTTTTAGATGATTTATCATTCTACAATTCCACATTGATTTAAAAAAAAATAAAGTTATAACTTCTTAGCTTTTGTTTGTTGTTAATTATCGAGTTATATCTGCTAAACAAACTGTGCTCCAATCAGTAGTAGTTTTTAAATGAATTTTTTTTTTTATAAAAATCTAAAGCTATTTCAATCATCATAATATTCCAATACTAAATTACAAAAATCCTTTTAATGTATTCCAGTTTCAAAGATTTATAGCAGCAATAAATTAATTTTATATTCAACGATTTAAAAATAACCTATTACAAATCAGAAACACGGTATTAAAATGGCACATTTTGACAATAAAATGTAAGACAAAAAGTACGGGCACGTGTAATAAGAATAACGGATGTTAGTTTTGAGTGGTTTCAAGTGTTTGTTTTACAAGTTCAAAGAAAATTTTAAAACGTAAACGATATCCGCAAATTGTAGCAATAAAAGTGATTAAATAAACAATTATTATGAGTTTTATTAAAACAGATGTGTCACGTAACCTGAACTTGACATTTAATTTTTATGATGTAGTAATATCTTTTACGTTTTGTTTCAATTTGTTAATAACAATTTTATTTCTTACTTACAATTTATCCAAAATATTTATTCTTGAAATAATAGTATTTTTATATCAAAAAAGTGAAATTAGAATAGCTCAAAAAGTTCTTTTATTTTTAAATTATTAAGAAACAAGAAATACATCCTTCGGCATTTTTCTCGTATATTTTATAATTTCAAGAACTTCATATTGAATTAACTCAGATTATATCTAAAGCCATTATTTTTGGGTTCCTGGAGAGTCAGCTAATGTCAAGGAATTTGGATGTGTCAAAAGCCGGGGAAATTTAGCAGTGATGCTTTTTTGATCTAAGGCGGATTATTTACAAATTATGTCAAAATATTCAAATCTGTTTTCAATAAAATTCAATTTTTTTTTAAAATGCTTTATAAAGAACAGAAAATTTAGAAAATTAGTAAGAAAAACTTAAAGAATCAGGAGATGTACCAATTAATATATGATGGCCCTGTTTTTTTATTTATTTATGGTTAAACCGTTTTACAGTAATTCAAAAACATGTACAGGGAATTTTAATGAAAATTATCCACCCTAAATAATTTTAAAAGTGAGCCTTTTAGGAAAAACTTAAAAAGTAAGTCAAAAATCATATAAAGTGAGAGGTATTTGGAAAAAATAGAAGACAGAAGAAAAATAGGAGAGAAATAAGAAGAAAACATATAAAAAGAGAAAGAGAAAGATCGTAAACAAAAGCGCAAAAAACGCAATTTCCAAACAATTCACTACACCTCAAGTATACATTTTTGGAATCAAATATTAGAGAAGAATAGAAAAATGCAATAATATAGAGGAGGTTCCATTAAAAAAAAAGTGGTAGCTATCGGGAGGAGATGGTAAAAGTTACAACGACTATACCTGAGCAAAACATAGTAAGACTCATTAACTTATTTTTTAAATTTTTTTATACTCACCTTTAAAATTATTTAAGGTGGATAATTTTCATTGAAATGACCTGTATAAAATAAATGTAAACAATAATAAAATACTTTTATAGATAGTGCAAAAATAATTAAAATGATATAAAATGTAAACAAGAATAAGATTAATAATAAAATCACAAATCGTGCAAATCACATACTAGGTATGCATATTTACAATTGAAGTTTTAGAAAAATTTGATAGACATAAAGTACCTACGAGTCAATATTGAGTACTCGTGTGGTATGATCATTGTAATCATAATTTGCATAGTTTTATCTTAGATAAAAGAGACCAGTGATGTAACACACACCGGTGTTTAACCTGCGCGAATGTTACCAATTTCTAAAGAAAGGTTAACGGAGTGGGGGAACTGGGAGGAGACCCGAACTCTGTGACAGGGATGGCCTCTGTTTTTATCTGAGCAAATTTAGAGATTCGCATTTTTTTGATCTTTAAAACCGCATTCGATTGTATAATAAATAATAAATATTGCAAGAATTTAGATTTTTTTAGTAAACAACATTTTTTTTTTTTGAATTGTGACTAACTCTCGTAACTTTAGTATTTTTTTGCTTATAATAGATCATATTGTGTGTTTTAATTTGTTTTAAGACATAAGATTCAAATGTCACATCCGATTTGACCGCAAATAAGATATACTATGAAATTTTAATTAGGTCTTAATGTATTTTATCTAATATTCTTTGGCTAGCAACTATGCTCTTTACTTCTTATTTATCTACCAAAAAGGGCTAAATATCACCTTTAGTAAATATTCTTTTAAAACTACTTTTTTAAAACAAAATTTCTTAGCAACAATGCCTATTTTCTTCTTATTTACATTAAATGTTTTAAATTTTGCTCTTTAGTAAATTTATGTAAGTACTATGAAATCCGTTTTTTGAAATATTTGATGGTTAATGTTTATTGAAACCCCTTAATGCGGATCTGAAGTATTTAGCCCAAAGGATCATGGCGGTTTTATGTCAAAATGTTAATAAATATTTACCGCTGAAAACAAATATATTTCTTATTTTTCATAACATTTGCACTTATATTATTTGTACGAGGGTGGATCAAATATGAACCGACCTTTGTAAATAACTTTTTATTAAATTATAATAAAAATAAATGAACAATGTCTTATTTTTCTATATACATTCCCCCTTTCTGAATACATTTTTCCCAGCGACTAGGTAGAGTTTTTGTACCCTTTTCATGAAAAGAACGAGGTCATATACTCAACCAGTTGCACACGCTCCACTTGATCATCATCCTCCTAGTGCATCTTTGAGTGAACCCAACATGTGGTAGTTAGATGGTGAAAGTCCAATGCATTTTTGCTAGTTTGTACAGTTGTATACGGTCGAGCGTTGTCATGCAAGAGCAGCACTTGTCGTACCGGACATCCCCGTCTTTGGATCGGTAAGCTGCTCGAACACGCTGCAAAAGATCGCAATAATAAGCTGCATTAACGGTTCGTCTATCGTGAAGAAAATCCACCAACAAAACACCTCTATATTCCCAAAACACCGTCACTAAAACTTTATCCGCAGACAACCGAGTTTTTGCCTTTACTGGGCCAGCTTCGCCTTTTTGTCTTCACTCCTTACTTGATCTTTTGGACTCAGGTGTATAGTGGTGCAGCCAAGTTTCATCACAGGTCACTATACGCTATAAAAATGTTTCCCCTTCCACTTCTTAACGTGTCAGCAGTCTTTAAGAAATTTCAACACGAACAGTTCGTTAATGTTCATTCAAGAGCCTTAGAACCCATCTTGCAGAAATTTTTCGATATAGAACTTTTGTCTAAATGATGGATTGGGCACTCCCATAGCTTATTTCCACTGCTTTTTAAATTTCTGCTATGGATACTCGACGATCTGTGGCAATAAGATCTCGAATGGCATCAATGTTTTCATGTGTGGTGCTCGTTCGTAGATGGCGTTGGTGAGTTTTATTTTGCACAGCATCTCGTCCTTCTCGAAATATTTTATTCCAAAATTTCACTTATGTTTTGGACAATTTTAATTCCCCATACTGATTACGCAATCTCTGCTAAATTTCCGCTGGACCAACACGTTCGTTGGTAACAAATTTGATGACGATGTGTTGTGCAACGGAAATTGGTATTGTTCTCTCGCCCATCGTAATACCCACTGACTGTGTGCAGCTGCAGGACAGGTACCGGCATGTCGTGACATATCAGACTACCCTCCTCCTTCACATAACTCCTTACCTCTCTCGTGCGTGTTTGTTACTCGCAGGCCGGAAAGGTCGGTTCATAATTGATCCACCCTCGTATATACAATTTTTCACGATACGTCATGGTATTGTTAACTCGAAATCGAATAACTAAAACACTTTAAATTGCTAATAACACCAACAAATAATTCAAAGAAACGGCGGTCCATGATGATTCACTTACGCGGAGATGAGCGTAGAATATAAATGTCGGAACAATTCGGGTGGCGTCGTAGAAACAATGATTGTTAATTGGTGGATTACCTAAGGTTGGAATAAACAACATACATCTCCAGTCTCTTTAATCTGAGAGTTTTATTAAACAAGTCAATTACAAAGGAATGGAAGAAAAAGTGTTGCCTTTGTTTAAAGGTGCTCTTAACAAAATTACTAAATAAATATGTCTCAGTACATCAAGAAAGCAGTCGCTACAGGGCGAATGTCATTATGATGCCTATCGACGATAGTAATACACTGATATAGTTCTAAAACTATTATGACCTATCTTTGTATCGGAATACAGTAATCCAATTTATTTTCTTTCTATCTACCTTGCTGAAATAATTATCCCATATAACTGTAGACGGACTGGACTTTCACATCGGCTGCAAATAAGTCAATGTGCCGACTAAGTAAGAAAAGCCAGTGTTGTCGCGTCGTTGTGTCATTGTATTATTTAATTTTATTGATTAAATATTTATTAAACATTCTTAACTAACACACATTTCAATTTTTACGATTAATTACATTATTTAAATTTGTATTTAATATGATGTAATAATTCATTCTTCAAAGCGGAAAAGAAAAATAAAAAAATATCATTAATTTTGACGGCTCGATGATGAACAATACACAAGTATGTTGTGTTGTATTGTATCCGGGATTAAAAATTGATGTAAATACCAATTCCAAGATGTCTATTGAAATGTTAGAACGGATTATAATTTTTTTAAACAAATAAAATGCCGCTTCTACAGTCATTTTGGGATAAATATAATTTTAATTACTTTATTTCTAATTCTTTATGAGTTGAACAAGGTATAATACGAACATCCACATATCGGGCAAAGGCCGCTGTCGCTCGTCGCACATGAATTTAATATATGTATATCTTTCTGTTAAGTTCATATTCCTAATAACTTTTTCAACTTATTGTAATGTAGACTTTCAGTGTAGAAAATTCCGTACGTACCCTGCTCAACAAATTATTCATTTAGTTTTAAGAAATTATTTAAAAGTTACAAAGTAAATGTACTAATCTAAATAATTTCAGTTATAATACCTACTTAAAAAGATTCCCTCGTGACTAAATTGATATCAATAATTGGCTAAAAGTAACATTAATACGCTATATTAGTATGACTTAATTTTGGTTCCACTGACAGTTAACTTTTAATCAAACTTTTAACAAAATCGAACCATTCTGTCATTGAATTTGACATATACGTTTTTACTGTTTTTAAACTATCGAAAAATTGTATGTTAATTCTATCGTGAAAATAAAAAAAAACTGAATCATGGTAATTAAATTCGTTAGTCACTGATTTTAAATTTCACATATCTAGCCAAACGAGTCTGAATACTTTCGATTAGTGATATCATATTCGTAAATTGGTGACCAAAGTTTTGACCCATAATCTAATATTTTAAGAATGTTTAATTTATTTTTAATTGTGCAATATAACAATACATCACTGAACGAATTAATGAACAATTTAAGAACATCTAATAAAGAAATATTTTCGCCTGCGCCTCGTATAGATTATTTTGGCGGATCTTTGCGTCCTTCACGTTCAGAGAGAATACCATAAAACCAATAAACCATTCCCATTCTATATTCTTTCACGGACTTTGATCGAGCAACGTACTCGCGATACCATGCCATGACCAACGATCACTGTGCGTGGAATTGGAATCCCCATCGCGGAGAGAGCAACAGAACATCAGAACTAGGTAGAGGCAGGCCTTTGACTTGTTATTTGCCAGTGCCAGTACCACATTAGTCTAAAATGGTACACGATATAGCTCTGACAATACGTCCGGCTGATTGTTGATTGTCCCGGTAGTACCTACCGAACCGGTGCCGGTCTGTGACTTTCCCTTTAGGTATAGTAACGATTTAGACATTTATTTGTGAAATCTTTGGATCATTTTATACGAGTGCGTTTTAAGTGTTAATCTATATAAATATAATCGTTAAAAATGTGAAAGGAGTGTAGTGAATTAAACAATAATTTTGGATTTACCATTTTAAAGGTATACATAATTTAAATCAATAAGATGTATAGTTTTAAATCATGCATGAATGGAGAGAATGTTCATTTTGATTTCTCAATTTTAGGTTACTAGGGTTGGTGACCTTGAGGTTAAAGCTTCAATTTTTTGAAATGTTAATTGTGTTTTCTAATAATCAATAAAGCGACATTGTTATTCATGAGTTCATGAATCCATTTATCACTAATCAAAAACATTTTTTTCTTTAATACTTAGTTTCTTTTTAATAGAATAGCGTTGGATTGCACAATCGTACGTCAAGTATTGATGCTCTGTTAAAATTTATTGTAGCTGATAAAGATTACATATAAAGTCCAATTATTAACGTTCTTACAACCGGCTGGTACTATTGCCTCAGCAGTTGCGCAGCCAGAAATTTGAATTAGGGGGGTTTTCAAAAAAATTGGGGATATTTAAAACGTATAATAATTTTTTACCTCGTTTAACTTTTTCAATTGTTATGCGCAAACGCTGACCTGGCACTGTCTTGTGGATGGAATCACACTCTACCGTGTTGGAACGAATTTATGTACCATTTTCAGTATCGAAGCTGTTTGACAATTTCAGTTGGCGGGAAGTAACCAAAATAGTTATCATTTTTAACTCTATATTCATTTAGAGTTCTAAATCGTCTTTACTAGACGATACGTCTGAGAGAAAATCATCATCTTCTTCATCACTCATAATTAAATTAAGTACTATCCAAGAACAAACATAATTAAGCAGAACATTTGAAAAACAATTTAATGTAAAAATGTAAACACCACCAAGCAAAAACGGGCCTTGCTCGTTTCAGTGTACGCAGTGCGCATGTCAACCCAAGCGATACCAACTTTTAGTTTGGTATCGAAAGGATCGTACAGAAACCGATACCCGAATGGTCCCATGTTTGGTTGGAACGCTAACTGGACGGTACAATGTATCGTCAATTCTCGGATGGAACAGACTTTATTTACTGCGCATGACGATGACCGTACGATGTACGGTTTTCTGCTGGGTTGGAACAAACCTAATACTTGTTTTATGTCAAATTAACCTAAATTACCTTAATCCGAAAATGCTTCATAAGGGAGCTGGAACTCAAGTTGACGCCTTCAAGTCATTTTTTTTAACAACTAATACTACTAATTGTTTGAATGTTAAACTATTTCAATGTTCTGTAATTCCTTTCACATTATTTGTAAAATGATGTTTTTCAAGTATGACCCTTTTTGGTTGAATCAAGCTCTTCTTCATCACCTTCTGTAGTTTCAGATAGTTAATATTTTCTCAATTGTTGGTTTTTAAAACTGCTAAAGCTTATGTGGGCATACCATATTTTTAAAAATAGTTCCATAAAAAAGAGATTATACGTTTTAGAAATAGTCTGTGAAGTTCCTTTGCTTTAATATTTATTGTATTTTATTCTAATAATAAGTAGTTTTTTTTCACCCTTTCGCCTCCCCCCTTTCCCTCTCGTGCTATCACTCTAATCCGTTTGTAGCATGGCGGCTCTTTTTGTCACTATTTGAAGGTCCTACTACTTTTCCATTCCCTCACTCATTCACCGTTATTCATTCCACTTCGTCGATGGTTAAACACTAATCGGCTAAGTCCCATGATGGAACGTCCCAGTTACTTATCCACGACGTGGCCGCAGACATCATTACTTAGGTGTTGCGAGATTGCGGAACGTAGATGCACATGCCTCTCTAGCCTAAGTAATTACTTTCATAATAGATACTTCGTAGTTATCCAAAATCAAAAAGATTGCGCATTAAGCTCAACGAAACTAAAACAGTTCAGGTTAACTTCTCTAATAAAAGATCAGTAAAATAGATATAAAATTAAAGTAAAAAGTACTCAAACAAAAAACGGGAAGAATTGGGTATGAAATATAGACAATTATACTGGTAGATGAATAGAAAATCAAAACTTTCAATCGAAAATAAATTTTTAGGGCTTAATATTTGCCACTGACCTCATGAACGAATGGAAGCGGTACTGGTTAATGGAGGTCTATCTTGCTGGTGCCCATAGATTAATGGAGGTCTATCTTGCTGGTGCCCATACCATTTGAGAAAGCAAATTTTGCCAGCCTCTTCAACCTTGCCTTGAGTAGAGGAGGGTATATAAAAGATCACTGCCGCTTCCTTGATAATTTCTGACTTTAAGTACAATTTAAAAAAACCCACAGTGCTTCTCCTGAAAATTACAGATGTTGTGTCGCAGCCGGTAAATGAATGTAAGAACAGAATGTGCTCAAATCCATGCCGCTGCATCACTTGGGAGAACAGTGCCATTGTTTTGGTTTTCCCTCGGCCGGTTTTTAGCAGCAGCTTATCTTGTGTGGGAGGAGTGGAAGCTATTAAAAGAACAGCGAGGTATACATCCTCACCAATGACAGCCACAGAACTGTGACTGGGATGGTTTTACAGCAGTCTTCACGATAAGAACGTCATCATCATCATCATCATCGGTGGCTTGGAGAGTCTGTATTCAATTCTCCTCAAGCTTTGCCAGTAGTAAGAAGATAAACTGACTTATGTTGGTAGGATTGGACAAAAAAATCTTGTTTCACAGATATCGAGGTATTCCATATCAAATTGATGTCATCCGAAGGGAATTTAATACTCTACAACTTATTTTAAGAGCATTTCTTTCTCAGATGAATAGTTTAGACGCTATGAAGGAACTGTTGTGGAACCATGTGAGGTAAAAGTTATTTTTTTCGAAAATTTTCACATTTTGGGAGGGTGCAGCTTGAGAACGGTTGGGAATTCAAAAAAAGTGTATCTAATTAAGGTGGTAGATAATTTTATTAGCTTTCGCTTAATATTTTCATACGACGCACCGTTTTCGAGATATAAGTGAAAAGCCCAAAAGAAGGACCTTCTTTTTTACCCCCTCCCCTCTGGCTCACCTCCTAGATGTCAGGACTTTTAGTTTGTTCAATCCTTAAGCATCTAGGTATTTGCTCACGCACTTTGCACCCTGTTTTGGGCCATTCGTTGATTGGACTAGAGTTAGTAAATACGTATTCTGAGCTCAATTAAGTGGAGCGCAACCTTTACGATGATAAAGAGAGGAGATGTCACGTGACAAGCCTTGACGCCCTAACCGTTTGTGTACAGAACACATACTTTGATTACTATACGGGACAAGAGAGAGGTCCGACACGCCCAACATAGGGCGCGGCCATTTTGATTCCTATGACACAGTTTATAGCTAAAGAATCAGATCGCTCACTCTGCGTCGGCACTTTTGATCTCAATGTTCCAGTTTATACACTGCGCAACTCGAATAATACAATATATGACAACCGCCTATAATAAAACAGCAGTCTTCTGCGTATCCTGAATTTGTATCCCTGGAGTGGATGTTATTTTGGAACTTTCAACTGGTCCGAGTGAGCTAACTGATTCTTTAGTAATAAACTGTGACCCCAAAAATTATATTCACTGACACTGACAGCAGCAAGCAAAATATCAGGTGCGTTTTAATCATCCGCTTCTGCTTCCGGAATTGTCGGTTTAGTCGTTTTAACCTGTCAGATTAAAACAAGAAAATCGACAATTCCGAAGCAGAAGCGGATGATTAAAACGCACCTATTACAAATATTGCGCCAAGATGTAGGCAACACGTAATAATGGTTCAAAATGGCGGAGTTTTCTATCTACTTTTAAAATGCACTCAGAAAGCTGCGCAGTGCGACCATTCTCCGTATAGTAAAAGAAAATCAAAGAATGTGGTACAGAACGAATAGTCCGGTTATTTTCTAGGCATACTTCGTAGGCTGGTTTTATGCACTCCGCTTGTGAACATCCGTTTAAAAGCATTTCGGTCATTGCGTTTTCCAACGTCCGCATGTGGAAAATGGGTTGGAGCCACAGTAGTTGAAGAGGATGAATCCGATTGTTATTTACATGTAATTGTCCAAAAAAGCCTCGTTAAAAGGTGTTGGGCATTTCATCTAATAAACAGCCGACATTTCAAAGATGAGTTTTTAAACCTAGTTTAAGGAACTGCAAGAAGACAGCGACAAGTGTTTCAATTATTTTAGAATGTCTATTACATTGTTTTATGAACTGCGTTCTTGTCTGTATGGGTGAAATGGCGTAGGACTAAATAGCGCAGAATCAAAATAGCATTAGAAAAAACAACGCTGGTACAAAATAGAGCAGGACAAAATACCGCTATATCAAAATATCTGAAGAAGAAACAGCGCGTTGACAAAAACACGCAGAGAAAATAGCGACTTGAAGAGACATCGTTGGACAAATTAGCAGTAAATAACGACAAACAGCGCTTTTTAATTCAAAATAATATGCTTATTTTAAATACAAACAAGATTATATTTTAAATTGGCACAAACAGATCTATATTATAGACTTAGATTATGTGCTACATGCATAAGGTGCTTTTCTACATTCGGCTGCCATAACTTTTAATCTACTCTTAATTTTAATATATTTCTTTCCTGGTCGCTCCTTAGGCCTAATCCCACTTCTGTATTTAGCTACATATATTTCCGCAACATTTTGCTCTTTTTTTAGGCTGCTCTATTAATCGATTAACAGATAGCTTGTGACAATCGATTGTCCTCTGGAAGGCTCTGTGCCATGCTTCCACGGAATTATTAGTTCGGGGAAGATTTGGTTCCAATCTGTTGAACATATTCCATATTTTGATGGGAAATCTAGCCTGAACTCCCTAAAGTCCTTCTGCCTACGTAGTTATCCTCCCAATAATCAACCAGCAAATTCAAATATTTTGGGAAATTTTCGCTAATTATTTCGGCAGCAAATTGTACATCTCGCTGTGGAATGAAACTGAGGGCATTTTTCTCGTATATCTACATTTTCCCGATATTGTTTTGTTAAGTTCTTGGATTTTTCGCCACAAGTTTTGTGCTAGATGAAAGAAACAACCTACAATTGTGCAACCAGGAAATACCGCCGAAATTGAGTTAATTGTGGCCAGTTCGAAATCGACTAAAATGCTTAGAGGTTTCCCCAAGGGTTCTAATTTGCAAATATGATTCAACAACATATAGTAAGTGTCCTTCTATTATTGCGTGTATGGTAAATAATTGAGTAAAATGTTCTGGACATACCTTGAAAGTACCGTCTATGGTCCAGTGTGGATAATACAAACATCCTTTCCTATCTTCTTGACCAGAATTCCATAGAAGGAAGGTTTGACCTTTATTTGTTAATTTGCTCTTTTCATCAATGATAATTTGTGATAACGTCTTATTATTTCCTGATTTTATTTGATTTTTGTTTCTTATTCGATGAATAGATTGTCTGGAAGCTTCTCAGGTAGGAAGCTGTATTACCGCTTCTTCACTTAATGAGCTCGTGCTGGCTTGTATAATTGCCCTTGGTCTTAAATTGGTTGACTCTGCCATATCTTTCATATTAACCTTTGCCTTTTGAACTTCAATGTTTGCAGGATCGGGAGCACGGTTATGTTCTGTAGTCGGTTTTTTGTCATAACCGACAACAATTAATCGACCGTTACATCCACTTGTCGTACATCTCCATGTCGTCGAATAAGCATTTTCCTTGTCTCTTCGAAATCTTAATCCCTCAACAAAAAAATTTTCCTACCTTTTTGGGATTTGCTGTATTGAAAATCATCCATAACGTACGCAAATTTTTAAAGCGATTTATTGAAAATGTCACTTTGACAAATAAACAATACGAACAAACAAGAATATGTTATTTAACAAACTTTATTTGAGTAATTGTTATTAATCTGTAAATTACTTCCCCTAATTTGAATACTTTGAATTGGGATGGTTGGTCTACGAGAATATGGCAAACAATAAATATGTACGCGCTAATTTTTCCAGTGATATTTTGACTCAGCTCTTTTTTAAACTCTCGCTTTTTTATCATCACTATATTAAGTCCTGGCGCCATTTTTCCCGGCGCTATTTTATATGATCACTTTTTGTGATTGCGCTATTTATTCTTTCGCTGTTTTATCCTGGCGCTATTTCTTTTGCGCTAATTGGTCAGACACTATATTATCTTGCGCTATTTCGTGGCGGTGCCACATGTTTGTGTTGGTTAGATATCGTAATGAAGAATATTGCGGTGAAACTCAGCTTAATTTGAAATTGTTGAAACGGCATTTAGGTTTAAACAATGCTTGATAAAAATCAGCGTTATTAAATTAAAAAACATCGTTTCCCATATTAATTAAGTTTATAGTAAACCTTTTATGTTGGTTGTTTCTACCTCAGGGGTCGGCGAAATGTTAAAAGGTTCACGCGAGTGTTACTAATAATGATTAACGTACAATTTTTTTCAGTGACAGATTGCTTAAGAACGGACTTTGTACTCGCGCAACTTGGACGTGTAATAGAATCTATAATTATACACCTTATCTCATATTTACAATTAGGGACCTCCCAAAGAGGTAGCTGTAGGTGTGTTACGTTGAATTACTAGTATATTCATTTTAATAGGTACTTATTCAATTATGATGATTTCATCTTCGTCCTTTAAACACTTTTTTAAGAAACAATCGTTTTATTGACGGTTTGTATATACCACAGTGATAATAATTAATTAGATATACTCGTTCGTATAAATTTAATACTTTCAGAAAAACGACTTTAAAATATGGTCGTAAAATTGAAGTGTCCAGACAGACTGGCGCTATTTCTTACTTAACTACTAATACCGAAATACTAATAATATTAACCTCAATAACTTCTTGTATTGAATGTAAATTAAGAAATAAGAAATTTTAATTTCCGGTATTACAGAAAAATGATAAATTGTGTGCTAATTAATTATATTTTACAAATAAAATTAAGAAAACATATTTAAATAATTTCAATGATTTCTTGAGCGAATTGAGAAATCATAAAAAATATTTATGAGCTTAGATTTAGTTATCAATATCAAATAAATTATGTTTTTCGATAAAGCTTCCTTTAAATAATTCACTGCTATTTACCATCAATCCCTATCTCTTAGGTAACATGGAATTATCAAGGAAAATATAGACAAATTCCTGGTGATACGAAAACGGCATCACGCAAATCTATTTTTAAAAAAATTAACGATACAGATTAGATCTCTTTGTTCTTAATAACATTGTTTTTCTTTTTATCTTATAACTTCTCACGGAATATTTTTCTGACCCGACAACAGCTGATTATCACCAGCATTCAGTGAACAACCGACTGCAAGTATTTAAAAATAGTAGTTTTAACAATGTGTCTCCGTCTGGGTATCCAGGTAGTGCTGGAGCCGGTGATGGTGTCAGTGGCTTTTCCCGGTAGGTATACCATGCCATTATAATCATGACCATTCCGTTTAGTACACCGGAGGAGTCCGTTCGCGTTGTGAAATAGTTTATAAACATTCGAAATACTGTCTCGTTGAATGACTTTCTTGTAAAAAATAAGTGTATATTCGACGAAGTAATGGATGATGCAGTGTTAACCCATAGGAAAAGTGGTTTTTGTAAACGAAAGTTTGCTTATTTCCTAATAAAAAAAGGTAAATAATGTTTTGTATTTATGTAGGAATTTGCTTTATTTAATGTTTTCACTGATATTAATTTTAAGGGTATTAATATTAGCTTTGAAATAAAAAAAATTAATGGCGATTATGTCAAAAGTCAAAACCACGTGTTCAGGAAATTATCATGGGCATGATTGGAAGGTATTTTTGTTTATACCTACGATAATAATATTATTATTTTAATGAATTACGAATAAAAAACATGTCATACGTAGGTTGTGTCCACATAAACTTGGAGGCAACAGTAGGTAGAAAATTTACAACTGTAATGAAAAATGGTCTTGTATTTACTACTTAAACATAATTAAAAGAATAATTAAAGGTAAATAGTATACCTTATTAGGAAGTACATCTAAAAGGTATCCGGTTATAATAAAAATATATTACAGTTATCTATGGATGTTTTATTGCGGTGCTGTTTCTGTAATAAAAGAAGATATAATTTTTTTGTTTTTTAAATTTTCATATATAAAGTTTGGTGCATTCTAGGATTTGACACAGGCTATGGATTTATTTGCAAAGTCTTTTATTTATCTAAAAAGCATATTTATCATTTTAATTCAGAGTAAATTCTATGTACAACATAAGTTAACATTTTTAGACATACCTTAAGAAATGGGGGTTACCCGGCAATCGGCATCAAGCAGTGTCATTGTACAAGGTCAAACTTCTGCGACATGAAAACCATATTATAATAATATCACGAACATTCTATCCAAAATATTTATATTTTTAGAAGACCGATAAATACATGATTAAAATTAAATTATTAAATTAAAAAAAAATTAGTTAAACTTCTACTTGAGAATACACTATTTATTAAAATCCGCTATATCATAATAAGATATGACAGCTTATACATTGTTTGAGATATGTCAAATATAATTTTATCAACGAAAATAAAGTCGTATACAAAATTTTGTTTTTTTCGAAATACCGAACACCCATGCCGCTGTTTTTTTTTTTACTTGAAACCAACTGCAAAGCCATACAAAGTCGTGGAAATGCCTGCAGTTTTGCAAAAATCCATACGGAAATCGCCGCAATCAATACGAAAATCACCGCAGTCCCAAGAAATCTATCGAAATCATACGGAAATCATCGCAGTAACTAAAAATCTGTCGAAGTCATGTGGAAATCACCGCAGTAACTAAAAATATGTCGAAGTCATGTGGAAATCACCGCAGTCATCCAGAAATCGCCATATGGTTCCGGAATTCATATGAATTCGGCAATACATGTACATTTTTACCAAAGAGCGGTTCGCCCCTCGCCAAAGGCTTTAATGTTGCAAGTGGCTAATGGGTTGAAATATGTACGTTACTAGTCCGAAAATATTGGCTTGAATGACCCGAATGGATAAGTGCATTATGGGGTCGGAAAATATTTCTGTTAAGGAAAATCGAAGAATTTTCGTAAATTTCCTTTCTTTCTACTCAACATCGAATTACTTTTCAACCCTTTTCGAGGCTTGTATGCGAAACTGGAGCACCTAAATCAGTCACTATCTCACAGTTTAATTAGCCATTACTACTAGATGAGTACTATTCTTAGTTTGTTTACATCAGAATCGTAAATCAGTCTAGTTATATTGTCTTCTATGATCTACCTAGTGTAATCTGCATGTTTTAATATAACTGGAAATGTTAATTGAAAATATGAAATTTTCATATACAAATAAACCTTTCCCGTTATTGATGAGCTCTATTACTCATGCGCAAATTCTACTTACGCTTAAAATCATCAAAATTGTACATCTGTAAATGTTATTTTGTTTTTGCATTTGATAGTATTGGTGGGGGGCTAGAGACACTTTTAGATGTGTTATTTGCAAAAGGTAAAATTATAAATATTTCGTTCATTCTTGCCTTGTAGAACAAGGTAATAATTTGCTGCTCAGCGATGGAGCCCTAGACGATGACGTGTTAAAAAAACCTGTACAAAATACTTTCATAGAAGCGCAAACTTGAAATTTTCAGATATGTAAATCAAAAGTTAGTAGAAAAAATCTGATGTGTCCAACACATGACTTTCGTATCTAGTTATTATAGGCTTTTTCCGGTTATTTTGTACAACCTATTGCAGCACCTCTATAAATATTAAGAGGATACATTTTCCACATACATCTTCCTTAAAACATTTTTCTATAAATATTCATTGAAAACGAAAATACTGAAAAATTTAAATTTAGCACTCTTCGTCCAATTTTTCCATTACGGTCCATTTTAGAAAAATCATATATAAACAAAAATTATAGAGATCGATATCGCAAACAACTTTTAATCCAACAATTTTCATAAAAATCAGAATTTTGCACATTTTGTTAAATTTCTCGAATACTGACCATTTCAGCAAATTTTGACATAAAACAAAAATTATAGCGTGTGTTATGTGTATTTTGTTTTGCCTACTTAAGTGAAGATTAAAAGCTTAATTTATGATTAGCGTGAAAAATATTTGTTTAGTATGTACTATTCTAAAATACTTCTCATGATCAGTTAGAATACTTTAATCGCAAGTTGTTGACGTTTTAATTTTGCAAACAGAAAAATCCGTTCAAAATTATTAAAAACTTTTCCCGCTAAGGATTGAATTTAGACCATAAGATTAAGAGACTAGTATGATAATAAGTAGTGCTAATAAATTACGGTACCAAATAACCAAAAATCCGGGAACTGCCTTATCAGAGAAACATTTTGTTTGATTTTATTAAGTAATAAAAGCCCAAGACAACATTAATTTGAATTTATAATACTGTGTATATTTGTATAATTACGGCTTATTTAAGTCAATTATAATCTAATTATTTTATAGTACCTATTTATTATATATTTAGCCTTAGTCATGAACTTTTATTTTTTTTGTAGAAAATTTCTTAGTAATATACATAATCTATTTCATTTATACCGTGTGATGTTTTAAGACGAAAACATTATCTTTTTACCTATGGGATCTCAGTATTGCATTCGTGTCGACGAAAAACATGTTCTTATCGCCACTTTTGACACTTTTTTACACGTTTTCAACCACTCTGAGAGCGCAAAAAATATCGTCTGGCTGTGCGTGCATATTTATGTTCGCCGACACGATATCTCAAGATCGTAAGTTCCCCTCGGTTTTGATTTTGATATATTTTTCTAGCTAAGAATCCTGTTGATTTTCAGAAATTTCGGTTTAAGTGCTTTAAATATCAGTGTTTTCAAAATGCAATGCAATTTATTTTATGCTTTGTATAATATACCCATACTTCTCAACAAATCAAAGGATTCTATTTGAATCTTTATTTATTGTAACTGGAAGTGATAAGTGAAATTAATTGTTTTAACTTCAAATAAATTTATGAATCTTACGTGAATAACATACAAGATGGCGATGTTACGATGATTTTTATACGAGTTTTAACAAACTCCAAAATGGAACTCGTGTCTGAATTTAATATTAGGATCAAAGAGGCAGAGTCAAATATTTTTACATGGACAGGCTTAAAGTCTAAAGGGTCCAATACATCGGTAGGCTTAAGTGTTAAACGGCCCAAGAAGGGTAAAAGGACCAAATGTTTTCCCATGGCTTAGAGGATAAAAGGACCAACTATTTTTACAAGGCAGGCTGAAAAGTTAAAGGGATCAAATATTGTTTACGTAGGCAGTCTTAAGTAGTAAGCTTTTGTGCTAGGAGTTTGCCCGTGGGGCCTCAGTCCAGATAAGGTGAGAACTACAAATTTGGCATCTCTAGATTTTAAAAATACATGTTATCCTATTTTTTGAAAGAACGAGAAATGTTGCAAGTGTTATCTATATTCTTTGAAAATCGGAGACATCAGTCAAAGGGGCACAAAAAAAAATAAAAATTACTTTTCTTGAAACTTTAGCGATTCCATTTAAAATTGCCCTCCTACATGACTTATTGAAAAATAAAACTCATTACACGCCTATACCAAAAGCCGTGACGCTCATATTGGATCGTTCGCCATCGATCTCGATGGTCTCAATGTTGTCAAAAGTTTACAGTTCACCGCCATCCGCCATTACATAATTAATTAGTATACACTTAATTGGTTCCAGAGGCTTTATTACTACGATTACATGTATTTGTAATTTGGGCTCATTCTCTCATATCACCTACGGTCCATTGAAATTTAATTAGTTATTTGCTACAGCTCTTAATCAAAACTGAAAATAAATTATTACACTATATAAAGTCAAAACATTGAGGCAAAATATTTTTCTGGATTATTATAAAAAAAGGGTACGTGAGAAAAAGGATTTAAAACTTATCTTTAATTTTTTAATACAAATCTGACTTGTATAAGTAGTATAGTTAAACCAGAGATCTAGTGACTACCATAAAACAGCAGGTAATTTACTTATCAGCAGAGACGTACCTACTCTAGCCATTAAGTTTTGTTCTATAGGTCAATAATTGGGGTAAAATAAATATTAAGAAAAATCGCTATAATTCAGAATTGTTTATTTAATTATACAAATTATACAAAAAAATAAGTATTTTTATTAATATAGTGGAATTTTTATATTTCATTTTCTAAAATTTTATTTATTTGAACACGAAGTTCAGTTTCACTTTCACTATGGTCATCCAAATTAATAATGATAATTGGTATCTTTTATATATCAATATGTCTTTTCCACTTTTTTTATATGGGAAACACGCTTGATTCAGCTGCTATCAGAAATTTTTGCAGGTTCTGTTTGAATAAGAGATACCACAGTCGAACTTAAGGTTGGAGAAGTATTATTTCTTCGAACTGCTGACTTAAGCTGACGCCATATATGTTCAATTGGGTTAAACATACAGTGGTAATGAGGAAGTCTGAGCACCGTATGGCCCAAGCTCTCAGCTAATGTGTCACAAAAATATTTCTCTTGTATTGAATAGCTGTTTAAAACTTCCAGTAACTGCTTTTTTTGTTTACTTTTCCTCAAAATACAAATTATTTACCATATAATATTGTATGATGGCTTTTGTGTCGTTTGAACAAGGTGCCTTATCTAGTCTTCGACTGTGGTAGCTGGAATTATCCATGACGATAACACTGTTGGGTGGAATATTTGGCAAAAGTTTAGTTTGGAACCAATCTTCAAATAATTCGGCAGTAGTGTCGTCATGGTAATCGACTAAGGAATCTTTAATATTTTTTGCCGATAACGACAACGCATTAGGTGTAAAACCATTATTGGTTTCTGCGTGTATTATAGTAATACATTTGCCTTTATTATATGGCGCATTAGTCTGACACAAGTCAGATGAGTCTACCCAACTTTTGTTTGGAATATCGTGTGTATCGAACCAAGTTTCATCCAAATACACAACTGTTCTGCCAGCTTCTCTAAAATTATTTATCGCCAATAAATATTGAAATCTCCATTGCTTAAGGCGCACTGATTCCATTATGACTTTTTTGCTGTTATTAATTTTTTAAATTTAAACCCGTTTCTTAAAAGAGACTTCCTGAAAGTCTCTTTGCTACACTGGGTGCCAGTTTTGTCCTTTTCAAGTCGTTGCATCGATATATCTAGTGTAGGCACAATTTGCTCTCTATACAAGTCATATATTTTCTCCTTTGAATTAGGTCTACATCACACCCATCTAGTTTCTTTGAAGTACCGGAGTCTTTTCTTTTCCTTCTTTTTAAAATAGGGTTACTTACTATTTTAAATACTGTAGAGTACGGCGTTTTCGTTAAAGAGGCAGTTTCTCGCACTGCTTGAGTCTTGGTCATTCCACGTTCCATAAGGGAGGTATAAACACTTAATTTTTTTTTTCAGCAACGTGTAAAACTTGTCTCGATTAGTGGTATTACCACCACCAGTTGAAGTACTGGCTGCAGGTTCAACCCATGGACGGAACATTTTTCGCTATATAACATTTTTAAGACACTTCGAAATAAACTGACACAACGGAATATTCGTTAATGACTGAATTTAGTTTAACTGCTACCCTCCTTTCCTTTCTAAAAACGGTATTTGGTCAGTTCTCAAAACAGTTTAATACTAACTCCCCATTATTTATTTAACTTTCTCTAATCTGTTTGGAATTATAGGACTCAATATCTTAAACAATAGTATTCTTGTCTTCAAAGTCTGGTAATTTATTTGTAACTCTTTATTCCATTATCGCTAATCTCCTTAATAGACGTTTAGTACGGAAAGTCAGGTGGTTAGGCAAGTAAATTTTATTTATAAGTACTTTAAATTCTAGGAAATTTTTTAATATAAAAATAGTTTTACATTCAAAACTGTTAACAATTGAAATAGAGAGCCCTGAATTATAATATTATTAAAAAAACATATTCTTTACTATTTCATGAGAATATATATTTTAATCCGGACCTGCGAATCTTTTAACCAACAGACAATTTTATTGCTTATCTACAAATCGAACAATAGTGATAATGGATCATATTAGAATATGATTTATGAGAGTCACTAGATCTCTGGTTTTACTATACCTACTTTTCTATTTAGAATGTTAAAAATAATGACTTATATAACCAAAAAATAATTATTAGCATTATACTGTTGAGAGTGTTGAGTGATCAAAAATATACCTTCGGTATTTTCTTATATGTTTTCTTATCTGATAACCCAACAGACATCAAATACTGTGATAATAAATAATTCAAGCATAAAATTAGAAAAATCTTCAGAAGTCCGGAATAAATTGATGAAAATTTTAAAAATTTAAAGTAAAAGCATTTGTTTCGGTTTTATTAATGACCCATATACCGGGTGTTCAAATTAAAGTGTTACAGTTAAATACCGCCGAAAATATGCATTTTAGAAAAAAAAGTGTCAGACAAAAGTTTTACCTATAGTTTTTTGGGGGAAACATTTTGGCCAAATTCATTTTTTTATAGCTGACCATAATATGGCCATATCAAGGTGAACTTTGTTTTTTAAATGGGAATCCCATTTTTTTTACATATTCTTCAAGTACATAAAAAATAAGAAACTTTTAATGAAAATATTTTTTTTATTGGACTTTTACTTTTTGAGTAACAGCTACTTGAAAATTTTGCTAGGCGAAAAAAAGTTGACCATATTATGGTTAGCTATAAAAAAGGATTTTAGCCAAAATTTTTTCCCCACAAAACTATAAAACTTTCGTCTGAAACGTTTTTTTTTTATAAAAGGCGGTATATACCTGTAACACTTTAATTTGAACACCCGATATATTTTTATTTATTTTTACAAATAATTGTCTTTTGTAATAATTTGCAATATCAATCACCTTTTAATTCTTAATTTATTTTAAATAAGATTCGATTGTGTGCTATCAAAAGAAACGCCTGATCTGGTACAAAAAGTAAACTACTATTAATTACGGTGAGATTAGATAGCATAAAATTATGTGAAAATATTATCATATTATTATCTAAAATTAAATTAATCTAACGCATGTTTAATAAGATATATCACATGCTGACTTTGCGTTTAACAAGAACTAGAGTGCATGCATTATTAGAAAATATAAATGCGAAAATCAAACGAGATTGATAATAAATAGTTATAGTATAAAACACATAGAGCGTGAGTATTTTTTCAAACAAAGACGATCCTAAGCAAGTAGTTTCTTAAAAATATTTAGAGCTTTGATTTCAAAAAAATATTAAAGTTTGGTGATATTTCTGGAGAAAGATTTAATGTTTTAGATCAAAATTGGATTAGAATGACAGTTTATTTACCAAAACTATAACAGCTAAACAAACTGTGTATGCCATAAAGTTGGAAACGTATGAATTTTTTTTACGCAATGATTCGAAAAACTTTGTAGGGCAATAACCTCTACTTATTTTAAAACTTAGTTATCTGTCAAATTCGCATTTGAAAAATTGTTCAAAAATGGTCTTTTTTAAATATAAAAAAATTATTAAAGTAACTTGTTTCTAATGATATTTTACACCAACATACTGATTTTGAACAAGATATTCCGACTTTAAGAAAATTTGAGTTTTTAACATCTTTTGATAAACTCTTTTAACTAATAATTTTAAATTTATTGTAAAAACTAAAGTGACGAGAATACAACAATTCCATATCAATTTTTGTTAATAATGTTTGACGGTGTGGTTATTTTTTACGAATATTAAAATTATGCAAATACAAATGACTTTTCTGGATGATTTTAAACGATTTTTCAAAAAATGCGAATTTGGCACATAATAAATGTCAGTAACCAACTTTTTTTTTATACAAGCGGATGTGTTTGTCCTGCGTTTTTTTTTCAATCGTAATATTAAAA
Source organism: Psylliodes chrysocephalus (assembly GCA_927349885.1). Lineage (NCBI taxonomy): Eukaryota > Metazoa > Arthropoda > Insecta > Coleoptera > Chrysomelidae > Psylliodes > Psylliodes chrysocephalus. The sequence continues at coordinate 40,609,807 of OV651813.1, forward strand.
AAATACCATATGGATCCAACTTTATGGTACAAACTGTATAATTTAAATATAAATATTTAACAATAGAGGTATAATTTAAATATAAATATTTAACAATAGAGGTACCAGACAAGAACCGTGTATTATGTCAGAAAAAACATTTATAATAGAAGATGTAAAACTCCCCTTGTCAGCGATTTGATCGACAAGATCGAAGCCATTTTATCAAGTTGCTATTTACATTGAGAGGAAAATAGCCAAAGCTAGCAAATAGGCGAGAATTAAAATAAGAGGCGAAAAAAAAATTAAATCTTTTTTTAGAATAAATAATTAAATATGTCTTTCTCTAAATTAATTATCTACTAAATTAATCAACCAACTCTTTCTCACGACTTGTGACTTGCATACGCGCAAAATGAAAACAAATATTTGAGTAGCACCTACCAACGACGTTGAAGATGAAAAAGGTAATGTAAACAGCAGTATTAATAACACGTTGTAAATTTGGACAACCACTTAAAATTGTTTTGTTTGTTTTGAAGTTTTCAGCGTAAAATATCCGGCGATAAAAAGAGACCAGTTTAAAATTTTCATGATAAAAGTATGAATACAGATTCATGTGCTGGAATAGTTGGTATCAAGTAATAGACGTCTAATTTATTCAAATACTAATTTGATAAATGGAATAATAACTTTCTTGTGCGAATAACGGACGCAATTAATTCCCTAGAACCAAAGTTTTAAGTTTTATTGGAGGACCATAGGGACAACGGCTTGCTGTTTGAAACTTCTCCAACTACAATTAATTCTTTTTTGTTGACACGAGAAGGAACCCCAACTCTAATTGGAGTTGAATAAGTAATGGCCGGCGTAACGCAAGCCAATTTGAACATGTAGGTATATCTCCAACCTATACACTACACAAACTTTGTTTACATAAATGTTGAAAGAGTAAAACATTATTTCAACTTTTAACACTTGAGACACGGTGGAAACAAGAATAATGCTACTTTGTAATATATCGTGAACTTATTTGGATAATCCATTATTATAGAAACTTTTTTGTTTATACAACGTGCCGGTGAAGTATAGAATCATCACATTTTTTGTAGAATAGAAAAATCATTGCATTACATCTAAAAAAAAGTAATTATTATTGCTTCAGTGTAATTCACAGTGAAGCCTTGCTATAACAGTTAAAAAAATCAATGATCGCCAAAATCTTTCATGCGAGAAAAAGGAAGTAGGTACTGTATAGGTAGGTACAAACCGCAGCAGTCCACACCTGGAAAAGTTCACCCTTGTTTCCGGTGTATAACAAGATTACTTAACAATTATGTAATGTGTACTGGGTTATGGTCGAATACTTTCAGTCGTTTCCTCTATGATTTATCAAATTGTGAATGAAATTATTTCATTTTTAGCTTAGTTCAATAACACTCTAATAGTTAATGGATTCAATTCTGTATTGTCGTAAATTAAAGTGAAACGTAAGATGAGCGAAGTAATTATGTTTAAAGTTTACAAAGACAAGAAATGTTTTATTTGTGGAAATATTGTCATTGCCAAAAATAAAATAAAAAGGTTGCTATTCTCATAAGCAGCAATGGAAACATTATCGACTTTGCAGATAATACTGCTATCTTCTACAAAACTGATAACTATATGTATCTGTAACGTGTGGAGAGTGGGTTACCCCCACGGCACTTAGGCCTCATTAGGCCTATTGTGCATCCTCCTAAGATGATAGGCACCTCCTAGCTCGTCAGCCAGCCTACAAATTTAATGTAGTTGACAACGTCGCCAAGAGGTGCTTCTCTTATATCGGCCGGAACACAAATCTTCTAATAAATGAGAGCGTCGGGCAATCGTAAAGGATATGCTCGATGGTCTCATCTTCTTGTTCGCACCCTCTGCAGAGTGCGGATTCTGACAGCCCCATGATATGGAGATGCTTTCGTACTTGGCAATGACCAGTCAGAATGCCTGTGACCAGACGCAGATTATGTCTAGTCATAGTCAAGTATTTGTTTGCTGCAGTGTTGTCAGGATAACTTAAGAGCTCCCTGGCAACTCTGCAGTTTCTTGTTTCATCCCATCTTTCCTTGAATTTCACAAGGGAATGTTCTTTAATTAGGTCTGTCACTACCGATTTTGTCAGGCCAATAGGAGGGCCAGGTCCAAAAAGTATTTGGTTGGCTGCTTTCTTGGCTAATGAATCTGCAAGACGGTTACCTTTCGATGTGGCGTGACCTTTGATCCATCTTAAGGTGACCACATTGTTGATGGATACTTCGGCCAAAGCTTCATGACATTCTAGTACTAACTCTGAATAAATTCGTGGTCTGTTCAGGAGTAGTGCTTGTCTGCTATCTGTATAGAGTAGCATGTTCCTTCCAGTGATATTATTTCTGGTTATTTCTGGTTATTTCTTTTGCTGCTATGAGAATCCCCGTTAGCTCTGTTTGAACTACAATGGCACTATTTCTCACAGCCCATTTTATGTTTAGGTTTAAGAATCTGGAGTAGATATGAATCGTACCAGCCACTTCTGGCTCTTCTATTTGTTCTATTATAACTTTATATGGCTTATGGAAGATATATCTCGGTGAGAAGGAGTCCATGTTCGCTTGTAGCAGTGGGAGCGTAAATCTGATAACTAGCAAGAATTAAAAACAAAAGCTGAAATTGGTTTCTGTTTAATTAAATATTGGTTGCAGGAAAACTACTAACACTAAATATTGATAAAACGTATTGCCTACCTTTCTGCTGTAATTATTCTGGACCTCCTGATTTTGTTAAGTTAACAATAATAACCAATATTCCATTTTAAATTCGTTTTGCCATGAACATAAAATATTTAGGGATAATTATACACAAATTTCAAAAACTAAAAGTACTCCTAGCAATACCTTATCTTAAAACGTTATACTACTCTTTAGTGGAAAGTCCACATTCGTTATGAAATAGTGGATAGTGACATATGAAGGTGCGTAAAAAATGTATAGGTATTAAGTCCTTGGAATGTATATAGAGAAGTTTCCTAATACTTACATTCTGTAAAAACAGTAAATGTATTTTGATGTAGGTACAACAATATTTGTTAAATATCACGTAATGAACATACATTCTATATTATCAATACGAAACTCATCAAAGATACTACTATACGGTACCATTGATGTTCAAAAAAGTAAGCCAAAAATTCTACTACTATTATGCTCCAAAACTGTACAAATTCTATTCCTGAGAATCTATAATCCTCGAGAGGTCTAAAAAGGATTTAAAAAATATCTTCTTCATAATGGCAAAAGATTTGTTGACAATATTTGACTAAACTAAAAGCAAACATTCTAGTTTTATTTTTTAATATTTATTCTTCTAGATATAGTAGTGATTATTGTTAATATTTAGGGTTGCCAGATTAACGAAAGTGACAACCGTGACGCAGAGCATCAGGTTCTAATACCAAGCATTTTTATGTAATGTAAGGCCCTAAGCTTATATTTTTCGTTAAACGAGGGTCCTTTAATCGACATTTATCTAAAAAAAAAAAGAAAAGAAAAAAAAAAAAAAGAAAAAAAAAAGAAAGAAAAAAGTATAAAAAGAAAAAATAATAAAAGAGAAAACATAAAAAAAGAAAAAAATAAAAAAAAAAAGAATAAAAAAGAAAAAGAAAAAAAAAGAATAAAAAAGAAAAAGAAAAAAAGAAAAGAAAAAAAAGAAAAGAAAAAAAAAAGAAAGAAAAAAAGGTCGTCAGCGTATATTTTTCTATAATTCCAGTTCCTCCTTTTTATTTAGGGCTTTTCGTAAAAAAAGAGTGGTCTTTTTGTCAAAAGCAGGACATTTACGTAGTGTGGCGTTAAGCGTACAATCAAGGCAAAAAGCGTGGAAAATACGCCTAAAGCGTGACGTCTGGCAACCCTATTAATATTACTATTATTATTTTTATTGTTTTATGTCGTATAAACGAAAAAAGTGGTAGGTACTTTTGTACTTAAAAAGTTATTATTACATTATTATGTACCCCTGTAATTGGGCTTTGTCCTGCTGATTGTATAATAATTATACATAAACTCCTGGACAAAATTAACGCAACATCTTAAATTTACCACATTTTTGATGCTATTTTTTTTTTTTTTTTGAATTTATGATCCGATTTTAATGATTTTTTTTGCATTATAGGTTGATTCCTTGACAATGTCATAATTTTCGCTGTTTATGATAAAAAGTTCCTTTTCGATTTATTCCGGATGTAATAAAAATGTAATGTTTTTTTCCGAAACTTCGTATCATCCTGTGGAGTATACTAGTAACCAAACAGTTGACATTAGACGGTAGGTCCATCTTTCGTCAACATTTCCTTTTTTGGTTTACTTCATTATTATGTTTTAATAGACTTTATTATTCAAAACATTCATTGATAAATGTTTTTTTCAAGTAGGCTATGGACCTTTTCTGACATTTCAAGCGATGTGTCAACAGATGTTGAGTTTTAAAGTTACAAAGGTTAAATAAAATTCGTCATACTGATAAAAACTGTTCAGAAACTGCTTATTAAGGTACCATTTCGGTAGACACGACAGGAGACAAGAGACCACCGAGACGACCCCAAGGACGACAGATGCATGAATGGTACGCTCCGTACATTTGGGAAGCAAGGAGACACCCGCAGACAACCATTCAAGGAAACGATCAGCGTTGCCAGACCTACTGTTTTTAAGTAGATCCACTGTTTATGTTTATTAAGTTTGCCTCATTCTTCAGCAAGTGGTTAAAGAATATTTTCTCTAGTAAATTTTCTGCACTAAAAGCAGCGTAATAAGCAGCCACTATTGTAGGTTTGTTTTTATTTAAAATGAAACAAAAAATTAATAGGGCATCATAAAAAGAACATGCATGCCAAACACAACGATTTTGTATTATCTGATTCAGACTGATCTAAAAGAAATAGGTACCTATTATTTTTCATTGGTTTTTTTTATTTCCGTACGTTAAGTATATATTAAAAAAGTTATTTGTTTTTATTCTTTGTTTACTTTCTAATTTGGGTAGAAAAATGTTTATTTTTCGTTTCTTATAGGTATACTTGTTTTTTTTTTTATTTACTACACTGTATTAAAATATACTGTTCAGATCTACGGTTTTTTTTCACCCATACTATTCCAGCATCTGGCAACACTGCCTAGATCGAAAGAACTTTACAACTACCAATTCTATAAAATATCCACTAATCACCTCCAAATACAAGCGATGTCTGAGGACAGTGACCTCGAGTGCGACACGCAGAAAACGCTTTGCCCGGAGACCGATCCAAAGTTGTCGTCGAGAAGTGTCGCGCCGTGCGAAATGTGTTTCAGACGTGAAGAGACCGTTCTCGGTCGCGTCGGTTGTCGTTTGTCGCGCCTACCGAAATGGTACCTTTAAACTTTCGTTTCGTATGCCCAGTTGCCCGATGAGTATTTTAATCTTGAAAAATGAGTCGTCCAAAAAAATTTATCGGCAGTAGAAGCAGTAAGACCCTTAACTTTGTTGGATGAGGGCTATTTGATGTGTCATGTTGCTAATGTGATAGGAAGACATCGTTCGACTATAAGTCGTATGGTTGAACGATTTAACGAGACAGGATTTTGCTCTCGAAGGTCAGGACATGGACGAAAACGATGTACCGATCCAAGGGATGAACGTTTTATTTTGCAAACTGCTCTAAGAAGATCACTAATACTAGGCTAAATAGTGAGCTTAGAACTGCTCGCCATCATACAATATCGTCCCGAACAATCAGGAGACGTTTAAATGAGGCTGGTTTAAGCAACAGAAGACCGGCAAAGAAACAATTACTTACCAGAGCACAGAGTTGCAAGATTGCGTTTTGCCAGAAATTATCAACATTGGACTGTTAATGATTGGAAGAAGGTTTTATTTTCAGATGAAACGAGAGTTAGTCTCTATTCTACTGAAGGGTGTGAACGTGTTTGGCAGGGCAGGAGAGAGATTTGCAAGTTGCAATATCTCTCCAAAAATCCTTCTGTAATGTTTTGGGGACGAATATGCTTCAACGCCGATTATTATCTAGAAAACATTGTGATTGAACATGTAATGCCATTTGTTCCTTTTTTGGGACCGAATAGTTTATTTATTTATGCAGGATAATGTTCGTCCCCACGTGGCTAGACAAGTTATAGAGCACATGAACTCTGTAGCTATTCCGTTGATGGAATGGCCACCTTGCAGTCTCGATTTAAATCCCATAGAGCATTTTTGGGATGCTCTTAAAAGAAAAATTGGAAGTCGCAATCCCGTACCGGTTAAGCACAATCAATATATATTCTCCAAGATACAATTAAAAATTTAATTTCCAGTATGCCGAGGCGTATGAATGCAGTGATTCGAAGTAGAGGTGGGCATACACGTTATTAACATTATAAATCTATTAACTTTATTGTTTTTGATTTTTGTTCTTTTCATGTTTCACTCGTTTCCAAAAAAAAAAGTAAATTGTGTTTAATAAACTCACAATTATAATCTTAATTTTATTTTATTAAATAAAGTAACTCGTTAATTTTGTTTTCATTTATCAAAGCGAGCAGAAATTATACAGATAACAAATAATGTATTCGATATTGACACATCGCTTGAAATTTCAAAAAAGGTCCGTAGCCTACTTGAAAACATTAACAATGAAAATTTTGAATAATAAAGTCTATTAAAATATGTTACGCTATAAAACGGCGTATCTCCTTTAATAACAGAGATAATGAAGTAAACCAAAAAGGAAATGTTGGCGAAAAATGGACCTACCGTCTAATGCCAACTGCAGGGTGATACGACTTTTCGAAAAAAACATTACATTTTTATTACACCCGGTATAAATCGAAAAGGAACTTTTTATCATAAACAGCGAAAATTATAACATTGTCAAGGGACCAACCTATAATGCAAAACAAAATCATTCAAATCGGAAATCGGAAAAATGTGGCAAATTTATGATGTTGCGTTAATTTTGTCCAGGAGTTTAATATAAAAATGTAATTAAAAAAGCATCAGTTTAATTAGGAATTTTTTGCAATTTATACTTTTAAAATCTGACTTCCATCAACCCAGATAATATAATCCAAGTTTCGAATATTGACCTCATTTTAAATATTGTTTTTCCGTGCTCTCGATCGTAAACTTTTATTTTTATTGATTTGACATTGGATGTTTTCCTTCCGAACGAAATCTTTTTTTACTTAAATCGATACGTATTGAATAATGATAAATAATTTATTTGATTTGTTACAAATTTATCAGCAGATTAGATACGATCTTGTCGAATATTTTATCGCGTCGTTTTTTTATTAGTAGGTGATCGGTAACGGTGCATGTATTATGCCTGAATCTTTTTTATATCTTCGTTCGTGTGATTCCGTTTCGGCAAAAATTTCAATAATTATGAGTGAAGATAATTGTGTTGATTAAAATTATGGATAGTATTTTGAGCAGTTTTTGTCCACCGTGGGTTAAACCTAGAGGTAATAAAATTGAGTTATTGGGTTACATTTCGTTTTTCAAAGTGATGGAATTGCAAATAGGTAATGTTACGGTAAATGAAATAAAAATCTTGATGTGAGTTATCTATAAATTTGTTTTAAGCAGTTTTTTTTTAGTTTTCATTAAAATATTGGTATTATAATTGGCAAAATATATAATTTCTCTTTAGCATTCAAATATAAATTAAAAAAATTTAAACTACAGTAAAAAATAGATTATTTATTATTCAAGCATTTCATTTTAAGTTAAAAAAAAAAAAAAAATAAAATACCAAACCACAGATGACCAGTTTTTTTATACAATTTGATATAGAAACATGAATCCTTTAAGAACTTAGTTTCAGAGATACAGGATGTTGTTTTAAAATCAAAAATTAAAATTTTCTCTAATTCAAAAACGGCATTAGAAAATTTTATATTAATAAATCTAAATTTTTGAGTATTACTCTAGAGGCGTACTATGAGGGTTGGTGACAAATTTTAGCATTCGCTTTTTAATTTTGTTAATTATTTGTCAAAAACCTAATAAACATTTAATAGAGAGCTAAAATTTACTATTTTTATTCTAAACAAATGTTTGCTAAATTTATTTACTTAATTAAAAAAGAAAGACTTGTATTTTGTGCAATTTTTTTTTTAATTATTAAATGCAATACAGCCGTCAACATTTTTTGGTTATTTTAATTATTTACTTAATGTTTAATAAACGTATTTGTCAAAAATGAAGATATCAATTCATATTACACATTTAAATCTATTATTATTACCCCTTTATGCTTTTATGGGGTCTATTCTGTAACGTTTTAGTTAATTTTAAGCGCCAGATTAAAAGGTTATTTATAACTATGACATTTAAATTTTAACCCAAATCTCTATCCAATATTTCATCAATTTAATTTTGTGCTATAACCAATCCTAGGTAAAATAGACATGATAACGATGTAATATACCTAAAAAGTGAATTGATAGTAAACCCAGCGTAGCATTCACAATAAGAAAAAAATATATTTGACAGTTAATTATACTACTAAATTTATTACTGACACAAGTTATAATTTTAACTAAATAATACACAATACAAAATTAATAAATAACATCCAGTTATTTTTATAATGAATCGAATTTTCCATGTGTTATCCCCAAGAGCCACTCGTAAATCTTCTTTTATTCTACTCAACATCGATGTACTTTTCAACCCTCTTCGAGGCTTGTATGCGAAAATGGGCACTATCTGACGGTCTATAAGATAAATTACTAATTAATATATAAAATGTACTAATAGATTAATATCTGTCAATGATCCTTAGGGGTCAAAGTAATTAAAAAAAGAGTGTTTAGGTAGGTAAAACCTAATCTTTTCTAATAATGTAGTAATTATTGTTTATCGAAGTAAATGTTTGTTTTGATTGATTTTTACATTTATTGAACGATAATGTTTTTTGTTTTTTTACATATTTTGCGATATTTTCAGTTTTATTATTAAATAAAGTTATTTCAGAATAAACTAATTAAGAGAAACATAATACCTTATTCTCGAAAATACATGAAAGCTTAAAATAGGACAAATTGAACGTTTTAATTTACAGTGATTTACATTCAGTCAAAAAGAGTCTCACCAAATTTTAACATTGGCCGAAAATGTATACATTGCGGTCGGAAAATTAATATTATTTAAAAAATTCCTGCAACCAGTCAAATAGAAATTAATAGCTGAATTTCAGTAGAGGTGTTCACCTTTTTATAAGTGAGGGCTGGGTGTATGGGATTTGAAAATACTTTATTTTTAATACGATTTTAAATGATTTGATTATCTGTATTTTAATTATAGTAAAATGAGACCATGGAAATCGTATTAAAAATTAACTATTTTCAAAATCCCAGTCCCAGTCCTCACTAATAAAAGGGTAAAAAGCTCTGCTGAATTTCAGCTCTTAATTTCTATTCGTCTAGTTGTAGGAATTTTTTAAATATTATTTAATTTGAAATAGAAAATATCCATGTTTCGTCTAAATATATAAAATTCGCCCCTTCTTCTTTAAACTTAGAATATTTTCTTAGAAAGTTAATTCTCTTGTGCACGACAGAACTTCTTTCACAAAGGGCCTTTCTGTTATCCTCCTTTTGAAATTTAAAACCCAAGTTATGTATCACTTGCCATAGACTTGTTCTGCCAATGTCGTCAAATTTTCTATCTATTAATTCTGAGAGAATTGTATTTAAGGTCACATGTTCCTTGTTAGCCCTCATTCGATAAATGGTATCACGAATTTCAAGTTTCTTTCCATCTGAAATATCTTTCGTTTTCAATGATGGGCGAGTTTTGCGGTGATCTTCTTTCGGCAGTTCACTATTGTGATTTTGTAATACTCCTCTTAATTCGGTTTCACTAATTCCTAGAGCATCGCATACGCCTTGTTGTACCGACATTACCGATTTTAAAGGACCGCCATTTTCTTTTTCATCCGTAAAATACTTATGTACACTACAAATTAGACTATCTGAATCTAACACACGTCTAGGCATTTTTAAAATTTCCACTAAATTTACAATATACATACAATGTCAAAACTTGCAAAGAATCAATTCAACTGCAATATTTGTAACAAATTTAGTACCTACTCTAATGTTATTTTAATTTAATCTGACCATTAGGGCAATTTTACCCAATTTCTTGGGAAGAGGCTTATTGGAACTGGTTGTCAATGACTAATTTGCATAATTTTGTTAATCCGAAACCCGCGTAAGTATAGCGAACAGACTGTATGTTCCTTTAATCATTATTAAATAAAATAGACATATTTTCTTTATTTATTTGTTTCCAAATTACTTTTTTCTACGACTATAAAACAAAATTCACTTTCTCAACTATTGTTGATTAAGAAATATTTGATAATTCTGATGACAAAGTAATCATTTCCGTGTCAGATCCTTATCTTATAAAAAATAGTCAATCTCTAATTATTTTAATAAAATCATGGGGGCCCTGGAATGTCAAACATTAAACAATTATCCAGAGAGTTCTCATTTTAATTCTATAAATTATAAAAACTAATTCAAAATGCTTTAGCCATAAAAAAAGTATAGTATTCAACTCACAAGAAATTCTTTATTAAAGAATATACTGTTATACTTAAATAATTGTATTTTTCTAATCATGATGAGCTTTTATACTTTGAAATCTGAGCTGTCGCTTTTCTAATTTTTTTTACAAATTCGAAATCACAGTGCGAGCTGCAATTTGAACTGTCAATTAAATTGTTTCACTAGCATTTATATTTTTAGAGATAGTTTAGATAAATGGTGTGATCCTGAAAAGTGTTCGTATTTCGAATAGAAAGTTTAAAGGCCGCCCTTTATTAATTGTTTTATTAGATACCAAATAAAATAATTACCACAGAGTATTTATTGGCAATTATTAAAATTATTTCATACTTTTTAATTAATATAATGCGAGCCATTTTTCTATTCCCTTAAGTCTATCTCTGCCTTGTTTGAGCCTATTTATGGTCCCACCTGTTTCAGAACCCAACTTAATATTACGAGGGATTCGGGTAGAGTGTAGAAAATGGCGAATGCACTACATTGGCCAGTGTAAGAAATTGTGAAATATTCGCGAATTCACCAGAATGTGCAATCCATCATTACTTATAGGTATATAAAATAGAATTATTTTGCATTTAAGTCATTAGTTAAAGTCGAGACATAACTGTGAGCAGATCGATATAGTAAATGTCCCCATAAATTAGTATTTAAGTAAATATCTATACAAATTAGTAATAAGTACAGATAAATTAGTTATAAAATAAATTAGCATAAAAGTGTATAAAGTAAATAAATAAACTGTTTTAAATAAATAAACGTTTTTACCTGTTAATATTGAGTTTTATATGATTTACAATGGAATGCCTAGAATAAAATTATTAACCGATGTTCTATATTCTAAATCACTAGCACTTTATAAAATACTTATTAAAACGTGATATTATCTAACAAATTTGGAAAAGTCGTTCACAAGTCAACACCCGATTTCTTTTTTGATCACTGGTTAACATTCGGGGCACCCATCTTGCATTCATCTTTTTCATATCTATTTTTTTATTCAATATGTGGTGCACCACAATGTCCCTGATACAATAAACAGTTCAAGAGTTAGCCACAGCACAACAACGCTTTGAGATACAAAGTTGATATTTTGTGATCTAAAAAAGTCAGTTAACTAACTGTCAAAAACATTAATCAAGCTACTACTTAGAAATAGGTCACCCTCGTATTTCACCAGAAAAAATATCGCTTGTTTTATTTCATTCGAAAATGCCAAAATTCCGTTTCAAAAGTCACTCATATAAGAAAAATAGCAGCCTATTTTCCTGTATTTTCCTTTAAGCCATAATACAGCATTGGTCTGAAAGACGCCACGCAGTGCGTGTACTAGAATACATCCTAAAATCTTTTCTTCATCTGTCCTTATTAAGTTTTCTCCTGTACGGTAAATGTCGTAACCCTAAGAGTAAGAAAGAAGGAAGAAAAATATCGATTACGATTATAACGAATTTGGAAATCTGTCAATAACAACCCCAATTCCGTTACAACAAATTAGTTATGTTTCAATTACTGTCAAATTTTAACGCGCTGAGTGATTGTTGTTTTATTTACCATAATTCTAACAATTGTTTTTTTTTTCAGGGGTCCTGGACATGACCGCCACGGAGAACACCATCCGTTTCAGTGTCCACACCCTGGACAAAGCAACCAAAGCAAAAGTCACTTTAGAAAATTATTACAGTAATCTTATAGCCCAACATGTAGAACGAAAACAAAGGTAAGGTTAATTAATTTTATTTATCTTTACTACCTATTGCAAGATTGGCTCTGTTCTAATAGCATATTTTAATTTAAATTATATTTTTCCACCCAGTCTCAGGGTTGGCTAAAAGGCTAAAGAAGATACCTCAACACGATCACAACCATAATTTATTAATTTAGTTTTTGATTTTACCATAAAGCATACCTCCTTTTTTGACACAGGACACAAGATAGGAACCATTTTTTGCCCAGACTATCTCCTGGGTGGGATTAAACTTGCACAGGTGTTAATCCTTGGGTGGTTAAACAGAGGGGAGGGAGACATAAATGTATAATGGTGCTTTTGGTATTCTCTTATTTATAGCTTAATATTAGCTTTGATTATGTATTGATATAATGGTAAATTACACCTACTGTTGCTCAGTAGACAAGGCAGATTTACTGGAAAAGTTGTAAATTTCATAATATTTTGGCAAAGGTTACCAATTTCTTGATTGTTGTTGGGGCATTGAGGAATGATGTGTTCCAGATTTTCTTATTCTCCCCAGGAACAGTTTGGATCGGCTGTTTGTCCAAATATGTGGAGGTATTCAGGATATAGTGCGTGGTTACTCCTCAATCTACATAATACTCGGATGAAATTCTTTGAATGGTGGTTCTTGAACCATAACTGTTTTGCGATTTTGGGTTGTAATATTTCTTAGTTTTGACCAGTAGGGGTTTCTTCATATTGTGATTGCCACTTTTCTATAATTTTCAGTTTACTTGGGTGAAAGATATCTGAGACTGGGATTTTGAAGTTTTCGATGTTGTACCCTTGGTCTATTCGCTGTGTGCATTTGGCTTGGAGGGGATAGATTGAGCTATCGCAGCGCCTATGGTGGCAGGAGTCGGCGATTGTCCACATCATCGTAGTAGCGCGGCAGCGTGTTGTGGGTCTCGTGTTGGGTATTAAAATGAGTCGTCGTTATTGTAGTGTTGTCGAGTGTAAAAACACTAGCAAAAATAGTGCGTGTAAGTTTTATATGTTTCCAACCGCATCACATAAATTGGAGCAAAGAAAGAAATGGATAGCAGCTGTGAAAAGAAAAAAGTGAGTAACATAACCTCTGTCGTATATATATATCATAAACATCGAAAGTAGGAGCGGTATTTGAATGCTCAAGTAATAGTGATAAATAAATTATTTATAACGTAATAGATTTAATGGTTTTTCCACAGCGCTGATGGTTCACCTTGGGTGCCAAAACGGAATGATTATATATGCAGTGGTCATTTTATTGGAAATAAAAAACGAGAAGAAGAAAGTAGCCCAAGTTATGTACCGACAATATTTCCTTTTCTTGGCGTTTCAGGCAGAAAGTTTATGTCATGAGATATTTTCTCAAATCCAGTGTACAAGATGACACTCATGACAAATATGTAGTATCTAAAAATACAGACAAATTACATTGATTTATGACATTCAAAACGCAGATACTTCGTATGCATAACCTCCAAATATTTTTATGTCATTTACTTACTTTTTGTGCGACAGAAACAATTTTTGTTAGTCTATCAACTAACAGCGAACACAAAACTTGTTGCAACACTTAATTGTTGCAACACTTAATTGTTGAAAAAGAATTTTCAAGTTCAACTGTTGAGTGTGAGGTGTATAGCAAGTATGCGGGAATGAATGAGGAGAACTGTCGCTATCCCGTCACCAGAGAGCGCTACCAGTCTTGCACACAGCGAATAGCGTTTTTTGCGAGCTCCTCGGTTTTTTCATTTGAATTCCTTGTTTAATTTTTGTGGTAGAAGGCACAGCCTACTTTATCTTCTTTTAGTGATCCATTAGTAAAAATTTGATAGTAAATGTTTCACCTTTCGTCTAGCTGTTTTTCTATAATTTCCACATGTTTAGCATAGTTGATTTCTTTGGGATAATCTTCAATTATTATTTTTGTGGTTTTATCGAATATTTCATGCTTTGATATGTATTTTGGGAAATTTTTAGCTTTATGGATTTAAGTAAAAAAAGTTTCTAGTCTTCTCGTATGCTTCCATTAGGTTAGGTACTATTTTGTAAATCCAATATTTGTGGTGGTTACATAAGGCTGATAGATTCGCTATTTTATTTACTAGCTTAGCTGTAAGTTTCAGAATATACTTTTCCCCTAATTATTGCCTTCTAAGTTTTAATGGCATTTCTTTGAATTCCGCTTCCATTATATTTATTGGAGTACTTTTAAGATATCCACCACACACTCTAATGCATTTATTTTGAATTTTTTCGATTTTATTAGTTTCTGTTCTGGATGTACTGTGATACAGAATCGATCCGTAGGCTAATATCGATCTTATTAAGCTTCTATGTTCTTTTGGTTCTTACACCTTATTATTGAATTTTCTGGTTTCGGTTTTCTTGGTTTGTAGGTGTTTAAGTTAAAGTAAAACTAATTTTTTGTTAATGGTGAAGATGTAAAGCTTTCGGCTCTTGTATGAGCCTTCTTCAGTATTTTTATTTATATTTTTATGCATTATTTAGCCTTTTTTATATATAAAGCTTAGTTAAAGATTACAATGGTTAAAAAGCATGTAACAATTCTTAGCTCATGGAGTAAGTAAATCAGCGTTGAGGGTGTGTATTTTTTATTTTCCCCTTCTTCCTTGCATGCATGCAAAGAACAATATGTTTTTAATGATTTTTTTTACGTTTTCGGACCATCATCAGGTCGTAACCAGGAAATTAAGTCAACCTATAGTAGATTCTACTCAAACTGACTACTTCTCACCTGATGAGCTCCAAAGAGGGCGAAACCGGTAGTGGGCGCAAGTACCACACTTTTTCTTGGAAGGCGCAAGTATCACGTGCACGTCTACCACGATCCCAAATTAATCGAACAAATCTATTTAAATTAATAAAACCAAAAACTTTACCACAGAAACTTAAAATAATCTTTTATTATCGAAAATATATAATTAAAAATTTTATTATTTACCTAGTACAATAATAAATTATTGCTGAATTGCTGACACATAGTAAATATTTGGAATATGTTGTGTCTTTAAAGTCTTGATTTCTATATTACACCTAATGAACTCATTTGGTACCTGCCATACCACACCACAATAAGTTTGTGATTTCTACATTGGAATTTAAGCTAACTCCATATGGGTTTTAAGATTGTTTTTATATTATTAAGACTTTGTTTAATAATGATGTTTGTCACTTTCGATTAGCCATTATAGTTTATTATTGTATTATAATTGAATTCCAGACGTTTTCACTTGATAGAAATATGTTTGCTGTTGAGGTGTCTTCTTAATACACGAATTGTTGATGATTCAATACTGGCCAGTGTTGCCAACTATTTTTTTTTTGGGATATCGTACAAGTATAGTAGAAAAATGCCATATTAGCCGATTTTTCGACAAAAAATCGTACAATACAAGAAAAAGTAAAAAACTTGACATGATAGATTTGTTTATCTGTTATTTTTAACTCATTATAGTACAGGATACGAAGTAAGATCAACTCGGCTGAAAGATATTTTTTTATTAAATAAAATATATTAATAAATATACCGCAAATGGGTTGCCTAAAAAAATACTGACGGGGCTATTTTTTACTTTCCTTTCTGTATACATATAAGGAAAGTATACAAATCATCATAAAAGTTGCTTGTGATGTCTTTCTCTATAATTTTGGTCCTATACGTGATTTTCCTAAAATGAACCGTATTCGAGATATTTGAAGGAATGTGCAAATTTAAAATTGTGAAGATACTCAAACGGATAAAGAGGAAAACACCAAATTTTAAACTTAAGCTTTAATCCATCCTGCAGTGAGCTGATTAAATTTTGGACATAGTCAAAGCATCTGGGGGATACCTTATAGGGTGTCGGTTTTTTTTACTTTAAGAAAATAAATAGTCTTGGTTGTATTTTTTTAGGCAACCTATACCCATATGCGGTATATTTATAAACATATTTTATTTAATAAAAAAACTTTCATCCGGTAATCAGATGGGCAAAGGTCAACCTTACTTCGTATCTTAGACTAGTATAAGTGGAATGAAAGTATGAATCTTTGCAAGTTGTTTTTGATTTTAATATTGTTTTATGTTTTGAATTAATTTGTAGATATTTAGATGAACCTACCAAAAAAGGAAAGTTCGCATTTTTACGTACGATCTCACTGATGCGATCGTATATCGTACAGAGAGTTAAAAAATCGTATAAATAAGATTTAAATCGTACGGTTGGCGACACTGATACTGGCATGCATTTTATCTCGCTTACTAAAAGTTTAACGAACATGTGTTTCTTCATTGTCTACTTATTTAACCAGTTCCGTACTCTACGATGTTAGGCTTTTTGTGAGATTGTACAATAGCTGTATATATGTATATTATGTTGCTTAAGTGCCATTGCACATAAACAAGTCAACTCAATACATCAAATAAAATACTGGTACGAGTAGGATACCCTGGGAAATTCCGATTTTGATTAGTTAGAATATTGTTTGTTGTAAAAAAATTGTAGTCCGAATGACTTCAGTATCACGAAGTGGTTGAAGGAAAGATCGCTTCTTATCTTGAGTATGATAAAAAGTGTATCAGCCTTGGTTAAAAACCTTGTTCGAGTTTAAGAAAAGTTTCCAATTGTATTTATTTACTATTGGTTGATTTATCACTTTGTTCAATCATTGCAATTTAAGAAGAAGCTATAGATTTTGTATACTGGTAGGCTAAGCGCAGTTCATTGCAACTACTGAAATTTGTCTACTCTTATTTATATTTTACTCATGCGCCAATATTTTTACAGCGATTTTAGACGTTCCTGTTGGACAACAGGAAACCACATCTTATGAATTTTTATAAAATATTTGTTTTGCCTAAATTACAGACGTAATAAAATTACTCAATTACCCATAAACAAATTATACACCGCCATCAAATAATCATTGATCTTATTGATTTACCAATAAATTATTCAAAAAATGCCCTGTCGTAAACCTTGTGTGCAGTCGTGCAAAATAAATTATGACGTTCATCATTGCATGAATAGTGGGTACTCAAGTTGTTAAATATTTATTGCCAAAATTGCAAGCATGTTCTCTTCTCTCTAATAGCACTCACGCGAGCACCGCAATCTTTCATAAAGAAACATTACTATTACCAATTTGTTTAAAATCAAATTGGAAATAATTTGTTTCGTGCGTAAATGTTGACACAGAACCGGCTTTGACCATTTTCACACAGCTTTTTTTGCAAATTCGAAAAGTAATTAATGAGAACCCAGAGAACTGTCAAAGTTAGGGCAAAGCGTCTCTTTAATCTAAGGGCAAAGCCAACTTTTGAATATAGTACATTAAGGATAAGTCTTCCATAAACCATTTTCCAGAAAATTCTTCTATAATTTCGAAATAAAACAGCACATTTTAAAATATATTTGTTTTTTTTTATTAGTTTTAGCATCGTGTTATTATTAATTTGTAAAAATTGTTAGGAATCTTTTTTATTGGGGTTCGGGGATGGTCTTAATAATTCGTATGTGGATTTTTGAGATTTGTTTCCGAATTTTCAAATTATTTTTTTTTTATTGTTACTTGTGAGGGGCATATACTGTGTATTACAGAATGTTTTGAAGACAATTTAATAGCAGATTCTACATCTAAAAATATGAAAAAGTTCATATGGGTATGGAAATGCTCCGTTTTCATGATACTTACTGTTGAAACTGTTACGGGTCAGAAATTTATCGTACCAATATGAACTCAAATAATTCGTTATTATTATTAGTTGATAATTAGGGTTAGTAAACATTAAATAAATAAAAAAAACTCACCTAAATTTGTAAATAGTATTCAACAATATTAATAGACTTTTATACTTTTATCCATTTATTAAAATCTAACCTATACATATGTAGATTGTTTATTTACATGCTAATGTCAAATCTTGACCATGACCTTGTAATAATTCTTCTCTTCTTCATTCTAGTGTAATTTAATTAATTAGGTCAATAATTAAGCTGTTTATTGACAGTTTAGCCTTATTAATCAGTACATGTTTCTTCTTGGTGTCTGAGGTTTTATCTCTCTCTCTCTCTCTCTGGGTTCTCTGTCATTTCCTTTTTTGAGGTTGGTTTTTGGGCCATGTGGTCGGTCTTATATTCAACGAATGTTTTCGGATTTTTTTTACTACCCCTTTAAAGAGAGTTCCATCAAAATTACTTATAAATATTGCTTATAAAATCAAGAAGATTTGTATTACACGCATTGTGGATTTACGATACCTAAAAAGACTTGGCCCCACCTTACTCGGTAAGTCACCCAGACACAATTTAAATTGCATGCACCTCTATCTGGCTTTATTTATGCTTGTAGGCCTACTAGTTATAGTTACAATACTATTCTGCATTACCATTACCATACTATCACCTTCGACTGCTTTTATCTGCTAGACAAGGCCTATTAGTTATAGTTAAGATAGTAACTATTCTGCATTACCATTACCATACTATCATTTTCGACTGCTTTTATCTGCTAGACAAGGTACTCCTGAGTTTATTACTTCCGCTTATTGGCTGCTCTTGGGCTTGCGAATGTTGCAGTGTTGTCTATCCCCCCCCTCCCCTCCCATCGATACATCTAGGAGACTTCAAGAAAACAAGTAAGATTTCTCCATTTTTCTACCTACCTGCTACATTTAACTATCTTTTGGAAGACCACCACTCCCTAAAACGGAAACGATTTAAGGGTTAATTATTAAATCATACATAAGTAGAGCTAAGTATAGATTAGTACATAGTAAGATATTCATTTTAAAGAACTACATAATATTGAATAGAATTAAAATAAAAGAATACTTACACTCACCTACTCGTTGTAAACAAGTAGTACTACTTGGGCCTGAGGGGTAAGAATCTTGTAAATAGGGACACCCTTATGTAGATAATGTAGCTAAATTGTACATATAGTGTTAATTTCTTTTCTTTATAAACTGACAGATTTTCAGCAATTTTGGGAACACTTTGTATGTAGGCACACTCTTATCCTGTAACGTAAAACAACCATTATTTGAGCAATTGAGTAAAAACATCAGTAAATAGAGTTATCTGATTTATTTTCCACGTCCCAACTCTCCAGATGAAATTTATAAACCTGAGCTAGCTGTTACACAATTTCACCCCCTGTAAATCGAGGGAGCAATTTAATAAAACTTTTCCGTCTTTAATAGTTTATCTTACATTTATTGATAACCTGTTGATATATGGAAATTACTTTTGGTACACGCAAATGTATTATGAAAGGTAACATTTACATGTACAACATTGTTTTTTAAAACACTTACATCAGTGGCGTTTGTGCCGGCAAGTCTTTATAATTAGCGAAAAAAAAAAACTGAAAGCCACTGGTTTTTGCAAAAATTAATGTCGCTTTCTTAAAGTCAGATTAATTCGGTTTAAAAAATGCCTCTCGGACTTTTTCATTCTGGTACACCGTTTTCGAAATAAAAATTACACTTCGTCTCACTTTCTGTAACACCCTATATATTAAACTATTATTTTTCACCGATTACCAGCATTGTAGCTATAGTTTCCTTTAGTCTGGGTTATAAGATTCTTTCATTTTTTTTTGCTTATGTTTAACATGTTAATACAAAAAAAATATATTTGAAAAACACATACATATTTGATTTAATGGGCATATTTTGTTCCTTTCCGCAGTGTCGTGGTTTTCCATTCTTTTAAAGAATTACCATGTATAAAATATACAAATTTTAAAACTGTATAGGCATATAGAAATGTCACAACACTGCAATTATCAATTATAATTTTTTATAATAAAAATCAAACTGAGTATGGTCTCACCTAAATGCTTATATCTTATCAAAATCACTATCCAAATAATGATTGAACTTTCAACATTTAAGTAAATTTACAGAATTTGCAATATTTGTTTTAGAAAAATTACTAGTTTCTCTCCATAAATTAAACAAAAGATACAAAAAACATTAGTGATAACAAATGGTTAGTACCACTTAAAACATTTACAAAAATTATTCAAAATGTTCACACTTTATTTTTAGCGCGTTTAATAATTTGGTCTTATGGATTTTGTAACTGTATATTTCTTCTGAATAGGTACACTTTAGATTTTAAATATCACCAGACAGTGGGGTAGCCAGCCTTGCGGAGCGGGAGGGCTACATTAAGAGGGGCGCAACACCCTGTATGTCCTAAAATATTTTCAAAATATTTCAAAATGTTGTTTGTGTATCTATAATAAAAATTGATTTATCGAGCAATTACGCACTAATGGGACATTCTGTATTATATATGAATATTCTCACTATTTCCAATAGCATTCGTATAATAATTAATTGTTCAACGCTATTTCGAATTTTCTTCGTTGTTTACTTCGGAATCGATATAACGTGATATTTTATCAAAAATTTTACTACAACAAGAACGCATTCGTTTGTTAATTATTTAAAGTGCATTGATTATTTAGCGACCTATTTTAGCATATGTAAATATCTTAAACCCTTCCGAAATGTATACAAACATTTTTTTCGCGCATATTTACCCAATATTTTTACAGTCCAATTGCATACATTAAATAATTGTTCCCAATAATTACAAAAGAAAGTACATGTTTAAAAAATTACCGCAACGCATGTGCACTCCGCGATTGTATGCAAAGTAGCTTTTCGTGGTCTATTTAACAACAAAAATAATGCTATGAAAAACCATACGTTTAATAATTGTTCTTCAATACCTCTTCTTTTGTACATGTTTAATTAACAATTTTGGGACGTACTACACGAAGGAGGCGTATGCAAATTATTTTCCGCGGTATATTTTTTAAAAATTTTAACAAAAAGCGATTTGCATGCATTTACTAATCGTTCGGAATTATTCAAATACAAATTCAAATCTCCTGACGCCGCTTCATGCGAGCACTCTTAGATAATTGGCTAGAACATTTTAAAAACCTATAATATTCATAACTTAAAAAACGTTGCACTTTCAATAATAATGTATATTATTGATTTAAAAACCAAAAAAACGTTTATTTTTATTTGTTTTCTTTTTGCAACTGATGACACAATAAATTTTTCGAAACCAGTTTCATAATGTTCAACATTATGCAACTGGTTGCATAAAATATATCATTTTGACACTAACTGCGATTATAAAAAATGTCACTTTATATGTCAATATTAAAGAAAAAATAATAATATTTGTGGCATTTCAAGTAAATACGGTGTTGTTTTTAAAAATATATTATTAAAATAAATAAAAGTAACTGTTTATTGTGTATATAGGCACTAAGCGGCAAGGGCCGTCTAGCAAGGAGGGCGGGAGGGGCAAGCGGCTCCACTGGCCTCCACTTGGCTACGCCACTGTCACAAGACAGTATCAAGTTGATTGAAATCTGGGGAGCTTGAAGGTCAGTTATGAGATCCACCTCTTTCTATCCATTTATTGGTTGAATTTTCATTTAAAAAATTTCTAATCACAACTCTAAAATGTAATTTCGTATCGCGATACTGTATGCGTCGCCCGTACCGTGTGAATAGGTCCATTTGAATGTATGGCCAGCCTGAATCTCGGATACGCGTATCTCGCATACAGTATCTTCGTGTGAAAGAGCTCTTACAGTAATTGTTGGAAGTGTCTTCACCCACACGTATGGAAGCATCTACTTTTCTTCGCACATTTTCAAAGATTCCTGGGGTGTTTCTTATGGTTTGGCAGCATACTATTATACGATTTCGTAACTCTTCTTTGGTTTGAATCAGCACTGCTTTTTAGATGCCCCCAGAAAAAGTAATTATCTATTAACGTCGGGAGATCTAGGCAGCCATGACTGCGTTCCTTCGCGATCTATCCACCGATTGCGATAGGTGTGATTTAAAAATTCACGCACTCGTAAGCTAAAATGTGGAGGCGCACCATCGTGCATTAGTCACATCTGGTTTCTTAATAAAAGAGGAAGGTCTTCAAGCATTGACGGCAGATCCCAAAAGTGTAAATATGATTGTCCATCAAGTCTTCTTGGAAGAAAAATAAGCCTATTAAATAATTATCAATAATACCAGCCCAAACATTTAATGAGAACTGTTCTTGATGATTTGATTCAACAATTGCATAAGAGTTTTCATCCGCCCATAAGTGGTTAATATGGAAATTTATTATTGAGTTTCGAGAAATATTAGCATCATAGGTAAAAAGAATGTGCCTGTCAAATAACAGATTTTCCAGCAGGTTTTGAAGAAACCACTCACAGAAATTAATGCGCAACGGAAATCTCTAGAGATTAATGCCTGAACTCATTGAATGTGATATGGGTATAACAAATTTTCGATGAGAATTTTCCAAAATAGTTCATGTGAAATATTAAATTTTGCCATGATTTTCCTCGTGCTAGTTTCGGAGTTCTTCTCAATTTCATGTAAAATTCTTTCTTCAAGTTCCGGTGTTCTTACTGTTTGATGGACACCTTTAGCCCTGTGGTCCACTTTTAAAGTTCTGGTCTCGTGAAGACGTCTATATATCCCAGAAAATGTTCTCGGATCGCGTAGTACGCGATTTGGATACCGCTCTTGGAATACGAAGCCAGGCTCGTACTCATTTCCGTCTGCAAGCCCATTAGTAAAATGCATATCAGCAAATTCACTGTTCGTAAAACTTACCATTTTAAGCAGTCTCAATGAATTTAAGAAAAAAAAAATTTTATCATCTACAAATATGGTTTTAATTTTTTTTGCGCGAAAAACAGCATCATACGAAAGTAAGTTTATATACCAAATTTGCTCCAAAATAAATAGGGATTTCAAAAATAATTTTGGTTTTTAGAAAAAGCAGTAGTGTACCATTTTTTTCTTCAAAAATATTCAGTTCAAACCTCGTACGGACATCACTGGTAAATATTTACAAAAATCTTTTACGTCAAAAATGCTCCTTAATGATTAAACGGTGTGTATAAAATTTCATAAAAATATCTGGAGTGATAAGAAAATTATGATAGAAAGTTATTTTTTTTTTCTTAAAAGTGTACTACCCTGTAGCTCACAAATTAAGAGGTTTACGACATGTTGTTATTAATTTTCTTCTTAAATCACAAGAATTCACACCCTTAAGTATCGGCAGTCAATTAATAAACACCCTGTGTATTGTGTTTCTACTTAACTATACCAAATTTTTAAAAATTCCTTTGATTATAGCCAGCATCTGCCAACGGTCTACCAACATGTATAACTAAAATTATATGAATAATTAGCGAAGGTGATTGGTGTGCTTTAAATTATTGTTTGAAATTATCAATTCCTATAGGATTTCAGATTCCAATTTGACTCGAGAATAAATGTCATTCAAGTCGTAGGAAAATACTTGTAGGAATTGATTTCCTACAAAGTCGAGAATCGAGGTCCTGGCAGACTTACAGGTGATTGATGGTTCCAGTCACCATCATTATGTTGAAACTACTGGGATTCGCGTCTCGATCTTTTTCCTGTAGAAATTGGTTCATTTTTTATATGAAGTTAGGTTGCGTATTCTGGTGTCAAGGTGTCAAGTTCCTAAGCAGATGTAGGAAATGCATTCCAATGCTTGTACATTAATCCTACAAGATTTTGAATTTGCGTTTTAATGTATTAAGCAAAGCCTAGAATTTTAAACAACTTATTAGAATCATATTTATTAACCTTAACCTGGCATGCTCATCCTGAGTAACATACCTGGACTCGTGGGGTACGTACGAACCCCAGTGACAAAAATCTTTGTAAAAATAGAAATATTGATTATTTTGTTTCAAAAAATTCAGAGATCCTCTTTAGATATCGCTTTAAACTGTAGAATAGTGCGAGTTGAAAAAAATAAAGATTCGGCGTTTATAAAAAATCTGGAAAACTGGAAAACTTGAAAAAATGCGATTTTTACAAAACTTTTGTTTTTCGATAAAAAGGTCTGAAATTTTAGGTGTGTCTTCTTCTGTTACATCACTATAAAGGAATAATACCGATAGGTGTCATTACGAGTTTCGATTTCGAAGATTTAGATATCGAAAATCGTCGAAAAAAAAAAACGTGGGGTATGTACGTACCCCAAGAGGACAGGTGAAGGTTAATACATTTAGGAGTTTTGTTTCAAATAATCAAACAATTATTTTCTTAGTATTCTATTGAATAACTAGCTGCAATTTTGGCATTATTCTAAGATCCATTCCCTACAACTGAGACAAAAGTATAAAAATGCTACAATTTGCAAATCAAAATGAAAAATTAAGAAGCGTCATATTAACATAATACCTCTAACAAGATGAAAACAAATATATAAAATATATTTAAAAAATTAACTCTATAATAATTATATGAACATTATGATGTATGATGCTGTAAATTTACTATAATTTGCAATTATACATATATTTCTAATATTCATAATAATAAATTTATTATTAAACGACGTACATTCATTATTGTTTTTTTGAAAAGTCGAAATGATTGCACTTAAATCTATTTATTTCATTAGCATCAGAAACCATAGCTGACCATAATCGACCATAGCCGTTTAATTTTGATTGACATGTAATAAATTGCCAACTGTTAAATAAATAGTATTTAAATGAAATTTATTCATATAGAGATCCCTGGACAATAAGGAGTCCGCCTTAGGTGTTTTCATAGACATGGAAGGTGCTTTTGATAAAACCATCTTCCCCAAGATAATACACTCACTAACCAATAGGAATATTCCACAAACAGGTAGTGAGTGGATACATAACATGCTCTGAGTGGATACATAACATGCTCTCAAAGTAAACATTAGTGTAGAAGATGTGAATATAAGAGGCTTGGTTATGAGAGAATGTCCACAGAGAACATAGTCCTTGACACCCTCATCAGCCGCCTCAACATTGACAGTCAGTACACAATAGCGTAGGAAAATTATAGAACAGCGGTACAAAGACCATTCACTGTCTATCAATCCCAATAAGAGTGGTCCTTTTCACAATAAAAATGAAAATAGAATTAAAACCTCTTAAAAACAAAACTAAACTTTGCAACAAAGGTGAAGTAACTGGGTCACACCTTTGACAGCAAGTTAACACGGAACTCCCACTTAGAAAGCAGATTCAAAAAAACATACATTGCTAATGAACAATGCCTTCGAATCGTGGGGAGTACCTGTGGATTCTTCCCCAAAGTGATCACATGGATTTACACGGCCATCAAATGCTAACATACGGTGCAGTTGTCTTGGTACCGAAAACCCAAAAATTGACAGTTTTCTGAAAAACTAAAATAAATTCAAAGAACAGCATGTCTTAACAAAACAGGATCTATGAAAACCACACCAACTAGAGCCATAAAAGTCGTACTTAGTCTCACTTCTCTTGTTATTCACATCAAGGAAGTTGCTTTTATGACAATGACACGCCTCCACACGGTTGGAATAGAACCTGATGTAGGATCTGGTGAGGCGAGATGTCACTTTTGACAGGAGGAGCTTAATACGCTTGAATATACTCCAGACCATTAAAACTAAATATGATATGGAATAGCCCCAGTGTAGTTCAAACCGAGCTTACGAGGATTCTCATAGCATCAAAAGAAATAACCAAAAACAATATCACAAGAAACATGCTCATCTATACAGATAGCAGACAAGCACTACTCACCCTGAATAGACCACGAATTTAATCAGGGTTAGTATTAGAATGTCACGAAGCTTTGGCCGTAGTATCCATCAATGTGTTCACCTTGAGATGAATCAAAGGTAACGCCACATCAAAAGGAAACCGTCATGCTGATTCACTAGCCAATAAGGCATCCAACCAAATACTTTTCCATTGGACTGACAACATCGGTAGTGACAGACATATTTAAAGAACATTCCCTTGTGAAATTCAAGGATAGATGGGATGAAACAAGAAACTTTAGAGTTGCCAGGGAGCTTTTAAGTTATTCTGACAATACTACAGTAAACAAATACTTGACTATGACCAGGCAGAATCTGGGGCTGTCAGAATCCGCACTTTGCAGGGGGTGCGAACAAGAAGATGAGACCATTGAGCATATGCTGGCTCACAAGTTAGCATGAGCCTATCATCTTGAGAGGATGCACAATGGGCCTAGTCAGATCTAAGTGCCGTAGGGTAACCCACCCTCCACTCGTTTCAGATACAGCTCCCAATGATTAGTTTCTAAAAAATTCTCAAATTATCATTGACATACTGAAATTTAAACTCATAGAAAATTGGAATCCTATCGTACTCGAGAATACAGACAACCAAATCTGTAGGAATTAAATCGAGATTCGACCTAACATATATCATAATTTTCAGTTGATTTTTTTATCCCATTTCACTTCAAATAAATAATTTATTGGTTGTTATCAATTTAATCGTTTCTGCTTTGGATAGTATTTTTAATTTAATATAATCGATTTTTCTGAAATTATTACAAAATATTAAATTAAAATGTCTATAGAAATATAATATTGAGCATATGGTAGTCCTGAAATAAACTACTCTCTTAGAATAAACAAAAATTAAAAAGATAGATAACAAAGTTATATTTATAGATCAACTGCAATATTATAACAAGGATTAAGGTTGTCATATGAAAATATGGGTTAGGTAAAGTATGCAGTATATATTGGATAAATAAGTACAATGGCTCCTTGTATTATAGAGCGATATAAACCGGTATTTTTTAATATTACAGCTTTTCTGACAAGCTCCTGACGCTCTAACCATTTTTCAGTTCTTTCATCGCTTCTATTATTTTTTTTATTATATCCAATTATTCTCGTTTGATGATTCTACCTCTGTTTCACTTCTATTTTTTATGCTTTTTTTATAACTTGTTTCATTTCTTAAAATTTCACCACTTCCATTTTTGATTAAAAATCTTATATTTATTTGTGAATGTTCTATAAATAGACGCATAATCTACCATCAGCCCTGCAATAGTTGACTCAAAGGACCAGACACCTTCCTTGTAGAAAACTGGCCTTCCGTCAAATTTTCTGAAATGTTAGTATTGTCTAAAATTTGTTTATTTATTTATACACTTATACGATAATTTATTTGTACTTAATACTAATTTATATAGACATTTACTTAAATACTAATTTATTTGTACATTTACTATATCAATCTGCTCACAGCTATGGTCCGACTTCAAATGAGTCTCCCACAGGAACAGTCCATTTATATAAAATAGTGAAGGTTTTCGATGTTTCCACCAAATTCCTCGAATAATATTACAATATATGACCCCTTCGCCAAAAGTTGCAATTTAGTATCATCTATATTGGTTGTCCCAAGGTTGGATGGAATTATTAAAAATACTAAGCAGATGAAAGTTATTTATTTAATCCAAAAAACACATGAAAAATATATTATAAAAAATAAATTACACTGGTAAATAAAAAAGTCATGAGCAAGAAACCAAAAGGAATAAAATGACAAAAAAATATTAGAGGAACTGACACAACATACCTAAAATTGTAGATTTGATTTTAATTGGGGGTGGGCGAGAATGCTTTACGATTTCATCATCTTCAGTATCATCGAATGACAGCTTTCTAGTTGGCACCTGTTTTTTTTATTAGGTACTTTATCAGCATTGGAATGAAAATCTAAGGTAACTTCGACTTTTTTTAATTTGGTACATCAGTTATCATTATCATCTAAAATAAAAGAACTATTAAAATACAGACCACTGAAAATTCTTAAAAATAGAAAGTAAATTGTGTATCTAATTGTAAAATCTGAGGAGATTACTTCACCGGAGATTGAGGTAGTAGCCCCAAAAACTACCTTCTCAGAGGTATACATATAGTCTGAGTTTATAATAAAAGTTAATCAAAAAAAGAGATCATATATCCTGTGAGATGATAAAAGGTATCTAAATCAAGTGACCCCCTACAAATCTTTCATTATTAAATAAACTATTAAAAAAATACCCTGAAAGAACTCATAATCAAAAAATAAAATTATAACATTACTCACCAGTCTTATATTACATTTCTTTATATATTTCTTTATAAAGGCGAAAAGACTTGTTTTTTACGCAGCGTCAACCATTTTCTGCTCACCTCACAACCGCCAGACCGTCATCATCCGGTTTTTCAAACTCAACAATGCAATAAATCTGTAAAATACCAAATTCGGTTTAATATACTTTATTATTTTGGCACATTCTATTTTTTACCTTTTTCTAAAACATATCATCAAATAAAGTACAATTTAAAAATGCACCACTTTCGCGAGGTCACGACTGTCACGAGAATCATGAAGAAGATGGAGGAAACATGAAACAACAATGACAATATGACATTGTCAGAATATTTTTTAGTTTAGTACTAAATTGGTATAAATAATTGTACTAGATTTCATAAAAATGTACTAGGGGATCGGTTTTCTCTCTGGTTGCCTTAGGAATATTATCAATTGTTTAGGATTTATTAAGTCTTTACGGTACTTTTACTAGTTTAACTTATACTAATTACACTGGCCGATGGCGGACAATGTACTGAATTTCGTTTCTAGCGTAAATGTTACCTTTAGAATGTACTAGATCCAGTACAATTGTACTAGATTGGCAAAACTCATTGCCATTTGACATTCTAGGATATCGGAATTGGGTTGGCAATACGTTAAAAAGAGACAGGCAACAAAATCTTGAATGATTAATGCTAGAAAACGGAACATTACTAATTATTATGAAGACTAGAAATAAGGAGGCGAATCGGCCTTGATCAAATTTCAAATTTCCGTCCCTATTTTTATGTTCCAAAAAGCTACTGTAGTTGGCAGGTGGCAAAATAACGACGTCTATTTTCTATGCAAGTCAATGGGAATTAAAGTGACTTTTGTAAAATTTAGTGAAAAGAATAAAAATTAGCTGAAATAAAAAACCTGACTGCAAGTAACAATGAGTAACAAAAAACGGCAAAACAGGATTTGCTTCGTTCCGGGTTCAAAAACGGGATATAAATCCAATATTAAATTAAAGAAGACATAAGGAGATAAAAATTCAAGTCTTTTTAAAGCTCCTAGTGTAAGTAAAATAATGTATTTATTTCTAAATAATATATATTTATTGTAAAATAGTCACAACCCGTATCTTACGGAGTCTAGTTTATTTAATTACAAAATTCTATAATAAAAAATAAAGTCATAAATCCTGACTTACAAACAACAATAATTACACATTAAATTTAACTTACTAGAAAAGAAAATTTGCTTTTTTTATGTTTTTTAATGTTAGATGAAGAGTTATTTTTCTTTATTGAACTCCAATTTAGTCATTGCAAATATTTTTTATAGGATTCTAAACGTTTAGAACAATGGCAGCATGTGATTCCTAGGGCTGATAAAGTACTGTCTAGCGAGCTACATTTTTTAGAAGATGATATTTTAAAATTTGATGAGACTATTTTAACTAATGGTACTGTTAACAAAATAAAAAGGGAAAGGCCGAGATTAAAGATCGAAGCAATACCATGTATATTCCCGAATCTCCCTTCATACTTGTCCAGTATTAGGAAAAGACGAAAACCACCATTGAACCGAACTGAATTTGTTGCTGAAGAAACTATTCACCAGGATGATGAAATTGTAGTTGTCGAATACAAAATTGCCACAAAACTGTACTTACCAAATTTCACCATTTAACAAACCTTTTCAAATTTGGTTATACCTAATTTTCATTTTATTTAGATAAAATTAAATAATGAATAGTAAATAATGTTTATAACATAAAGACTCATTTATAATTAATACCAACAGTATTTTCTATACTTTAGTTAGCAATTAAAACAAAGACTTATTTACAATAATTAAAATCAACAGTATTTTCTGTGCTTTAGTTAGCAATAAACAATTTGATTTTTATTATTTTCATAAAATTTTCTAAAATCCCTAACTAAATATTTTCATTTAAACCGTGTCTTAGTATGCCCTTAGCCCTAGTTAGCTTTAATTAAAAAATAATTAGCCGTACCCATAAAATTTCAACAATTATCATCAATAATTTGCATTTTACTTAAATAGGAATAAATAGTAAATAATGCATCAATTAAAATATGTAAGACTTATTTAGAAATAAATACAATAGTATTGTTCTGTGCTTTATTTAGCTATAAACAAGTTTATTATTTTGACAAAATTATGTATAATTCCCATAAGAAGCCATGTATTTTGAACTACGTAAACCGTACCAGCGCCCATGCGGTTAATTATAAAAGCTCAATTGACGTGTGATTTTTGGGACCGTATTTTGAGCATGCCGATTCGCCTCCTTATCTCTAGTCTTCATACTAATTATCCATATCAAAACATAAGGCACCGTAATTTTACCAAAAAAATGTACAAACTGCAGCTCGAACAAACTTAATATATACGTGTTTTCAGTTGAAGCAGATTTCCAATTAGGTTCTTTATAATTCAACACTTAAGTATTAAAATATATTATATTTCGGATAAATTAATACTAAAAAATTACGTCATAATGACGAGTCTGTATTGACGTCTAATCAACGTTACAAAAACGACGTCAAAGTAATGTCATTAATTGGGATAGTGACGTTTCTGACGAGTAAACCCAAAAAAACACGTCATAATGACGGCACCTTGCTGCTTGGGTTGTTGCCGCATTTCAGATTGACTAACGACCATTTTTCATAAAAAAAGGTGCCTAGTCCTTTTAAATATCTATCGTTTTTGCAATCACTATTGATGCTGGATACTCAAAGTACTCATGTAAATTAAAAAAAAATATATAATTTTTTTTATTTAGGGACGGACAGGTTGATCGACCATCAACTCTAGAATGTTCGCATCCTTTACGTAATTTGTCTAATGGAGGGCAATTACCGGTACCGGTGCACATTTTTTATTTAATAACAGCTCTAGTGCAATAAATAATAACAACCCTGATAGGTTAAGTATCGCATTGCCCAGCATTAATTTTACAACACCAATCATAAATCTCGGATTTCCAACATCTGTACAGTTTTTGGTTCGATGGGAAACAAATACAATGAAGCGGTTGAGTCACAGGAAATTTACCTTGAACCGGGTATTATGATGAATAATGAAAGTAGATAAACGTAGCTATAGGTATACATTTTCATTGTAAATTGCAATAAGAGATTTGTTTCGAAATATCGTTTTGTATGCGTTAAACATTAAGCTCCATTTCCACTCTATACAGGGTGTTTCAAAAAGGTATGTCATAAATTCATCCTACGATAGATTACCAAAAAATAAGTGGATTTGGCTATATTTACCTATATCAAAAACTGGCTCCCAACAAAGTTACAGGGTGTTAAACTAACATTCAGAAAAACTTTTTTTTTTTGTAAAAAGTTTGCTATTGCGATTTTTTCTTCGAAATTTTTGCCAGTGCTGTAGATTTGAAGGCTCAATATTCTAAGGAGAAAAAAAATTAAAGCGACCCCTTTAAAAAAAGGTTGGGGGTTGGGTACCATTTAACCCCCCCGTATTTTTTTAACATAAAGAAACTTGCTGTATCGATCTTAAAATCAAAAAGAACTATGAATTTTTAAATTTTTTTATAGCGAAATGACCTTTGTATCTTATTTAACGAGCTATTTACAATTTTTTAACTCAATTTCTAGATCAATTCGTCCGTCCCGGACTTAACATATCAAAAAAACTAAGAGTAGATCAGGAGTTATTGTACAAAACACGCATATAAAAATCAGTGGTGTGCCCAGGGGTTTGCTTGAACCGCCCCTGCAAAAATTACCTCTTTTATTTATATTTTTGTATTCAAGAAGGAAGAGGACATGTTGAATATTTACTAAATTAAATAGTTTATAAAATATGTATAATAATTATTACCAAATGTTTATTTTTAATTGTTAATTTTTTGTTAATTGTTTAATTAAAAAAATATTTTTTTTTATTTACTATTAAATTTAATAAATACATTTCTCAACTAACGTGTATTTTTATCAGTGGCATGGTGAACCTATAAGGCACACCATTTTTATGGCGCCAATCCAATATTATAAATACCTTTTTTTACAAAAATATAAATAAAAGAGGTAGTTTTTGCAGGGGCGGCTTAAGCACAGCCCTGGACACACCACTGATTTTTATATGCGTTTTTTGTATAATTTGTTTGGTGCAAACTTGACTTAAGTGATAACACCCCTAGGGAACTTATCAGTGTAAGTCAGAGTTGATTGGATATGCTGATACACGTGACTGAAAATGAACGATTTTAATTGGTTATTTATTGATGCCAGAAATTTTCTAAGAAAAAGTTTTAAAATAAAATAAATTTATTCATTTTAAATTGCTAGGAATTGCATTTTATATAGACTAACGTCGTATAAGTTTTTTGTGTTTTTAGTAATCTCTGTCTCTAGGTAGTCGAAGTCAGCATTTCTAGCGTTACAAGAGTAAAATCTAGATGAGTAGAACAAGACTGATTATACATATATAAAGAGACGGAACAGTAATAATTTTATATTCAACAAGTATCTGCATGTACCCCACATTTGACAAAATTTTTACTTTTTTTTGTTAATCGAAAATAGCTTCAGATTCAACCTCATAACGAAATTTTTATAAAACGAAGTTGTCATTCTTTTGTCCTCGATTTGTCCTCGTTTGTATAACAAAAAATTTAGTTTGTCCACTCTCTTATGACAAAATTAAAAATTCGAGCCAAATATAACATTACACTGCCATAAAATTTAAAAAACTTTTAATTGGCATTCGATTGTCCATAGTGTCCACGTTTGTCCACCACACAAAACCGAGATATATAAAAAATAAAAAATAACAATTCGCCTGGTCCTTAGGGACAACCTTAATACATTTCAGTAGAAATAAATACAGCAATCGTTTGTCCACTTATTATTTTCATTTGTCCAAGCCTTATCTTCGTTTGCCCGCCCAAAAGAAATTAGTTATGAACAAAATAAAGCGCCCAAAATATAAACAATTATTAACCTAAGTACTTTTAATAGCAAGTTATTAAAACTACTGGAATCATTTGTTTTTTTCGTTTTTCAGTGCCTTATTTTTGTTTGTCCACCCAACGGAAATTAGTTATTAACAAATAAAGGAATAAAAATATAAATAATTACTTCTAGTAGTAATTTATTAAAATAAACTACTGTAATTGTTTGTCCACTCATTATTTCCGTTTGTCCAGGCCTTATTTTTGTTTATCCTTATCATATTTAACGTGTACAGGCATTACTACCTAGAGATTTTCCTCTCAGAGTAGATTTCTGCGTTTAGCTGCGAAATAAATTATTAACAACCCCGGATTTCTTAGGCCATGTACTTGTTACAGACGAAGCTTCTTTTTCTCGAAATGCCATCATGAACTTCCACAACAACCATATCTGGTCTGAGGATAATCCCAATGCTATCATAGAAAATAATTTCCAAGATCGTTTTTCTCTAAATATTTGGGTCGGAATTATCGGGGATCACCTTATTGGACCTTGCATTCTTCCACAAAGGCTAAATGGCGAAGAGTACAGAAGATTTTTGGAGCACGAGCTTCCTGAACATTTAGAAGAAATTGATTTGGCTACCAGAAACAGGATGTGGTTTATGCACGATGGCGCACCGGCACACTTTTGTTTGGCTGCACGTCAATTTCTGAACGAGATTTATCCTAATCGTTGGATAGGAAGAGCGGGACCGCAAGCCTGGCCTCCCAGATCACCAGATTTAAATCCTCTGGATTTTTTTTCTGTGGGGTCACTTAAAGACACTAGTTTACAAAACATCCGTTCAAAATGAGCAAGATCTAAGAAACAGGATATTTGAATTGTGTGCCATTATTAATCAGACACCAGGTATATTCGAAAGAGTACGTCAATCAATGTTAAGGCGAATTGACGCATGCGTTGCAGTAGGCGGCGGGCATTTTCAGCTATTGTTGTAAATGTTATTAACTTATTTGTAAAAGTAGTTTAGTCTTAGTCTGTAAATAATCTAAGTTTATCACATAACAATATTGATCAATAAAAGACACATTTTTCACTTGTTCCATGCAGAATAGTATGCGTCTGACGAAAACTATGCGTCGGAGAAAAAACTCATCAGACCAAATTTGCTCAAAACTAAATGAGGATTGCAAAAATATTTGTTATTTTAAGATGAAGCAGTGGCGTACTATTTTTTTCGGAAAAAATATTTAATACGAAACCCGTACGGGCGCCACTGGTAGAAATAATAAAATTATTTGTACATTAAAAAATGCATCTTAATGCGTAGGAGACGTGTACCAAATTTCGTAAAAATATCTGCAATATTCTTAGTTATTTGAAAAAAAAAAATTTTTTTCTGAAAACTTTACCACCCTGTAGCTCAAAAGTTAAGAGGTTTAGGACATGTGTTCATATGAACGTTCTGCCTTAAAATAAGTCAAAGATTCACCGTTTAAAGTTTGTACAAGTACTTAATAAACACCCTGTATATGTATCATTACTATCATTGACCCTGTCAATGACAACAGGTCTTCAGGGTTGCTATATCTGAACTGTCAGTCCCCACTTCTCAGCATTTTCACAGGTCGTTAGAATGCCTAGTGGGTTGACAGCACGCCGAATCGTAACATCGATTAGAGATGGGGCTCTAAAAATGGGAGAAAAATAACAATATTCTAGGTATACCGTTACAGAATTCAATTACCATTTTTCTTTCTATTGCCCATTGTGATACTTTAAGTTTGTTTATTGTTCGTTTTCTAAGGGTCCATGTTTGTGCTCCATAATACTCGTATGTCGTGACTGTTATCCATTACCAATAAAATTATCTAATTTCTTCTACATAATAAGGTAAAATCTATTATTTATTTAGTTAAAATACTAGTATGAACAATGTAAAGATACACATACGTAAATCAGTTTTTATTTCAGCATTTCATCATGTATAATATGTATTTTGGATTCACCAAAACTTTGTTCGTCTGAGCTTAAGGGGTTAATTCAAAATAGTAATTACAGATTAATCGGTTTTGGATTTTGTTCATTATTAGTCTTTTGTGATTTGCCTATTGAATTAAAATCTAATTTCGGTTGCCTGTTTGGAATTGGACTACCTACTGTGTGAAGCAGTTGCTTTTCCTGTCCCAATGTACAGGGAGGTCATAATAATATATAAATATATTGTTGAAGTATTTTAATGAATATAGGGCGCTCTCACAGTTCAATCATTTATATTTAACAGGAAGATATGCATTACTGATATTTTGTTAGGTAGATACTATAGGTTCTTTAAGCCTGTTACATCCCAAAAACATAAAAAATTATACTTTTTTCACTTTTTTTAGGTTATTTTCTTTATGAGATAGTTATGTTATTTTGTATGGCTCCTTTATTTTTAATTTTCTTTGTTTTCCAACAAATAAACATTTAATTTTTTTTTCAATATTTTGCGCCTCCCTATATAATAGTGTAACGACGCCCATGGTAATATTTATAATATCCCCCTGCTCTCTTTGTCAGCAAAAATAAGAAAAACTTGAACCCCCTGCTCCCTAAACCTGTCTACTTTTAAATTTACAATTTTTAGAATTTTAATTTATCTAAAATTATTTTTGTTTTTTGCAGGTTAGCAAAATTAGAAGAATCCTTAAAAGACGACAGTCTCTCTGAGGAGCAGAAACATGAAAAGAGGCTGCAACATGCCCAAAAAGAAACCGAATTCCTTAGGCTAAAACGATCTCGATTAGGTGTTGAAGACTTCGAACCTCTCAAAGTGATAGGAAGAGGGGCGTTCGGAGAAGTTAGATTAGTACAGAAAAAAGACACAGGCCACGTGTACGCTATGAAAATTCTCAGGAAAGCGGACATGTTAGAAAAAGAACAGGTAATGATACTCAACTATACTTGAAATATTGTATATTTTGTTTTATTTTTATAAACTGAAGTACACAGCTTTATTAAAATTTACTGAAGCTTCCTTTCTCAAAATATACAATTTATTTTAGTAAAATGTTCAGAATTTTATTTTTATCTTTTGCTATAAAATAACATTGTATGAAATCAAAACATTTTTTATAAAGTAGCCTTTGAAAAAAGTAAAATAAGAATTCTTAATAAAATGTTTTTTATTTTATGTCATTTATACAATTTCTGTATACTTTTTTGAAGAGCAATATTTATTTTTTCGTGTTATTCAAGAAATATTTTCTGTATTAAACATTGTTTAAATTACATATTTAAAGGATGTACATTTTTTAAAGAATCAACTTTTTAAAGCAACTTAACTACCGGCAGATAATATTGCATATACTTGTAACAAAGACAACATGCAATATTATGCAAGCAAAAATAAACAACAAATTTAATTTGATTAGCCAGTGAAATACGAAAATATACATAGTAGATAGATGTAGATCAATATCTCTTTTCACAGATCTAAATAATTACAAAATAAAGGCTCAAGTTACTGCAACAACATTAGTATTTTATTAATTACACAAAATAAAAGTGCACAGTATTTGGTCATTAAAATCGTGGAATATTTTATTTAAATGATAAGTTGCAGTTAAATATAAATATTTTGCAATGAGCATTACAGTGAAACCATAAATCAAATATCTAATATTTCAAATTTTTGGATGTTATTTTGGCTCTATTCCCAGAAAGACGGGAGACTGTGCTATTCAATATTTGCATACTTATTATATTTCTATAATCCAAATTTTCTCCTGGAAGTACAAATCAAAATCAGTTATAAACTTTTTAAATTCTTTGGAAATAAAGTCACTATAACTTTTTAGATGTCTAAAATAGTAGTGTGTGTAACAAGAGTGAATGCAATACGGACAATCCCCTCGAGTTGTACAGTGTATTTTTTCTACGGCCCACAAAATAAAATTTAGAGGCTATTAAAATAAAGTAATTTGTGACTTTTACTAACTTATAAAATAAAAACTTGAAGACAAAGAATTTTATTTAATTAATCTATAGCCTTAGATTTGAACCCCGGCCTTTCGCATGGCAACTCAGTAGTCTACCTCACCTCTATCGAGACAACTAATTTTAATTTGTACTTTTAATGTTCATTTAAATTTATTTTGGAGTTTTATTAAAACGTACGATTTATTTGTAAATAGACTAATATCTTGTGGAATGCCATTATTTATCGATTTTCCACAAGAATCACTTATTTTTAATTATATTTAATCTTAATAACTAAAAAGTATACTGACACTTAGTCTAACAGAATTGTCACTCATTAAAAATTAAAAAGAAAATAATAGTAGTCTAGTGACCAAATATGAACTGTGATTGGTGGATTTCATATCCGTACAGTGTTCTTACTAGAATTAATATGAAATATATTCGTTCGGTAAAATGCAATGGCCTACCTTTTCGTTCTGTAGTCTGTGGGTAGAATATATAGGAACTCGTATCCATGTAGGTGTTGAATTTTTTTATGTAATAAACCAAACTATAATCTGAGATCAAGAATGAATTGTTACTCTATTAATGTACCTTTGAACATTTTTAGTAGAAGTATAGATTTGAAGTACTAATATTTAACGGTCAATGGCTTGATGTACTATTGCCTGTTTTTTTATATATAAAATGTATAATATACTGTGTGACATTGAAATTGCAACACTCTGTGTAAGCTCAGATATATTTATTATTTTTTGTCAATTTATTGCTCACATGAAGTGTAGTAAATGATAACAGTTTTGCTCAAATTTTTCTTCAAGTACCAGAGTATTTTAAAATTAAAAAAAAATGAATAGTGCCCATTTTTTTGTTGAATTTGCTAATAGATATTTGGTTTTATTGCTTTTTATGGTATTTAAAACATTGTTTAGCAATGCCTCCCATAAGA
The DNA here is from genome assembly GCA_927349885.1 of Psylliodes chrysocephalus. Taxonomy (NCBI): domain Eukaryota; kingdom Metazoa; phylum Arthropoda; class Insecta; order Coleoptera; family Chrysomelidae; genus Psylliodes; species Psylliodes chrysocephalus. Next base: position 40,647,994 of record OV651813.1, read on the forward strand.
AGACGTGCCGTGTATCGTCAATTAAGTGAATTTATATGAGAATGGTGGGTACACGGGAGGCTGGGATGAACGGGCTCAATAGAATGAGGAGTGGGATCGGATCTTTTTCAGTGAGAGTCGCGCGTTTCTGCTTGTGGCCTCCTGTTGGTCGTAAGAGTCAAGCGAAGACGTGGAAAAAGGCTCCAACTTCAATTTTGCATGGAGCGCGAGACTGCGTTTACTAGAGGCGTTATGGGATGGGGTTACATTGCAATTGGAAGCAGGTCACCACTAGTATTTTTAGACATAAACATAAACGACCAGTCTTACATTAATAACGTGTTACAACCTGTTGCGTTGTCATACATTCAGCAACTGCAAAACCCCATATTTCAACAAGACAACACCAGACCACATACCGCTGCAGTTACAAGATACTTTGTTCAACAAGCTAATGTAACCACACTTCCATGGCTGGTAAGGTCACCTGACTTATCGCCCATTGAACATGTATGCGATATGCTAGATAGAAGGCTCGGTTAATTGCGAGCTCTTATAATGGAAGTAGACCGACTAAGTTACGAGATTAAATTAGCCTGGGAGAATATTCCTCAGGTAGATATCGATCATCTGATTCGCAGCATGCCACGAAGAATTGCATAGTGTCAAAACTTCCTTGGAGGCGCAACTCACTACTGATTTTTTTCAATAAATTTGTTTCATAATTTAATCGATTATTATTCCTATTGATCCCAATAACTTCCCAAAATATTAATAAAATATACTCACATTTACTGGGTGTTGCCATTTCAATGTCATACATATTTTAGTTAATACAATTTAATAATATTCTTAAAGATGTTTTCCAAGTAAAGCGCCAAACTTTAAAAACTATTTAATTATAGTGTACTGTGTTGCTTTTGTTTTTGTTTGTTTTACATTTAAGGCATTTATTTCATTAAACTTTGCAGTATTTTTTATGTTGTTACGTAGTTTAGAATTTTTCGTAAATATTTCAACTCATATTTAGGAATTGTAATTTAACGAGCATTCTATAATTTTATAACTTTTTCTATACGCCGCATTAGAGTGGAGTCAGTGAGCCCAACAAAAACAAATTATTCTAATATTGATTTACATATAAAACTGCAAATTTTGTATATTTGGCGTAAATTACCTTATAAAAAAAAATTAACATTTTCTAATTTGGTGTTATTCTGCAGGTGTATTATATTGCTTATTGTGACTTCTGTAAAGCCTTCTATGGTGTGAACCATTCATTATTACATCGGATCGGTGGCGTATCTAGGTGTCTAACGCGCTCGCATCCATTTGCGAGCAATTTTGTGGTTGGGAGACACACTGGCTTCGAATCCTACAGAAGAGGCTGTGAATTTATTTGCATAAAGGATTTGGTGGATGCCGCATTAGCAGAAATTTAATGTCTGTTCATATGACATTAAAAAAATTACAATGCGTTACCGTTTCGATGATGGTGGGTGGGGTTTTCCTCACCTGTAAGACAAATGGCACCATCAGTCATCTTTAAGTAGCCCCGAAGCGTCACGGCAAATAGTAATAATGGCTGTCCCTTCAACGGACAAGCTCATCTCTTGGGGTCAACATTTACTCGTAAGAGGGTGAATTGGGGAGAGTATTATTATAATTATTATTTAAACTTAATCTTTTAGGTTTCTCAGAACCCGTGCGCATGGCTTAAATGTTATTTAATAGGAAAGATCCACTTAGTGAAAATTTAATAGTAGTACTTCAGGCTACATTGTGGTCTTCCAGTGCCTCACAGCGCTCTAATGTTGGGCCTTTGTTGTTTCTACTATTGACATTGATAATATTTTTAAATATTCCAAGTTTCTACTTTCTGCTGGCGACCTAAAACTTTATTTGCCTGTTTGTAATGTGAATGATTACCTTCTTCTCTTAATGTATATCCAAGATCTCCCATGGTCTGTGAGAAACTGTATGTTCCTTAATATCTCTAAATGTTACACGATTACATTCTAAAGGATGCATGACAAAAAATTTTTGAATATTCAATTTGTGGTACAGTCCTTAATAGTGTCAGTGAGATAAATTACATACGAGTATTTATCAATGAGAATCTGACATTTAACATCCATCTTAACCAGAGCACTTGTAAAGCTCTAAATACTCTTTGATTTTATACTGAGAAACTCAAATAGTTTCTCCATAAATTCAGTCACAATGGTTTCCCCTCCTGGATTCTTTTTTACAATGTCATATTTCTTCTACCGAAGCTGCTCAAAATATGTTTCTAACGTTTTATTGATACAAATTGGGTTTAAGACATGGAGAATATGAGTGATCATTTACAGAGATCGCTAAATATAGTCTCTAGAATTTCGTAGGGCCACTGTTGACCTTATTGTACTATTCAAATTGATTTCGAGATTAATTAATTTGAGCAGCTTGCTTCAACTTATTTTTTTTTCGTATACCTCGAATAACGACTCGTGCAATGTACTATTTGATTAAATAGACTACGGTTATTTTAGTCCTCTATCAAGAATGGCTCTATAAAGGCTAATGAGTTAGACATCGATTTTTCTGTCAATATATCCTTTAAAAACAAAAACAGAAATAGATCGCAATAGATTTGTGTTATTAAAGTATGAAAATTATTTACTAGTCACTGAATATTTTTACTTTGTATGTTTATGTATTTTTTTCTATAATAGGGTTTTTCGGCAAAATAAATAAATACCTAAAATCACTTAAATGAAATAATAATATTAATAGTTAAAAAAACTAGACAGTTGGTCTATTAATAACTTTGGCTAATTTTTTTGATATCCCTTGAATAATCAAATCAATGCCAATATGTTTGACTAATCTCAACTTTTTTCTGTTTTGCAGGTGGCCCATGTAAGAGCAGAACGTGATATATTAGTAGAAGCCGATCACCAGTGGGTGGTTAAAATGTATTATAGTTTTCAAGATCCTATTAACCTTTATTTAATAATGGAATTTCTGCCGGGCGGTGACATGATGACGCTTCTAATGAAAAAAGACACGCTGTCAGAAGAGTGCACCCAGTTTTACATAACGGAAACGGCGCTCGCCATAGATTCGATACACAAACTCGGTTTCATTCACAGAGACATTAAACCGGATAATTTGTTATTGGATGCCAAAGGGCATCTCAAGTTGTCGGATTTCGGATTGTGTACTGGTTTAAAGAAATCTCATCGGACGGACTTTTACAGGGATCTAAGTCAGGCGAAACCGTCGGATTTTAGTAAGTAATACCACTTTAATACTTTTTATTTTTTTATGGATTCAATTCAACACCTGTCGAGGTATATAACCAAAAGAGTAGTTTTTTCCGGAGGAAAGCGGTCGCAGTTTTTTTTTTTTGGATAATTGCCAGTTTAGTTATTATTCCGCCTTGTTTTATAAACAAATTAACTGGAATTGCCTACTGTATAAAAAAAACATTTTTTAAAAAAGTATGAAAGTAAGCAAATACAAAAATATTAATATTATTTGCTGTTTTCACTAAAATCACTGTCACTACTTTCAGCTAAGTTAATAATAATTCTTTGCAGACTATTTAACTTAAACATTTATTCTCAGTAATACCAATAACACTTTTTTACAATATACATTAGCATTAAATCATGTTTTATTCAATTAATAACATATTCAGTTGATTTTGGAGCAGTATTATCTCGATTGTCCTTTTTGAATTGAGCCCAAAATCATTCTTCAGTTTTAAAAATATAATAATATGGAAGCAGCCGTAGAATGTCGTTTCCATGATGTTTTGTGATTTTGTGAACTAAACACTATTTGGTAAAATTTCTAAAACTAGTAGGTAGCTGATTTTTTAAGTCTCTTCATAATATAAATCATTTTCCATTAAAAGTTGTTGGATTATAGATTATAGGTTTAGTTGAACTTTTAATTGGAATTTTGTGAACTAATATAGAATGGACAGGATGCGTTCTAACACAATAATACAGTTATTCTTTATTTTTGGATTCAAATCGAATTCTAACCATTTTTAAAACAATATCTTGATGATAATCTAGACTGCATTTTTATATCTTTAGCCAATAATAACATAGCATCCTCCACCCATCCAGACTCTCCTCCACAACCTAATATACAGATTATTTTATCCCTAGTTGGGAGTACGTTTGTTATCTCATGTGTATCAAACCAAATTTCATCCAAATAATACACCGTTTGCTCTTCACTATGAAATTGACAATTTTTTTTCAATAAAATCACATCTTCATTTTACTAATTGATAAGATTCAATTATTCTTTGTCGGTTTTGTCCACCATTTTAAAACTAATACCATGTGACCTTTATAATATACATACGGTAATTTTGTGGCAATGTTCAATGATCATTTTGTTATTTTAACGTTTTTATTTGTTTGCTTAAATTTGGGAAGTTGCTTGCATCATACATGCCATACCAAACCAAGGGCGTCTCCAGAGAGGGGACCATGAGGTTAAAAATTCTTGCAATCCATGAGCTTTTTATTAAAAAAATATGGTAATAAGTGGAATGGCTAATGGTAATACCCCCCCCCCCCCTGGAAATTCGGCCTGTGCTATAATATTGTTTAGCTGATAGATTCATACAGGAAGAACAGAAATCATTTAGAGAAAACTGAGGTTGTGCTCCATTTTTATAATTTTATTCACTTATGACAATGTTTGATTTTATCGAATGTTGTCCAGTCCACAGCTGTAGAGTGTAGTTATTCCATTTTAAGATCTGTAAATAAATAAAATTATATTTAATAGTAATATCGATTACAGTATAATGTAGTATAAAATTATATTTATTGATAGATCCTTCTAAAAAGCTGTTCTTAACTTATGAATAAAATTTATTAAGAAAATAGATAAAACACCACTTAATTCACAAAAGATCTTTAAACGTACCTACATGTAAGTTACATACGGGTAAATTTTTAATAATCGTTGTTAGAGATTTCAAAGACTGTTATATAATTATTTTAATCTTGGTAAATTGATATTCTTTAAACGTTTTTCTATCGATTTCATAAATGTTTTCCATAAAAATATTAACCAATATTTAATTGGTTAATAATATGAGGATATATAACTTTATTTACTTGAATTTTACTACTCATAGTAACGGTTCAACGGTATTTTGTGACTGAAAATTCACGCCATCGTCCAACTTTATGTTTTCTCTAAATTGACGTTGACTTTTCTCTTTAAAATTTTAAACACAGGAAATTATATAAAAATGCTTTCTGAATACGAATGTTACTGGTAAATACGTTTAGAACAAGTTGTTAAGTATCCACTGATAAATAAGTGTGCCTTTTCTTTGTCAAAGCAGACACATCCACATTCATTTCTGAAATAAATTCACTTTCTAACTACATTGTCTTAACAAACTTTATCGTCAAACTACACATAAGCCCACACATAAATAAAACCGGGTTGTTATTGTTAAAACATGATAGTACCTTCATACAAACAAGAGCAATTATTCAATACCAAAGGGTTATGATCGTTTATCCAAGTTTGGACCAGTGTCAATAACTAAGATTGTTAGCGAGCTTTGGTTTTGCTTACAACTGTAGATGTTACTTTTATATTTCTTAATTTCACTCGACCAACATAATGGTATACAAGTGAAATTTAAGTGTTTACAGCTTCCATTATATATTGGAAGTGAGAATGTTTATTTTTTGTGTCCTAATAACGACGAAATCGGTTCAAGAATGACTAGGGATGGCAAAATAATTTAATATATCCATATGAATCTGATTAAAATAAGAATCAACAATCTACATCTTACATGATCAAAATTACATACTAAACAGTGTTTTTGTTCTAAATCCACTTTTAAAATAAATTTCGATAATAATATAAACAAACTGTATGTGCATAACGTTGGCCTTATTGAATTTTATTGACATATTTAGTTTATATATCGATGTAAAATAATAATCGATATATCATTGCCATCTCTATAATCTCTAACAATGACATTCTCCTTAATAACAAAATCAAACTTAGAATTTTCTCTGGATATAATCCAATACCTGTGAGGTATATAACCAGAGGAGTAGTTGTTTTCCGGAGGGAAGCGGTCGCTCGCCGCTTTCAATGATACAGTCTTCGAGTTATTTTTCGTTATGTATATCTTGGTCGCATTCGAGCATGGAATTATTTTCCTTTAATACTTTCGATTTCGTATCTAAATATGTTAATTCCTTTTTTTACAGTTATCACGTCGAGTCCAATGGATAGTAAACGTAGGGCGGAGAGCTGGAAGAAAAACAGGAGGGCGTTAGCGTATAGTACAGTGGGCACGCCAGATTATATAGCGCCTGAAGTATTCATGCAAACGGGATACGGACCTGCCTGCGATTGGTGGTCATTGGGTGTGATCATGTACGAAATGCTTATAGGTTATCCACCGTTTTGTTCAGAAAATCCCCAAGACACGTACACGAAAGTTATGAATTGGAGGGAAACGTTAGTTTTTCCTGCCGAAGTACCGATCTCTGAAGAGGCCAAAGATACAATCATTAAGTAAGTAAACATGCCACTTTTTCTTTTATGTAAAACTCTTATTCGAAGATTTTTCAACTTCTAGAGGTGACCACAGACAGCTCATACATGAATGACAGACAATGGGGTTTTACCCACGGTTCGTAAACTATTACAGTGATCTACTCTGCGACAACCAATGAAATTGTGCGAACGAATACGTCATGGAAAACTGAGTTTAAATGTTATTATATTCAATAAGTTTTAGAAGATATTTTATATTATTTGGAATTAGAGTATTTTTATTTATTTACTTTTTTCTGCTGCATTTCGCCATCCTTCTATACTCTATTATACCTTGGCTTCTTTCTGCTATACTAACTTATAACTACTTCTACCCTTGCTCTGCTATCTGGCCTTTTTTTCTTCAATAATGTGATACATTTTATCTTTTTATTATCTCTTACATATTCACATTCAATATAAATTTCCACTCAAAAGCCTATCTTTTCTTTACAAATCTAGTTGATAATCCCTTTAAAATGTTTTAATTCCCATTTGACATTTCTTTTTCCAAAATATTCTGATTGTTATAATAATTTTTAATTCCCAGATCATGACCCGTCAAACGTTGATTAATCAGTTCGACAACAACAAATTCATCACTAAATTAATTTTGAATCAGACATATCAATACATGCACTGTACATTCAATGTACGTTGTTACATTATGTATAAATATTAAAACTTTTATTTTTTGTTACATGCATCACGTTTATTTTGTTTCTTTGACATAAGAACGAGTTGTCTAAAAAAAATTAAAAATGAGGTTTTTGGATTACCCGTGTTTTTTTCAATTATCCAACAAAGGCTCGGTTCTACTGTAAAACTTTATGAGCTACATCATTTTTACTTCCCTCTATAAAAGGGAAGTATTGTAATCCTGTAAAACATGTTTCTTCATTATGTCGGTTTGTCCCTCGTCTGTCTGTTTGTTGGCGCGATAGCTCAAAAACGGCTTTATAGAAAAACTTCAAATTTTGTATGCAGATACGGTTCCTTTCTGACTGAAACAACCCAGTTATACTTCCGACAAAAAATATTTTTAAAAGTCGGCAGATTTCGACTAAAATTGGTATCTGAGAATTTTAGAAGTCAAAGATTACAGATTCTAAATAAGTTTTTAAAAATTCAAAATGGCGCCGAAAGGAATCGTATTTAATCAAAAAAGATACCACTTGAATGGAAATAATAAAAATCGTCCTTTTGGTTTGTATAACTGGACCAATTTAAAAGCAGCCAATCATCATTGTTCAATAACGGTGATCGTGACGAAGAATACCGAATGGACGCGAAGTGAGAATTCGGGTGGGATCTAGAGGAAGATCGATGGAGAAAAAATGTGAAAAAGGGTTTTTGGTTTGGTGGTTTTAATTTTAAATTATTAAAATTTAAGTGCTTAGGAGGATATCGAAGAAAGTTCTGGGTAAAATACTTTACCGATTTTTATCAGAGTATTTGTAATCATTACTTTTGGTTTTCAATAATACAAGGATAACTTTTATAAAGTTCAACGAAATCTTCAATAAAGTGTATTATATCCGACATTGTAAAATCGACAGAAACAAACTTACCTAAATATGCTACTCAAAATGTATGTGAACAAACACACACCGACAATCTTGAATGTTTTATTTTTAAACATTGTACATTTTATTATTTTTTAGTTATTCCAATTTTACGAGATTTCTGCCAGCACATTTTTTGAAACACACCCTAAACGCAATCAATAAAACATTTTTAAAACTCAATTTCGTTCCCTACGATTTTACTTAAAAAAAAAACCGTTAGTAACGTTCATACTGAAGATATTTAAGAAAAGAGTAAGTAAAGATCAAATATTGATGTCTTTTGGATTAAAATACAAGGATTTTACATTAAGGGTCAAAATGAAACTGTAAATATTCATTTAAAAATCAAATAATAAGAGGTCTCTTCGAGTCTGAATGGTTTTTAAAAATAACATTTTTCCAATAATATAGACTTCTAATACTGCTTTCATTGAAAATTAATTTGTAGGAATCCAGAGAATTTTTACAAGAGCACACTCTGTCTGAATTATTATTAGCGAACTGAAAAGTTCCGTCTGTGTATTTAGGAATTTGAAAAGTTTTTATTTCAGATTCAGAAAGGCAGTGATGGAAGAGGAGAAAATAATATAATTTTACAAAACAGGTTGAACACACTTCATCTGTCGTGTAAACGTATATATATAACGTAGCAAATAATACTGATTATAGGTACTTAAAATAACCGTACAAAATGCAAATTAACAGATCAGTAATAATGCTGTTCAGATTCTTTCATGGAGAAAGGATAAGAGTTGCCGATTTCTCATTGAAATTTGGCTACAAGTTTGATTTCAGTGACATATGAGTGAGCTTTGTTCAACTAATTAATTCTTGGTTGGTAATGTAGATCTTATTTTAAAAATTAGCGGTCTTGTATCTGCATTTATAACGTATATAGGATGGGTTATTCCACGGCACTTAGGCGTCACTAGGCCTACTGTGCATCCTCCTAAATTGATAAACACCTCCTATCTCCTGAGTCAGCCTACAGATTTAATCTAGTTGACAACGTCGCCAAGATGTGCTTCTCTTATATCGGCCGGTGTTAGCCAATACTCGCCAAACTCAAATCTTCTAATAAATAAGAGTGTCTGGCAATTATAGAGAATATACTCGATGGTCTTATCTTTTTTTTTGCATCCCCTGCAGAGTGCGGATTTCGACAGCCACATGCAGTAGAGGTGTTTGTGTACTTGGCAATAAGTCAGAAGTCTGAATGCCCGTGATCGGGCGCAGATTCTGGCTAGTCATAGGCGTTTGTTTGCTGTAGTGTTGTAGGGATAACTTAAAAGCTCCCTCGCAACTCTGCAGTTTCTTGTTTCACCCCATCTTTCCTTGAATTTCACAGGGGAATATTCTTCAATTAGGTCTGTCACTAGTGATGTTTTCAGTCCAATAGAAAGACCAGGTCCAAAAAGTATTTGGTTGGCTGCCTTCTTGGCTAGTCAATCATTTTAAGTTGATCACATTGTTGATGAATACTTCAGCCAAAGCTTCGTGACATTCTAGTACTAACCATGGTAAATTTGTGGTCTGTTCAGGGTGAGTAGTGCTTGTCTGTGGTCTTTTGAATTTTTTACTTCGACTTATGTAATTAAAATTTCGAAGCTTTTATTAGTATTTTTTACAGCACATATATGATGCGTATTATATACAAATGCTAATATAAATGCAAAATTTCATGATAAATAATTTTAGAGACTTAAAATGTACAAGACAAAATTTTATATATGAGGTCTGACAAGTAATGATATTGATTGCAAAAACCACGTATATTTTAAAATTAAGGTACACCGATATGATCTCCTTCAAAATCTTCTTCAAAATACTCCCCTTGGGCAGCTACACACTGAGTCCAATGTTTTTTTCCAGTTCTCGTAAGACTTCTAGAAATATATTCCTTACACGACTTGTTTGACTAGGGAAACAAAAAAGTCACAGGGGAAACACTGGAATGTGCTGTGAGGTCAAAAATTGTATCATACTGAAGATACGATGAAATGGTGCATTATCATGGTGAAGGATCTATGTATTTACGATGTCTGGATTACCTTTATCAACCTTTTTTACAATATTTCGAGTACTTCGAGGTAGAATTGTTGATTAATGTTCTGCTCAGGTGACACGAACTCCTTATCATCGCCCCTTTGCTGTCAAAAAAGCAAATTATCATCTTTTTGACTTTGGATTTTGTTTTCTTGTCTTTTTTGGCTTTACTACGCCAGCAAACAGGCATTGTTGGCTTTGCCGCTTTGTTTTAGGATCATACTGAAAGAATCAACTCTCGTCGCCAGTAATTACACAATCTAGAAAGGTTAGTTCATGTTCAACCTGTTTAAGTAAATTCTGCGTACTGTTGCTCAGTATTGCGGTCCATTTTCGTAACACACACTTTATACACTTAACTTGAAAAACGTGACATACAAATACATCAATCCATAAAGGAAGCATAGTAGATTAACTACCCGAATTTTCAGTTCACTGTGTTGCCACATGCACGGCAAAAAACTAGTCTTATTACTTAATTGTCAGACCTCGTTATTTGTAAATTTAAAACTAAATTAAATAAAAGTAAAAAGAAAAGGGTATCCGTCTTCCTAAATGTGGTCAATGTAGTAACAAAATAAAAAAACAAAACACATTTTTATAATGAATTGAAACGGCAACCTGTTTCATCTAATTCGCCATCATCAGGCCTGATATTGGTGAATTACTGCATCTTTCGTAAGTTTTATTACATTACTTACCAAGTGTTCATATTAGGCTCTATCTTGTTCTTGGTCTGATCATTACTATTATTTTAGATTTTATACTATTTTTTTACAATCTAGTAATAGTTATATTACTAAAAATGTTTTTATTTCAGGTTCTGTTGTGAAGCAGACAGAAGACTGGGATCTCAAAAAGGTCTAGAAGATCTGAAACTGAATCAGTTCTTCCGTGGTGTGGATTGGGAGCATATTAGGGAACGGCCGGCAGCCATACCCGTAGAAGTTAAATCAATTGACGATACATCAAACTTTGATGATTTCCCTGATGTTAAACTTGAAATTCGTAAGTGTAAAATGTATTGTATTAAAAAAATAAAGCTGTTTGTAAATAGTTGTAGTGTTAAAGTAAATTTAAAAAATTCTTCAGTATTTTTAAGTACGAATAAACTAGCAAAAATAGCAAGTGCAGTTGATTTTAGTTTCTGTAGCTTGTTATGCCTCATATTTTTAAAAGAATAATGAAAAAGTTAATAAACGATTGAAAAATATAAATAAATTTAAAGGATTATTGCAGTTTTACAGCTGTAAGTAATATTAATTACCCAATTGATGTACCTAACTATTATTTACATTACACTAGTATGATAATATTCCTTGTAGTTATGTTCTCGCAAAATTAGTTTTCCGAGAACTGTACAATAATTTTTTAATTATTAGGTATACAATATTTTTTATTCTTATGTCTGGTCATTACATACCTATTCTCAGAAATTGAGAATCAATAAAAATACAATGCATGTGTGGAACATTAAATATTTAAAAATTTTGTTGTTATATTCGATTTTTAATATTTAAAAATTTTGTTGTTATATTCGATTTTTGCACAATGGAAAATATTTATCTTTAAAAAAAATAAAAAATTATCTCAAACGTCAGACTTGCACTTCAAAAAAAAAAAATAAATATTCATAATAATCATCATTTGATAATATATATGGTGGTTTGCAATATTGTTTATTCAAGTATCTTTATTATATAAAGATACTTTTTTGCATTAAACGTTTAGATGAAACTTATCTTAAAGAAGCACTTGTTGTGATATATAAATTTAAAAAATTGTGGATATAACAAAACAGTCGAGCATACCATATGGCTCCAAGACTTTTTTCGTTATATTTATTATTTTGATACAAATAAAAAATATCTCTATAAAAATATCTGCATCAAATAAATACATTGATTTTGGACCTCTATCGATTTTGTTTAAATTTTAATATAATGTTCCCAAACATCATGCTAATACGGAAGGGGGGTAATTCTTTGACTTATTTCATGACTAAAAGTTTATATAAACTTAGGTTTGCAAACGCTTCATTACCGATCTACAGGGCTTTGAAATTTCTTGTTTTTTAGAGCTCCTGCAGTTTTTGAGATATTTATCTCAAATTTGGAATGCAACAAGCGTAGGAGTGGGTGGGTCACTTTCAACATTTGTTGTAATGTAGTTTAATAGATATTATTTAGATTTTTATATTGTAAAATAAATCATTTCTACAGAAAATAGTTTTTATTTTTTTTTCTAAACAAAGAAAGTTTCTAAAGAAAATAAAAAATTCATTTTGTAGGGGGAGAAAAGGGAAGATGACTCCTGAAAAAATATCCTGTAGATTCAACAACCATCTGACATACCCAATAATGTATGACCTATAATGCAATCTAGATTACAAATTTGAGCTAAATATTTCAAAAACTGCAGGAGCTCTAAAGCAAAATACAAGAAAAATCTTGAAATTTCAACAACCTGTAGATCGGTAACAAAGCGTTTGTGGACCTATGTTTATATGAACTTTTAGTCATGAAATAATCCAAAGAATTACCACGTTCTGTATGTCCACGATGTTTAGGAACACCCTGTATTTATAGGCTTTGCGGCTATACAGTGTGAATCACTAGATCCGACGATTTAATAAAATAAAATTAATGAACCAGTGGCATAATATTTATTTATTTTATTTATTTATTTATTTAATAAAAATCCAAACAGGCTTAACTAGCCTAATTACATGGATAGTATAATTTAAGTAATTTTTTTACAGGTGACATAATATTACAGTATTTTAATTGCAGAGGATAAATCACTTTAAATGGTAGAATTAAATAATTTTAAGAAATTTTACATGTTTTTAAAGTAGTTGTTATTTATATTATTTAAATTCCAAAGGTATCGAAGTAAGATATTATCAACTTTTTAAATTGCATTAAAGACAGAGACCAATCTAAGTTTACTATAGTATTAATATTATTGGCCAAACACAGAATTGAATAAAGTGGAGAACCAGCAGAGTTTTGTATATTGAATATTAGGGAGTTCCGTGTGCGTTTAGGAGGGACATGAAACGGTATGTAGTATAAAAGTCTGCTACAGTTTATTTGATTATTTATCACTTTGAATAACAAGTTCATCATTGCTATTTTACGTATCGTACTTAAAGACAGGATTTTAAATTCTTCACGTAACATTTGAGATCTTACATAATTATATACTTACTTTATTATTTGAATAGGTAGAAATCGGCCAATATGATCACTGACTCCAAATATTTACCAAGGTGAACTAGTTTATATTTGTATTTACTTCTATGTCAGGGAGATAAAATCTTGTTGTGTGCATGTTCAAAATTACTAACCATACAGATTTATTTCTATTTCAAATAAGTATATGGAAACAGAATGTTTATATGTTTAATAATAATTGACAAATATGACTACTTTGACTTGGACGTCAAGCTACAGTAGATTAGCTTTCTGTATGTGACATTCACTCATTGACAGTAAACTAGTTTTTATTATATAGATTATATCACCCACAATGTAATTATTTCCAATGCTTTTAGTTGATTAATAATCGATAATCATACATCATTCTTGACTATTAGCTGATAATCATGCTTGGTACAATAATGCTGTAAAGATCTAGTAGACAAGCTTGTCATGTTTTGTCATTGTTTTTGTACTGCTACTCTAAATTATTAAACTGTCATATTTTATTAATTTGTGATCCGGACTATGTATAATTCCAATATCATTCATTGTACTATATATGAGAATATAATTCCTATGCCACGTGATGCTGTTTTGACCAATTGGGTTGACTATATTTTCTTATTGATAAGTTGTATTATCGTTGTGGTACAAGGCTTACTATGACTAAAAAAACAACTTTTTGCAATGCAAAACAATATATGTCTGTTAATCGTTGTCATCTTTCTGATTGGTTGTATTTATTATCTATCATAGGCCATTTGAACTCCTAGTCGTTAACAAATAAGCGAAGCTTAAAATGACATTGTTAATAAAAAAATGTCAATTAAGCTTGCCTTATTTCTTAACGACAAGTGGTGCAAATGGACCTAAATCTAATTTCGTGTTAAGCTTAAGTATCGATTTTTTTTTAATTCCAACTCACTCCAATCCTGACATTTCAAAAAAATAGTCGTTCATAAAATACCACTTTTTATAATATTACCACCGAAATATAAGTTTGGATACTTTTAGCCAGTGACGGCTCGTGTATGAGGACTAGAGGTCGCTGTCCTTCCTGCTAAATACTCTTATACTGTTTCAATTCTAGAAAAAAAAAAAGACTCCACCACCGCCCTCCCTGCCAAATATTCTTGTTCCATCCCAATTCCTAAATTGCACCTTTGTAAACAGCAATTGTTTTGTTCTTTAGTTCAGCTGTTCTTTGTAACCACTTTTCAGTTAATTTGTTTTTGTTTAAGAGTTTCTTTACTCTTCAGTTGTTTACGGTTCAGTTAATTTCCTATAACTGCTAGATCTTTTTTCCCTTTTCTTTTGTTTTTGACCGCTAGAGCTTTCTTTGTTTTTTATTTGTAACTCTGTACCGTTCTACGTATGTAAGGTACAAGCCGCCACTGCTTTCAGTAATTGCAATACATATATCGTGGACTTACTGCAAAAACTGACCAAGTCCAAATTTGTAGAAGGACTCTGCATAAATCTTATGGCAAATGACTTATCGCGAAATTCTTTTGAAATTCAGATATGTTGTAAATATCGACCTACTGATCAAAAGTTACCATTGCCGGAACTCCCTATCACCAACCGTTTGGATAGTACAGGGTGTTGAATATGAACTTTTTGATATTGGATTCAAATCCATTTAAGTTCTCTTGTATTGTGTCCAATTCAAGAAAGAAAGGGTTATTATCAATGTTCAGTAACATTCCCTTGAATATGTGATACTTATTTTTACAAAAATATCTTTTACTTGTATACAGGGTGTTAAATTATTATTTGTTTAAATTAAGAAAAATCAAATTTTTATTTAAAATGTGTTTCCACAAAACTCGTTGTTGAAATTTTCTTTTATTTTTTCATATGTTCCACACAAAACAATTTTTCATGTTCCTTGGGAAAACTTATCAAGGTCCTTGTAGTTTCTTGATATAGGAAAAATATTTTGTCACATTTATGTATTCATTTCAAAAACTACTTAATTATTTTTTCACAACTAGTTACATTTTCAGTTCTCTTATATACATAATAATATTTTCAGGTTTATTTAAAATATAAATAACATTTGTTTCATTTTTCAGCTCATATTTTTCAATAATGCTATATTTATAAGTTGTATCTCTGCATTCAAGATTTTGCAGAGTATTTTTATGATGATCTATTATTAAATAATATATTTTACCAAAATATTTAGAACATAATATTTTCTATTTTTTAATCTTATGTTTTTTATGCCTTTCAATATTTGATAACAAAAAAATTTGATCTTATACAGGAACGTATCGATATAATGTACAGTTTTAAAGTGTGTGGCTACAGGGATTTACATGGTAAATATTATACAGTGTCAAATTTAACATTTAATATTTTAATATGAATACGAGTGATGTGTATATATGCAATAAAGTTCTGCATAGATTGCACTGGAATTCATTCTTTGATAGTTATTTCAATCAGATGTTCAGTAAGTTTGAATTGATTTTCTTTGTATTAAAATTTAGAATTGTATTCATATTAAAATATAAAATGTTAAGTTTGGGACTGTGTAAAATTTACCATATAAATTCCTGTAGCCACACTTTGAAACATACTGTACATCATATCGATTTGTTCCTGCATTAGATCAAATTTTTACATTATCAAATCTTGATAAGTATAGAGAACAAATATAAAATATTATACACCCTTGTGTATTATTGTAATAATAGGTAATTATAAAAATACTCTGCAGAATATTGAGTTTAGAGATATAACTTAAAGCTTCCTTGCATTATTGAAAAATATGAGCTGAAAAATCGAACAAATTTTATATTTTACATTTAAAATGAGGAGCACCCTGTATATTGGCACTGAACGTATTATTTTGCATGTAAGCGAACTGAGAACGTAACTAAATTAACTAAAGTAAAACGAATACATGAACGCGATAAAATATTTTTCTTCAAGAAACTGCAAGGGCCTTGACAAGTTTTCCCACGGGACATGAAAAAGGGTGGCTTTGTGTGAAACATACGAAAAAATTTTAAAAAATCCAGCAACCGATTTTGTGGAAATACGTTTTGAATAAAAATGTGATTTTTCTTAAGTCAGATAAATGATAATTTAACACCCTGTATACAAGTAAAAGACAGTTTTGTAACAATAAGTATCACATATTCAAGGGAATGTTGTTGAACATTGATAATAGCAAATACCCTTTCTTTCTTGAATTGGACACAATATGAGAGAACTTAAATGGATTTGAGTCTAATATCAAAAAAGTTCATCAACACCCTGTACTATCCAAAAGGTTGTTTATAGGGAGTTACGGAAGTGATAACGTTTGATCAGTAGGTCGATATCTACAACATATCTGAATTTCAGAAGAATCTCACGATAAGCCATTTCCCATAAGATTTGTGCAGGGTCCTTTGAGTTAATATGACCAAGTCACTAATAAAAGTGACCTGTTTCACTAAAAAAATTTACCAAGTCATATTTACCTTTTAATACTGTATAAATCTTACATATAATTTTAGTGTTTTTTTTATTTTAAGCAAAAATGGCTTACTCCTCTTAACTCAAATTTTACAAATGTTGACTTGGTCAGTATTTCCAGTAAACTCATAATATGTAGGTTTTTTTTCATAGATCTACTCCTGAGATATGAATACTAGTTGGCCTCTTAGAAATGCCAAATATGTACTGATTAATTCATATCTATTAAAAATAAAAATAAATGATATTAATATTATTTGATTAACTTGATTAGGGTTTAGTGAGTCGCCCTGTAATAAACATTCGAAAAAAAATTGCTATCGTGAGAAGGGTTGGTATATCTAAGAGGTTGCCACATATGATGTCTATGTACAACACGTAAAGTCATGAATATGAAGACTAGAGGTAAGGAGGCGAATCGGCATGCTCAAAATACGGTCCCAAAAATTACACGTCAATTGAGCTTTTATAATTAACCGCATGGGCGCTGGTACGGTTTACGTAGTTCAAAATACATGGCTTCTTATGGGAATTATACATAATTTTGTCAAAATAATAAAAATAAACTTGTTTACAGTTAAATAAAGCACAGAACATACTGTTGTATTTATTTCTAAATAAGTCTTGCATGTTTTAATTGATAAATTATTTAATTTTATCTATATAAAATACAATTTTGGTATGTATGACCAAATTCGAAAAGGTTTCTTAATTATTGAAATTTGATAAGTACAATTTTGTGGCAATTTTTTTTTCAATTGAACCAATATATAGTTTTAAGAATAAAATAAAACACAGTTAACAGATTTTTATTGTTGTAATACAAGTATAAAGGAAGATTTTGGAATGTACATGGGATTACCTCATCCTTTTAATTTCAGCTGTCCCCTTTTTATTTTACTAACAGTACCATTAGTTAAAATAGTCTCATCAAATTTTAAAATATCACCTTCTAAAAAGTGTAGCTCGCAAACAGAATCATAACTAGACAGTATTTTATCAGCCCTAGGAATCAAATGCTGCTATTGTTCTAAACGTTTAGGATCCTATAAAAAATATTTGCAATGACTAAATTGGAGTTCAATAAATAAAAATAACAGTAGTAACTCTTCATCTAACATCAAAAAACATAAAAAAAGCAAATTTTCTTTTCTAGTAAGTTAAATTTAATGTGTAATTATTGTTTTTTGTAAATGAGGATTTATGACTATTATATTTATTATAGAATTTTGTAATTAAATAAACTACACTCCGTAAGATACGGGTTGTGACTATTTTACAATAAATATATATTATTTAGAAATAAATACATTATTTTACTTACACTAGGAGCTTTAAAAAGACTTGAATTTTTATCTCCTTGTGATTTCTTTAATTTTATGTCGGATTTATATCCCGTTTTGCAACCCGACACGAAGAACATCCTGCTTTGTCGATTTTTGTTACTCATTGTTACTTGTAGTCAGGTTCTTTATTTCAGCTTATTTTTATTCTTTTCACTAAATTTTACAAAAATCACTTTAATTCCCATTGACTTGCATAGAAAATAGACGTCGTTATTTTGCCACCCGCCAATTACAGTAGTTTTATGGAACTCCATAAAAGTAGGGACGGAAATTTGAAATTTGACCAAAGCCGATTCGCCTCCTTACCTCTAGTCTTCATAGTCATGAATAATGAAACTTATGTAAAAAACCCGTCTATACATTTTTCATAAATTGGCAGACTTGGCGACTACTATTTTGAATAAAAATAGCGTCTCTCTTAGTTATATTAGCCTTCTCCACCGGCAGCTATTGTTTGACAGGTCTAATAGCTGCATATTTGGTGGCAATAAGAGAGTTGCTTCTCGTGACATATTATGATTGATTGATTGATCCAAAAATATGTCAAAAGTCGTATTTGAAAAAATTGTGGTGTTTATTTAAAACATGACTCGTATCTGCATCTTTGTTAGTCATGGCCTACTTTAGAAACATTTTTTGTGGATTACCTACTTTTTATAATGAAATATTGAAATTTGAAGAACGTCGACAGAGTGCCAAAATAATTGTATTTGTTGAGAGTATTTTTAATTATGTTACAAATGTTTAAAAACAACTTTAAAACAATACAATCATTTTCAATTATTTTTTTTTTTCAGCTGCTGCACCCCTTCCTCAAGACGGCGAAATTAACTACAAAGATTGGGTGTTCATAAACTACACGTTTAAGAGGTTTGAAGGTCTCACCCAGAGGGGCACTCCAACCAAGAAATAGTTGTTTGTTAATAGTTTTTACCACGAGAAAGATATAATAGGCAGTTGGATGCCCGCACTTATTTTTAGAAAATGACAACCACTTCAGAGATGTTTATATTAAATATATAGTGCTCTCCTATAATTTTTTAATTGAATTGAAATACCATTGTTTTCTAAAAATAAGTTAATTCTGTGTAATATAGGTCTGAAGCAGTTTTGCACTGTTTTTGCTTTTTGAAGAGCTGTGAAAACTGTACCTTGCATTGTTCTCGAAACGAATTTGTCGATAATAAACAAAACGTTATCAATAATGTAATCTTAATTAACAATTTATTATATATCTATGAAATTTTCATAAAGTCTCACATATCTAGAACTAATTCATTGTTTAAATAATCGGCTTTTACATTTTCACTGAGTCACTCAGATTTAAATACTGTGAAAATATATTAATTCTAAATTGTTTTTGAGTTTAGATAAAGTGACCTTTCGTCCCGATTTTAAACCACTAGTCCCGGTTTTCTTGTCTGATTTAAAAAAAACCTATAAATATTTCATTTAAGCCGCCTAAAAATACAATTTTTATGGTGACGTGACAACGCACTCTATTAAATATTATGTGGCAACAGTGTTCTGTGTGGCAACTTTGTTTTGTCACCATGTCGGCGGTGCACGTCAGGTTGCAAACATGTTGGAAATTCGCGAACAGAGAGAGACCACTTTTTATTTTCTACCCCCCCCGTCCATGTTTTCGATTAGTCCTGCTTCCTACTTTTCAAAATATGGGCAATTTAAGTTTAGGTCTACCGATTGCAAGTGATTTTTCGCCAGCAACTGTATTTAAAATGTTTTAATTAAGTCCCAAAATTTATATTTATTAAAAAAATAATTGAAAATACAAATTTAATTTCGTTTTTGTAGAACCAATTTCACATTTACTGCAAGAAGAGTTAAAAATTATCTAAAAAAAAACCTGAAATAAAAGTTACTTCTAACTGTCCCTGATGCAGAATAACGTAGATCTTTAGATTATTTGTTATAAAACTGTTTTGAGCAAATTATAAATTATTGTGGTAAATTCAATAATTATGTCGTAATAAAACGGTTGACATTTGATTTCAAGTTCAATGCAAGCTTGTAATTTTTTGTGTACATGTTAATTTTTGTTCATTGTTACAAAGTGATACTTTTTATTATTTTACATTTGTTTTTAACTTATAGAACTGTATTTTTCTGGCTACGTACGTAGTTGGGGGATATTTTGTATTAGCTTGATTCAAGAAGTCGATGATAATGATGATGATGATAAGTGATGATGGTCAATATTTCCTTAATTTTAGCACCATGTCAATCCACTTCTGTCAGTGAGATCATTTTTTTAATCTAATATGTTTGTTTTTGGAATGAAATTTGGATTTAAGAGCAGGCAAAAGTAGTAGATGTGGTAGTAGTTCAGTAATAGCTTAAGGTTGATGTCCCTTAAATAATATATAAGTTGCAGACTTTAACAACTAAAATTCATATTTCTATTAATAATTGTAATTTCTAAAATCTGCACTATTTTGTTAATTAGTATTAAATCGAGTTTAAATGAGGACATAAGCCTTAAAATTGAGTGAAAAGTGGAATATTTACGTTGTGGCATTTGAAAACCTAAGGACTTAGGGTTCCTACCAAGCAAACAGTAAAAATTTTAAAACTAAGCATGGCAAAATGAGATTATTATTTGTGTATATCAATAATACAGTAAGGAAATGTTTTCGTTGTGCATGGCCTTCGTTTTGTTGATCAGTTGTTAGATAGTAACATTGGTAGAAATAATTTTGAATCAGTGCATTTAAATCTATGAATTCATTATTAAAAAAAATTTCATTTCATTAGTTTTTGTCATATAAAAGACGAATATACTTAATTTCCTTCCCTAGAAATGGACATTTTAAATATCAACACAGGGATTCTTATGTGCGAACTCGACACGTTATGTTGAATAGAGAGAGACATTACATAAGAATCGCAGTCAGTTGAACGAAGATATGCATCTCGACATATGCTGTATTGAAAGATGAGAATCGTACTGCTGAAGAGATCTTGAGTTTCGGAGGACGTTCAGTATTAAGTGGCTGATTTGAAAGAGGCCAATAACGTGTTATAGATGAATTGGTAAAATCTCTGATAATTTATGTGAGAATTTATTTCTCTTTTAGTTCTCTTTACTTTACAATCAGGGCTAACAGAAGTTGTTTTACCGTTAGAGCGCGCTGCTGAGACTAGAAGTCCACATGTCAATGACATTTTAAAAACAGCATTTCATGACGAAAGTTTGTTGCATGTAATTTCGCTGTTATATCTTGCAAGAGAGTAATAATTGCACGTTTCTATTACCTCATTTTACACAGTGCAAGTTTGTAAGAAAATAATGCCTCCAATCAAAATATTATTATGTAGGTTGCAGAATCCCATGATACTATAAAAAGAAGATATGATATTACGCCGATTGAAACGTCACGGTTACGTATTGTGTGAATGCGTGGTTTTTGTGAATTTGAGGTATCAGCTGATCGAAAACAGTGGAAAATAAATTTAAATCTGCTCATGACCAATCAGCATATCAACTATATTCCACACCACAATACCTCATGCGCGAATTCGACGAGATATTGTTCGACTAAGTATCCATACCTCTGTCAATTTTTGTATTATGGGTGAATCTTAACCTAAAACTTTTATTTTGATTGTTTTTTACTTTCCTGTATCCAGTAAGGAACATAATTTTTTTCGAACTCGAGTTTTCGCTGTATCTCTAATCCATCTTGCAGTGAGCTGATTAGATTTTAGGCATAGTCAAAGCATCGGTAGGGGGAAACTTTATAAGGGTTTGTTTTTCTACTTTAAGTTATTTTTCTTTTATTTCTGATTATAGAAAAAAATTATTTGTCATTCAATTCTGTATATTTTTTTCCTATACATGATTTCTCTAAAATTGACCGTAATAGAAAAATTTGAGGAAAAGTGTAAAATTAAATTTTTCAAGTATTGTCGTTGGCAATTAAGATATAATATTATGAACACTTTTTAATTAGATAAAACACAACTTAATATATTTGATAACTTTAGAAGAAGGTCATGTGTTACATTTTTAATGGTACCTCAAATAAGGCATGCCAACCCACAACTTGGTCTAGTTTGCATTTACAGTTCTTCTAACCAATACACAATTCTGTCAAACTTTCATGAAGATTACACAAAAATTGAACATTTTATATCATGCGTGATTACAAATTTCTCTTCAGAATACTTGCGCCGTGTAAAGCAGATTAGATAACAATTTAGGAGCTGTGATGAAAAAACGCTAGCAAGCTAATTTTTATATACAACTTGATTTTTTAATTGTTGCTCTTTGTCAATACAATAAAATAAAGTGATCAAACCTGTTCACCAATGTCTTATTTTTATATCTCTAAGACTGGCTTCAACTTGATGTGGTCCTGCATAGTCTGCGTTAGCCTTAACGGTCTTATTTCTTAAAATAAACAGTACTTTAACTTTCCTGATTCCAGTAGAACGGTATAGAAACACAATAGTATTGATTAAAGAGACATATAATAATAGACGGGACCACAATATCCATGCAATATCTTAATCTTTGCCATCTAAAGGGCTTAGTAAACTAATTGCTCTCTTTATACATCTCACGTCAAAATATAATTAAGCACCTCATCTTTATTCTGAGTTACCCCGTTCTAACAATATACTGTATATTATAACTTATTTTCTTTTTATATTTTTTAATTGCCGATTTATTGTCTTTCTCTT
The DNA here is from genome assembly GCA_927349885.1 of Psylliodes chrysocephalus. NCBI lineage: Eukaryota > Metazoa > Arthropoda > Insecta > Coleoptera > Chrysomelidae > Psylliodes > Psylliodes chrysocephalus. The sequence continues at coordinate 40,670,917 of OV651813.1, forward strand.
CTATACATAAAATAATGTATAAAGTAGCAATTTAATATCTGTATAACAAAATAAATTTTATTAGAACGTTTTTTGACGTTACATTTCATTTCCGCCATCTGGTGAGTGTTGAAACAATAGCCCTCTTTGGTTTTTTCAATTGCAGTTTCGCAAAAATTCTGTTTTTCTGCAATTTTGTAAGATTAATAATAAAAACTGTCCATAATATTCCACATTGTTTCTACAAATGTTAACAAAAATAGACAGAATACAAATGAAGATTTTCAGAAACAGTATTTAAATGTAAGAATGATCTATACATACCTTCTCTCGTTACGGCAAGGTGGTGTAATAGTTGAGCTATGTACAATGTTGGTATTTTTCGTATAATGTGTAATTTAAACGTTTCCATACTGTATTTATCACTGTATTCCAATTTTTGAACTATCTTCTCATTTAAAACATTTCTTCATATTATATGTTTAAATAAACTTCAAATCGACCTAAAACAGGCAGCTTTAATTTAATTGATTTACACCGTTTCGTTATTGAAACAAAAACTTTTCCGTTTTAAGGATGCACTTGATACAGAATTGTTAAAAGCTTGTAATAGGTTAAAACTGTACTTCGGAAGGCTGTCTTATGCCGATGAATTTTAACGAAATAATAATTCCATGCTGGGAACCCCTGCTTAAATATATTTCTTACATAATAGTGTAAAAATAATTGTTCATGAAAATATTCTTAGTAGCATTTAAAACATGTTTCAAAAAGTACTTACCACTTTTTGCTTAAATGATAACAACTACAATGTTCTCGAGTTTTAACAACGTTTGCTGTGTTTTAAATCTTCATAAGTAACTTTCAGATTGTTTTTTTTTGCATTTCGGATAATGAGACGTTGATTAATTTTTTTGTAAAGATTTAATGATATTGAGTCTAGGTTGGCATTTTTAATGTATGTGCTAGACATATCAGCATTGGCTGTTAAACAGCCCCTAAATATGGATGTGAAGCTGTGTAGGAACGAAAAATATGAAATGTTTGTAATATTAAGATAAAGTAGCTCTCTATAAATGCCCTGCAAACTGTTTTGACTATTTGGATGATGAGCCTACAAGTAGATTGAATATTTATCAATAATTTGTTATTTATTACTATTTGTATTTTATAGTTGGTCTCGCTAACAGGACTTGTACATATGTTTACTTCCAAAAATGTGTATAACTAAATAAAAAAGATTAAATTCCTCTGTGCTTCATTCCGTTTTTTCTTTAATACCTTACTTAAGAAAAGTTAAGTACAATTGATTTTTAGCTGTTCTGCATAAAACTGCGTATAGAAGAATTCAAAAGCCGAATATCATGATTTTCCATAGAAGAGAAATTCATTGAAAATGCGTGCAGCTTACAGTAGGAAGATGTGAAGCAAAACGGACTTGATTTATCTGTGTTTGTTCAAACTATATTATGTCCAAATCTAGCAGCGGCGTAAACAACCGTTCCTTACCGATTATGATAACTTGATACCTATTAGCCAGTATCACAATAAGGACTAGCATTGCTTCAAATATATCAGAAATTTACAAAAAAAAGTTGTATATTATAAAAAGAGATTTCATGTTAACATAAGTTTGAGTTGCGCAAATTAAATCAACTATAAAATTGAATCGGAATTCATTATAAGCTGTTCAACTTGGACTTCGATTATATTGTCTAATTCCCTCATTTGCTTCTCCACTATTTTTTTCATATGTATACATTTTTAAATTTTTTGGCCGTTATCAATTACAACGTTGAAAATATTTTTTACATCGGCAAATTTAAACGAATTGACTTGGGTAACGAAATTTTAAAATCAGCCTAGATTAATTAAATCAATAGGGTTCAGTTAGAAATGGTATGCTTGTTTTATGTTGAGCTATAACCATTTCATTGATAATTAACAATAACATATTTATATTTTTATTTTGTAGTCAAAGGTACGAAGGGATAAATGATCAAATCGAATTATGTATATATAAATAGCCGAAAGGGCAAAAACGTCGAAAATCCAGAACATTTTCACTGTCCACAACGCGTTCTAGTTTGGCTGAGTCAAATTCATGTGCCCACAACTTGGCTACCGCGTTCAGGATTATATTGTGCTGAACAAGTGAACATACGTCGATTTATCGCAACATTTTTTTTTTGGGTTGGGCACTCAGATAAGACCTGTAACTAAAATATGTAGCGGTTCCTGAAATATGTTTATATTAGCCATATGAGGACGTTGGTTGCAGGTTAGTTGTCAGAAGTGCATGTTAGTGAAATATAAATTGCTTTTATACATTTTTGACCACCCGTCAAATATCAAAGAATATCCGGAGTTAGTTCATTTTCCACAATACCGCGAAAAAGGTGCCAAAGGCAATGATAAATGGTAAGATTTGTTGGAATACTGAATAGAAAAGAATATGATTATGTCCTAACCAGACTGTTTTGTTTGACTCATTTTTAGGAATTTTAATAGTTGAAGAATCTAGTTTTAGATAGAAATTGTATAGGGTAGTTTTATCTAAAAAGCAAGACCGCGTCTGCCGAGTTGTGGGAATGCAGTCCATTTTTTATAGGTGGGTGGCCTCAATGCGTGACCTGCGTTTTTTTACCATTTCACAAAATTCTATAAAAGTAAACCTAATTCCATCCAAAAAGTAAAGTAGGTAAAACATCTGTATTTAAAAAAAAAGTACGGTGGGCAGGCTTAGAGTCCCGGGCAGTGAAAGCGATGATCGAAAATTTAATTAGTCACAAATTAAAAAATGTCGAAAAATCAATTAATTGAAAATTCAAATTATCGAAAATGCAATTAGTCGAACGTAAAAAAGATTAAAGAAAAGAACAATCATTACGTTGTGATCTTTAATTTTTCATTTTATCACCACTTTAACGTAAAGCAATGCTGTATATTGTTGCTATGTGTTTTCAAACTTGATAGCTTAAAAATAACAATCCTAGATACTAAAAAAACAAAAAAAATTGAACGGGCATGAACTGATACGGTAAACTATCTACCAGGGTATCTATTCTTGAATCTATAAGGGAGTAGAAATTTTGAAGGAAGAATGAGATAAAAATACAAACTATGTGCCTTGCATATACAGAGGAAAAATCGGTTTTCGATTCCCTCGAATTCAAGAATAGCTACCCTGATAGTATTATCACAGTGTGGGTACTCTAATCCCGCACATGGACTCAGATGGTTGAATCAAATAATGTAAAATATATTAAATAAAGTATAGTAATATTTTCCTTGTCTTCTAATTAAAAAAATAGTTAACCAATTTACCTAACCTATACGGCCTGGCGTCATCGTGGGTTGCTTCGCCGAAAAATTATACCTACATAAAATAACTAAAAAAACTTAACTGACGTACCAAACCTGTGCGGCCTAGAGCCATTTGCTTCACAAAAAAAATACATAAAATGAGAAAAATTTAAAAAAAAACAACTAATTTATTAATTTTGTAATACCTATAATACTTTTGATCTTATACAATTTCAATGAGCAATTAAAACAGTACAAGATTGAGATGACAAGTCAGAATTAGAGATGTGCACTGGCAAATCTGAAAATGGGAGTTCTATCAGTTAATGGCTAAACTTTGATCCTATTAATTGTTTCAGTGATCTCTATTTGTGTTCACTTGTGCAGTGTTGCCAATTTTTTTTTTTTTTTTCGTAAAAAAACTTTCTTTGCGAGCCTAGAATATTATTAAACCTGATACTTTTATACTGATTTTTAAACATTTATGGTATTAAAATGAAGATCAGCCATATCTCCAAGTACAGTGATAAAATAAAACTAACATTACCTATTTGAAGTTTGAATATATAATGAAATATAAAAATATACAATATATTGTATCTATTGAGTAATAATATAGTGATCAAACGTCCTCTTAGGGAGGACAGTCCCTTCTTTTGTAGGTTCTGTCCTTCCTCGAAAAGAGTCCTCCTTTTCGATATTTTAAGCTGTATGTTGATACTTTAGCTGTAGCACTTCTTCCTCTAAAATTTCCAATATATTGTTAGAAAATAATATATTGCCAAAAAAATTAATTCAATGGAAAAATACTCGTTTAATTAAATAGTGAATGATATGAGATTGATATTGAGAGAGAAAATCAATATATACATTATTATTCAAAGAAGGGCAGGTTGACTTATAAAAATTAGAATTTAGTTAAACTTACAATAATGTTGTTTTTTCCTTACCTATTTTCCATTCTAAAGCAACACAAAATAATTAAAACAATATACGACAAAATAAACCACTTTCTTGAAAACGAAATAACTTTAACAAGCAATATAAACACATAAGTCGATAAGAATAAATTAATATGATTTTTTATTTGTCAATAAAATGAATGAAGTTATGCATATGCAACTAACAATACAGTAAAGTAATATTGGTTGCCTAGATATCAGTAATGTTTTACCAAAACACATTTATATAAATAATATAATCAAAATTATAAAAAAAATAATGAATGTAACACGTTACGAAATGCCGTTTTATGTAACTCATTCATGTTGCGGTACCACGCACCTATCGTTAAAAGTGTTCCTTTGTTTATTTGCTCGTCTATCGTCTAGTTACGGAAGATTTTCGGTGTTCTTCTTTCTTATTTAGTTCAGAGCTCTGCCAATTCGGCTATTAATTCAACAACTGAATGTCATTGACTGTTGACGTTGACAGTAACGTAAGGTGGCGCCGGTGGCGCTACTTGAAGTTTAATGGCAGGCAGCTAAGTGTCATTCTAAATGGGAATGACATAATTTTATAAAAATATTTATCCAGTAATTTTGTTCCTTATCAGTGTTTGTGGTTTAAAAAGTGCTTCCTTCATAATTTTCTCAAGTTTAAGATATCTATAAGATTTAAAAATTACATTTGTGCCATATTTAATCATAGTGAAACGCCCAGTTTTATTTTAGATAGGATTATTTTTTAAATAATGGAAGATATTTTTCAGTGGTGCAAAGAAGGAAATGCCCTTCAAGTTAGGGTATGGCTGGATGAACCAGAACATGATATGAATCAAGGGTAAGTCTAGTTTATACAGTTTACTTTTGAATTTTTGCTACATATGTGCATCCATATTAGGAAATTATCCATAAAATGTTTACAAATAGAGGGGCAATACATGTGGAAATAAAATCTAAACTTTTAACTTGTTTATCGTAGCTAAACTACTAGAATGTATTTTATAACTATTAATCAATATTTAAATTAAAATACTGATGACCTACTTTATAAATTATTAAGATGCATTTAATTAAGAAATTTATATTTTTTAGTGATGACCATGGATTTAGCCCACTTCACTGGGCAGCAATGAAAGGATACAACAAAATTGTTGAAATGCTTTTACTGAGAGGAGCTAGAGTAAATGCTACAAATAGAGGTGACGATACCCCTTTACATGTGTCTGCTGCTCATGGACATAAAGAAATTGTTAACATGGTAGGTGTAACATATATATTGTGATTAAATGTTTATTATGAAACTTCTGTTCAAATGGTCCAAAAATGTTTTGGCTCATTGACTACTTTGAGTTCTTTTCGCTTATGAAAAAACTAAGCATACATAGTTGTAGGTAACACTATTGCAAATAAAAAATCTTAGTTCCATATCTTGTGCACATTAATAACGACACAATTAATTTTTTTAAATAATTAAATAAAAATATTTCACAGCAATACCTATAAGTACCCATGCTTAGTTTTTGTATAATCCAAAAGAGCTCAAACTAGTCATTTACCCTAACTATAATGTATGTGCCGGAAACTTCTTAACTACAACTGATATACCTACTCTTATTTAGTATTCAAAAACTTAAGTATGTTAACACAAGAAAAGCTCAAACTAGACATTCACTGTAATAATAAAATTATTGAACACAAATTCATATTTAGAATCTCAAGTTTACAGGATAACTAAAAAAAATTAAATAAATTGGTTTTTCATTATTAAGTATTATTACCTAGTTGTACCATTTAAGTTCAGGCTAGGTTCGACTAAACTTGGTTTTGATTGTGATATTTGGGTATAGTTAGTATGATGTTTATCACAGTCTAAACCAGGTTCAGTTGAACCTCCTCTAAACTGGAGTGGTACATCTGTGCCTAAGGTATAACTTGCATTTTATTCTTTATTTATTTATTAATGGGTAACCCCATTTAAACAGAATACAATAATTAGTCAAATAATAGACGACAAAATAAATACTAAACTACACCAAAATACTAAATATATAGGTAATACAAGATATAACGGAATCAAAAAACAGTAAGAAAAATGAATTTAAAAAAAGACTGTTCTGAGAACATTAATAGTTCCAAAAATATCACCATTTTTACATTGTAACCTATTACCTACATGTATGTAACATTTATCTTACTGGTGAATTAAAAGCATAATTAGTGGTATGCTAAAGGTATTAAAATTTATAAGATTTTCTAATTGAGGACAATCAATGTTGAATGTTAACAATTTGTTTATAAATATTATATCCGAAACTGTTCTCCTAGGGTGAAGTGATTTCGAGTTTACTACTGTTGAAAAGCATTTTTTACTTTGTTTCTAATGGCTGATGACAAGTAGAGTGTTATTTTTTTTTATACAGGTGGCCCATATGGGGTTGATGAGGATGAGTTCTCTATTTTTTATTTGTACCCTAGATGGGATTTTAAGCACTTTTTGATATCATCTTTAGATTATGAGATATATCCTAATTATTGTTTTTAAATTCTCAGTCCCTAATTTTTATAGATATTAAGAAAGGACAAGAAAAAAGAAAGCTTGTAATTTTACACAAATTGACATAGATATTTTAATGAAATTCCTACTCAATTTGAATTGAACATAATAGAAGGAAAGTTAACAGATGTTGTGAGCCAAAATTGAAAAAAAAAGTGCATGGGGTAGAAAAACAAATAGTTTTAACAGTGCATTAGACAAATACTGGGACACAAATTCATTTAAAATTCGAGAGACGCTAAAATGGCGGTTCCCACCTTATCGAGACTGAGGCCCACAAGGGTAAACTCGTAGCGTAACAAAAACGAGAAATGATTTGACTTGGAACGAAAGACGGAAAGCCAATAGTAGTATTAGGATGTAGAATTTTTTGGTTTGTGAAGCATTGGCATTACTTAAGTTAAACCATGTGATGATTTTTACATGCGTTGATTTTTAAAACCATTCTATCGCCTTTGGAATAGGGTTTAAAAACTTGTTCGAGCAATTTATCCAATAATAATTGGCCCCTTTACCTCTTAAGCCTGCTTATGTAAAATATTTGGGATCCTTACTTCGCCTATTTATATTCTATTAATAAAGGACAGAGAGATGAGTATTGCAACTATGTTAAAAGAAATAAATTGGCTTTCAGTTCAGAATTATGTTCAGTACATGACTGATATTTATTTATAAAATAAAAATGACATAGTACCATCGCATCAGATCTATTAGAAAAAATTCAATATAATTCACAATATCACAACTATAATACAAGAAGCCAATCTGACTTTCATCTATGGCAAGCCATCACTAAAAGTTCCCAAAATACAATTTTTATTAAAGGTTTAAAAAATTTAATAGACTGCATACAGAAATTAAAAAAAAAAAAACAATAAATGTATTCAAAAGTAACCTCAAACAATACTTGATAAATAAACAGAACGGATATACTTTTTTGTGATAATACTCTTTAAACTTGCCCTTTTTAAGTATTTCCCTTAATTTATTGTTATTTTACCCCTCGTTTTATCCGCATTTATTATAGATTATTTGTTTTGAGATCATGTACTTTATTTTAAAAAATTACTTGATGTTGTATTAATACTACTTACTATGTTTAAATTATTAATAGTTTTGCGACGATAGGTTATAGCAACTTATAGCCACAAAACTATTTTTGTGTTAAAGTAGATCCATAGAGCACAATGTAATTTACAAAGGCCTTCTATCAACATACAAATAAATGACAACTTTATAATTAAAATGAAAAACACAACAAAATACCTCGGTATCATAATTGATCCAAATTTGAAATGGGCATTATATCCTACCTCTTTTATTTAATAAAAAAGTACTTTGTATAAGAACATTATATTATCTGTCTTGCTGTACCTTTATTTATAGAAAGCCTGAATTGAGATACACTACAAATTATTTGCAATAAATATCAAAAGAAGTATACATTTTTAAATAATTTGACATTTAAGAGCCATTCACATATCACAGTTGATATCTTGATACCTGACAGGCACAGCCAAGCATTATTCTGATTTTTGCCAAATAAAATGGCCGGTTAATTATTCTATGGGGTTGCGACAGAGAACCAGTAAATTTGATGAAGGTGTTTTTGTGGCTAGGGGCGAAATAGTAGTATGTTTAATAGCACCACTATAAAAAAGTCATTTTTAAGAAACTGCTTATATATTTCTCATAAATTGGCAGGCTTGGCGACTAATTTCGAATGAAAATAGACTCCAAAATGGCTATGGTTGCCAAGTATGAAGGTCGCAACCCGCCATAGAAATTTCACCTTTACTATCAACAGCTGTTGTTTGACAGGTCGTTAGAGAATGTTTGCAATTTATGGAATGTAAAGAGTGTTAGGAATTTTGACGTTAGAAATAATTGAAATTCCTAAAATTGTCACATAAGGAATGCATAGGCGGATTTTAAGAAAATTGATATTAAAGTAGTTAGGATGAACCGAAAATTCTGAAAATCAATAGGGTTCTAAGTTAGAAGTAATTATTCAAGAAAATCAAAACCGCAAGTCAATCAGAGTTATCGTGCCGGCATACATACACACAGACGACCAGACGAAATTTTTTTTGCATTTTCGGACTCGGAATGATCAGAAACATGAAAAAAGTTTTAAAAAATGGGGGTCAGAAAATGTTTTCGTCTGCACGAATGCAATACTGGGGCCCCATAGGAAGGGCCTCAGTAATTAAATATAACATTAAATCAAGAATTTCAATTATTTTGTAATGAATGAACAAATTGATTCTTTGGAAAACTGAAATCTGTAGAATTCTTAATCATTATATGTAATGTTTATGTTCGTCCATGGTATAGGTTCTTTGATTGTGAATAAAATTGATGATTTCATCATCATCATCGAAAATGTCGTCTATCTTATTTAAAAACATTTTCACATCAATTTAATAATATTGAACAATTTAACCTAAGCTGAAACTCAATAAAATGCTTTAAAACAGAATTATCACTGACATGTATTTAAACCTCAACACAAACGAGTCAAAACTATTTCTTTCTAATATATTATAGTATCACCACTCAACGTTTGTCAATTTCATTATCATCAAATTTGAATAACTTCAATATCGGATATAAAAAGAGAGGGAACATTATTATCATTTCTTAAAAATGAAATAAAATATTGATTTATAAACCTTGTTAAAGTTACTTGTAAAGTATTTATTTACGTATTTTCTGTCAATGTGATTATGATTAGTAATCAAAAATTTAACAAGTTCTGGGCCTTACTAATTAAATACTCTTGACTACAATAAATTGTATGAATTTAGTCTGAAATGTCATGCAATTGACAATCGGTTCTTATTTAAGAATAAAAATACCTTTAAAATGATGTGTCATTTGATCCTTCTTTCCATAAGATAACATTTTTTTAATAGCGGCCAACAGTCATTTTTAAATTTTTAGCTATCATTTTCATATCAAAAAATTATCTTACTATTTTAAATTTTAATACAAACACCACAAATTATGTGGCAAAAACTTTAACCATTCAAATGTGAATATATTTTGTTGAAATGTGAATATTGTTTTATTTTTAGCTTCTCAGACAACGAGCAGATGTCAACTTTACTAATGAACATGGAAACTCACCCTTACATTATGCTTGTTTTTGGGGATATGCAGACATAGCTGAAGATCTAGTTCATCATGGTGCCAAGGTAGCTATTGCAAACAAATATGGTCAAACTGCACTCGATAAATGCAAAGGGAATCTTGCCAAAGTATTACATGACATAGCAGTTGAATCTGGTCAAGATCTGAAAAAAATTAAATTTAAAGATCAGAGTTGGTTGGGGCTTAAAACCAGATCTAGAGATGCCACACTCTCCCGCCACAAAGGTATTAATATTAAAGAATTGGAGATGAAGAGGAAGATAACTGATACCCATAGTGGTATTACTTACATTGGAAGGTGGCAAAATAATGATATTGTTGCAAAAATTCTTAACGTTCGTGATGTAACATCCCGGATATCTAGAGATTTTAATGAGGAATTTCCAAAATTACGAATTTTCTCTCACCCAAACATACTCCCAGTTATTGGTTGCTGTAATAGTCCTCCACATTTAATCGTTATCAGCCAATATTTACCACTAGGCTCTCTTTATAATGTTTTGCATGAAGGAAGTGGAGGCATAGTAGTAGACACTGCACAAGCATTAAAATTTGCTATAGATATAGCTAGAGGAATGGCTTTCTTACATAGTTTAGAAAGAACTACTCCTGAGTACTTCCTTAACAGTCGCCATGTCATGATTGATGATGATTTAACAGCAAGATTAAGCATGGCCGATGCTAAATTCAGCTTCCAAGAAAAGGGTAGAATATATTACCCAGCTTGGATGTCACCAGAAGCTTTGCAAAAGAGAATTACAGATAGAAATTGGGAGGCATCAGATATGTGGAGTTATGCAATTCTACTTTGGGAATTGGCTACTAGAGAAGTACCATTTGCTGATCAGAGCCCCATGGAAGTAGGAATGCGGATTGCTTTGGAGGGTTTGAGAATTAGTGTCAAACCAGGAATCTCTTCACATTTGACGAAATTGATAAATATTTGCATGAATGAAGATCCAGGTAAACGACCGACTTTTGACATGATTTTACCCATTCTGGAAAGAATGGTTCGTTAATGTTTTAATGTGTTCAAATTGCTTTAATGTTTTGTAAAGGTTTTTCTGTTTAACCTAACTGATTTTATCGAATGATAACTAGAAATAATATTTATTGAGTGCCTTTAATGATGCCTTATTAGCTGCTGTAACATAGCTTCTAATATTTTTTTAACAATTTTGCTTAGACAAAGTCTTATAAAACGAAATATATTTACATTTTTTTATATGTATTGACAGTATAATAATATATTTATAGTTAACTATTATTTTTGGACTCTTTTTAATTATGTTACATTTAAGATGGTCTGATTTGTCCTCATTTTTTCTCAGTACTGTTAGTATATTCAGGTTAATGTGCCTTTATACTAAAGTGTTCAAAAATTGATAATACTCCAACTTTGGTTTAAAAGGCTTTTTTTTTTCTTAAACAAAATGTAAAGAAATTTTAGATTTCAATAAAAAGACTTCTATTTTGATAAGGTTAGGGGTAGTGAATTTTTAAAGTATAGCCATAATATAGGGTGTTACTTAATGATATGCCGTAATTTTAAGGGCATATTTCTGAACCAAATTCAAGTATTATAGTTCATAGTTCATATAATACAATGAACAAAACTGCCAAATTTCAATAATATTGGCAAAAGGATTTTTTTAAACTGACACTGTATCTTGAAAACTAAAATTTTTAGGACACATGTTTATGTGAACTTTTATTTTTAAATGTGCCCTTGGAATTACGACCTATCATTAAGTAACACCCTGTATATCTAGGGATATCTTTAGATCATCTTGTATAGTTTTTCTAATTGTATTTGTAAAAAATTAAAAATTGTTATCACTACTATTGTATTATTTTATACCTATTTACTATGCAACGATTGTATTAATAACCATTACAAGAGAGTTGTATACGCTATTTTTTCTACACCCGATAAATAATCAAGAACTATAAATATATTTATATTTTTATTGAACACAATAACAGTAATTACTCGTATTTCTATAAAAAATTCTACAAAATTGTAATTAATGGTATTACCTCTGGTATTGGTATTACTATAGATTGTTGGGGCAAAATATTTTATACTGTATTTTCTGCTTTCTCCGATATGTGGGTGTGGAGACGATGGTAAGTTTTCTATATCGCTGATATCAGACATCTTAATATAATTATCGAAGTTTAGCTATCTACGAAAATTTAATACGTACTGATTTTGACAACTAAAACAATTACATAGGAACCTAGGACAAACGTCAAATGCACAGCATGCTTGATTGAAAAATTATGAGTGTCTATTGATTAAAAATCTGTATTGTTATGAAAAATCTGTATCATAATGGGTATCATTATGAAACGGATTATGGGCATACAAGTGCATTATTATAATACGGGTGTAGAAAAAAATATTATTAAATGAGGCTTTTTCTTTGTCTTATGCCTTAAGTTGTCCAGTTTAGTGTGCCCTTGTCCACCTTCTTAATTTCTTTCCATTTGCTGCGATTTATCGAAATTGTCACCCCGTTTTTTTTTAATTATTTTATTATGTTTTATTCTGTTTGATGTCTACCTAGCTTTAGAGCACAGAATAGATGAACAAAAGAGAAAAGAAAGTAAGGGCCGGCACTTTGAAGTAGAGAGGAGATAAATGTCACCTTCATTCCACTATATACTCTAAGAAAACTAGTGCACGCGAATAAAAACTATTACTTGAAACTACTCTGCGAAAACTACGTTCAGTTTGGCAATGCTCACTATCAAAAGGTCCTATTTTTCTTGTCCGTGTTCATCTATTCTGTGTTTAGAGCATATACAGGAGTTAAAGAGTACTTTGATAGGAGAGATGATAAACGTCGAACCCCATCGGAAAGTACCATAATTTTGTGGTAATGTTTGTACACCAATGTCGTATCATAGAATTAGTTAGGTTAGAATTGTGATTCGTATGTTATAACTGTTCAATTAGACAAAATGCCTACAGGACCCTTCACACATGCTAGTTCACTCGGCCTAGTTGTTACAAGATCGAGAGTCGCATACAAGTAGCTACCCAAGTAGCACCATAAAAACATTTTGGGTTTATTTGAGTTTTAAAATGGTTTTAATGTGATAAATAAAAAGATACTGGTTTTTTAAGTTACCTTGTAGATATACTGCGGGCACTTAAAAGCCGTTTAGCACTTAATACTGGTTTTAAAGTATCTAGTAAGATTCGCTTATAAGGACAATTAATCTTAAAAGTTTGTATGTCTTGTAGTTTTTTAGAGATTCTTAATGTAACTAATAAAACCTATTATTAAATCTGCTTGATCTTAGGACAATTTGCGGTCAGTAAATATTGCATTTTAAAACTATTTTATTACTTTTCCTTATAAGGGCTTTCTTAAATGCAATTAGATAGCTATATTAAAACGGAACGCTCTTAACTAAATCAATTTGGTTATCGTAGACTAATTGTACTTCTTGTTAGAAACAATAAAATTAAACTCATCCCCTATTTTTACGTGGCCCAAATGAACCCCGCATTTTGTATCATGTCAAACAGGGGCGTACCTACAATAATTAGAAAAACTGAAAACAATATATTATTATTAATCTAAAAATATACAAAACACAAACGACTGATATGACACGGAGATTTTAAAGTTAGGTTTATATTAAAACCGAGCGGCATTTATCACAGCCGCATTAAAACTAAACCGTTTAAATCACAAGGGAACCTTTATTTTGTCTAGGGTATGTGCTCTTTTAACAGTATAAAACTAGATTAAATAAAACCCTTTGATCTTAATGTTTCCTTGTCCATTAATTAAACGGTTTTATTTAATTTCCGGCCATTTTACTTTGATGATGGTGGAAGCCATGATAGATAAAAATATTTAGGCTTACATAAAAACGACAAGTTAACCACTTAAACGTATAATTTCGATTTCTTTTAATACAGAAAAATCTAAAATAATAGATAAAATTATTTTTCTTTCTAATTTATGATTTTCAATTGTTTTTTTGGATTATAAAACTTCAGAAATTTTAAGGCCCCTAAGTTTTTTAAGACTTTTCGTTAAAATTTATCGATAAAGTCGGATGCGCAGTATATATTTCTACCCTGACATTCCGAAATCACTACCTTACTTTTAATTATTTTATAGTTCATGGTTAGAGCGTCACCCTATTAACATCTTCAAATATAAATTGCTTTTATTTGCTAAAAGAATTATGTATATAGTTTTAAAAAACTATTTTCATATGTTAACAATAAGATAAATTACCTTTAAAAGTATACATGTAACTAACATTATTAAGTCCACTTCAAAACCGCGTGTGTTTAAAATGTATTTAAAGTCGTTTTAAAAGGGTCTTCACAGCAGCTTTAAAATCACTTGTTCAAGGTAATATAGTTTTATGGTGGTTTTTATTTTTGGTTTAATTGACCTCTTTCGGAGTGGGCCCTTTAATGCTGAAAGTGTATTTATTACAACCTTAAGACTCCTTTTAAACTAATTGGTTTTAATTGCAGTTTTATTTTATAGTTTTAAAGCATCCTTGAAGTACTGAATAAAACCGTTCGGTGCTACTTGGGTAGTACTGAAGAGATAAATAACAGCAGTTTATTTGAAATTAATTGAAAGTGACATGAAAAATTGTAAATATATTGAATTAATTCACAAATTGTAAAAACAGAAAAATATGAAGAAAAAGGCTTGGGTGCAAAATTGGATTGCTCAATGACCATATATAAGAGATTCAACTGCATTATTGACAGATCCATACCGAGGATCCAACAAGTTATAATAATCAGCTAAAAGAAAAAAAAATTGTTAGCACTGCGCCAGACTATCTACTCGGCCGTAAAAAGTCGAGCACAATCCGAGTTTGCTAGGCTATGGTAGAATTAGACCAAGAGTTGTTTACATTGCACCAGTACTCGACCCAATAGCCAACTCGGCCGAGTACACTGGCATGCATAGATAATATTAATTTATCTATGCTGGGACTTTAGCGATGACATTTTTAATTAAAGAAATCATAGCTAATGTAATCAAATTTATGAAAAAGAAACTTCCTAGAAACAACAGAAATTTCAAAAGTTACAAAAAAACTGAAAAAGTTCCGATTGATTCAGGTAGTATACCTTCTTTTTCTTCTCCAAAAAAATAGCTGGGTACAAACAGAAAGTAATATTTCACAAGGACAGGGAGAACGAATTGGGTAGATTATAAATGATTTGTGCGTAACTGATACAACAACGACCTAGAATGCTTGCAGTTTTTAGAAAAACATAAAATGTTTAAGTAAGGCTTGAATGAGTCTTTACAACATTAAACAAAAAATAACAAGACCCAGACAGCACAAATAGGTCCATTGGACGTCATTTCGATATATAATTTTGAATGTCTGGACGTCGAAAAATAAGTTTTCTGGACTTCCGACATCAAATAGACGTCCAGTGAAGTATACAAATGGCACACTTTTGACCATTCAGAGGACGTTCAATTCTGGATTATATTTGGACGTTGAATACCTGGACATTCAAAAAACATCCACTCCTGGATTATATTCCTTTGAGACAACATTCGCAAATCACTACACACTATTTTATATTATTAATAATTTATTTATTCGTTTAGCAATCCGCTATATACCATTTATTTAGTTTTATTAAAAATCGCTTGACCTGAGCTTGGATCGAACTCTCGACACGTCCATTATCGTTCTACGCTTTCAACAACTAGACGATCTCGACCAAGGGACCACTTATTGAAAACTTTTTACTAAATTTGGTAATAATAGAACAAGAGTTCAAACTTCCTCTAATTAATATGAAATGCAATAGATTTAATTTGTCAATTTTTAATGACCGATTATATTAAAAAAAAGAAAGTGTAATACAAGGTGTTCCGTATAAGTACCGATACAGAACAGGTGCGTGTTAGGCACCCCAAAATATGATGATTTAACGCAATTTACATCTATACTAATTTGTACCCCTAAGAAGTTATTATGTAGATATTATTATTATTATGAGTTTTAATTGTGTTCTCATTTAAATCGATTTTATTAAAAGTAATCCGCTATTAGTTAAATTTATTAACATTTTCATAATACATTTATTTAATTTTTCTCGTTGGTGTCAGTTGGGAAAATAAAATGTTAAGTCGTGAATTCGGCTTTTCTAATAGACACCTTTGGGGATAATAGTTTTCTGGGAGAGAGGGGCGCCAATAATTCTGTTTTTTTTTTTATTTTTAGAAAGCTAGTGAGAATTATACACTCTAGCTTTGTAAAAAGGAAATTAATAAAAACTTACATAAAATTTAATTAAGTAAAAGAGAATTTATTGTTGTAACCTTAAAAAAATAAGATTTAACATATAAATGAATTTGTTTATTTAATTATACGAAATTAATTATTTTAAAATTTAAATAAAAAAATACTGACATTTCCTAAATAATGATTTTTATCACTTTAAAGTTAAAACTCTTATCATACCATAATCAATAGTTTTTTAGCCTCTTGAATTAATTACCTCTCTGTAGATATCTGAAGATCTTTTAAGTTAGGAATGTCGCCATCATCGATAGCGTCGGGAGCCTCTCTAGCTCCAAAACATCCAGTTGAATAATTCGAAAATAGTTTCTGTTAAAGTATAACATTTTTAAATGGAATTTTAAAATGTTACACACTTTTTAAAATAGTCAGTAAAAATAAGACCAAAAAATTTTTACATAAAATTATTAAAAAAAAAACAACTAATTTACCTAACCTAATTTATACCATCTAAAATTAGACTATCGTTCATGCGGTTAAGTTTTTTTTATTTTCTCATTATATGTAAATTTTTTTACGAATCAACCCGCAATGACTCCAGGTCGCACAGGTTAGGTAAATTAGTTTGTTTTTTTTTTAAATAATTTTATGTTAAATTCTTTTGACCCTATTTTGACTGACGCTAATTTAAAAAGTGATTTTTCGTTTATATGCGCTGCTGCTTTGACTGATGCTCTTTTTATAATACGCACTCTTTCATGACAGAAACGTTAACTTCGGTTAGCTCTGTGGTATAACTGTCAAATATGCATTGTGAGAACTGTAAAAGAATTGCCTTCTAACCATATCTTGTTTTGATTACTAGTTTTGTTAACCTTTCTTTTGCATAATAAAATTTACTAAAAACTAATTCATATAGGTACCTAAAATAAAACCTTTGTGTTAAAATTTTTGTATATACGCAAGTACTACATATCATAATATCTATCGCACTATCATACTATCTATCATACTATCTATCATACTATCTATCGTAGTATCTATCTATCTTACTATCTATTGTATGTCCATTGCCACGAGAAAGAATTAATATATGTACAGCGATTAAAATATTTTTCTACACCCACATGGATATTAGCTTATCTACGCACAGACTACAAAACGAAAAAGTATGTCATTGCGTTCAATTGAACGAATATACTTTATATCCATTCTAGGTAGTGAAAACACTGCAAAAAAATAAAATCCACCAATGACAGTTCATATTTTGGACATCCAACTACTATTATTATTTTTAAAATTTTAAATAAGTGACAATCCTGTCAAACTAATTCTCAGTATATTTTTCAATTTTTAAGATTAAATATACATTAAAATGAGTTATTTTTGTGTAGAATCGATGAATAATTGTAAATAATAACATTTCTATTTTTATATGAACCATATTTGGAAAAAAAAATGTTAATCAAACTATATGAACTTATTTTATTTATACGGTTATCAAAACTAAAATCGTAAAAGTGGATGTAGAGGCATGGACAGAATACTTGACTTCTCGGCTGGCGACAATTTTTTTTTTATATTTATATTATTTTAAATACCAGTAAAATTCATAAATTATTTTAAAATTAGTTATTTTGTAAATTTCCGTTAGTGGGTCGAAGAAAAAATATAGTGTACAACTCGAGTAGATTGTTTATATCGCACTCAGACTCTTGAGCACTCCGCCTACAGCGTCATGCCCAAATTTATTTTTTTGTTACACAAACTACTATTGTGTATTAAGAGCGAAAAGTGATACTTTGCTGCTTGAGACAGAAAGTTGGCCGCGCGACGCGTAGCGCGGCAATCTGTCGAAAGCGGCAACGAACTGTTTGCTCAAAATGCACACAAGAATTTTTCTGACGATTACATTATTTTAAGAAATAAATATGGAAACAGGAAATTTGTCGTAAGTAGTGTTGCTTATATCTACGTTAATCATGAAAAATGGAGTTGATATTCAAAATCAATATTTTTTTTTTCTTTGGTGTACGGCTTCAACATTTAAGGTCATTAGCCTAATGTTCTATGTAGGTTATGGATTGTACTAGTAGTCTAGTACTCCATAGTGAAGGAGTATTAGTACTCTAATACTCCTACACCCCTACAGACAGGCCTTGTTACTGTTTCCTTGCGCCACTTTAGGAACAGCACTGTTAATTAGAACCCAACAGTGAATGGTCGAGTGGGGAATCCTACCAAGGCATCAGAATTAATTTTAAATAATTAAATTAAATAAAAAAATCCCGGCCAACGGTGGGATTCGAACCTGGGACCCTTGGATCCACAGGCATAGACTCTACCACTGAGCCACCCACCCCCTTCCAAAGTCAATATTAACTTGAATAAAAAAACAAAAAACATCAAACTACTTACAAAAAAACTTAAAAATCATTTATTAAAAAGAAATATTATTATTATATCTATTTAAATTAGGCGTGCAACAAAGCTGTCCCTTAAAGTAAGTTCGCAAAAAACGTCAACTTTGCGGTTGTATGTCGAAGCGCAAAAGCCTACTTTGGGTAGAAAAAACAATTTTACGTCTGCTTATATGTGCGGAGCACTGTGGGCCAGATTCGCCTCAAAATATTGAAAAAATACTGATTGGTTATTTAGAGGGAAAAAATACTAATACGGTGTTTATTTAGAAAACACAATCTGACAATTCTGTTTTGGTATTTATATACAGGGTGAAAAAATGTAGGCTCTTCTTAAAAGTGACCATATTTTTTAGTTGTGAATCTATTTCTCCTCCTATTTTGTTTTATCTTGCTACTTACTACAAAAAAATAATCTAAAAGATTGCACATATCAAAAATCCTAAATGAGGCAGAATTATTTTTTTTTTTCATAAATTAATGCAATAAGCAAATCTGTCAAATTAGCATTACTAAAGAAATGAACTAGGCAAAATGTGACTATTTTTATTTAAAAATGAGTTAAAGTAACAACATGGAATTTGCAAATTATTCATTCTAATTTTGTGCACAACTTAAATAGTTTCTTGTAAACAGAGCCAATTTGATACGAATGTTGTATTATACTGGGAACTAAATAAATGTATTATTTACGTTTAATTATTACTAATTTTTGATTTGCGTACACGTTAACGTGTACCTAGCCACAGCGATTAAAATTTGGCATTTGCCCTAGCACGGCGCGTATCGGCAAAAATATTTAATTGCGAAAAGAGGTAAAAGGTTCAAGGAAATTAAATATATGTACCCCAAACTGGAGCTCTACTAATCTCTTAAAATATCGCTATCAAAAAGTGGATAAATTGTTTAATATAAAAAATATTCAAAACCCATAAGCTCAAATTTAATTATAATTTTCAAACTTAAATCTAACTAAATAAAAGCCTTATGTTTAAAAGGTTTAAACTTGCCTTCAAATAGTTCAGCCATGTTTAATGTTAAATACAAAACTGAAACTTAAGTTTTTTGTAGTTAAGCTTTCACAAACTTTCTATTAACTTTTGACAAGTACACAAAAATCCTTAGTGTGTTTGACGTTTGCTACATCACTACGGGTAACCATGGAAGCTGATAGAACAAATGTTGTCGATTTTAGATACTTCAAAGCCTGCTTGATCAGAATCGTATAACGATAGTGATAAGTTTGGAAAAAAAAAATAGGGGACTTACGCCCGTATGCACTGTACACGTTTAATCCAGATCAAGGGTTTAATCGCGTTTAGTACCATTTTTAGCTATGGTACTAAACGCGATTAAACCCGACAAGTACACAAAAATCCTTAGTGTGTTTGACGTTTGCTACATCACTACGGGTAACCATGGAAGCTGAAAGAACAAATGTTGTCGATTTTAGATACTTCAAAGCCTGCTTGATCAGAATCGTGTAACGATAGTGTTAAGTTTGAAAAAAAAATAGGGAACTTACGCCCGTATGCACTGTACACGTTTAATCCAGATCAAGGGTTTAATCGCGTTTAGTACCATTTTTAGCTATGGTACTAAACGCGATTATACGGGCTTTATTCAATATTTTGAGGTGAATCCGGCTCACAGTGCGGCGGCACAATAGTTCTAGAATAAAACACCGACCGACTTGCGGTTTTAATTTCCTTTGATAATTTCTTATGAGACCCTATTGATTTTCAGAATTTTCGTTTTAGATTTAGTGCTTAAAATATCACTGTTATGTATTTTTTGTGGAGCGTATTTTAATGCACTGCAACAAGAGTACTGATTTCATTATAAATGCATTTTTTGAGACGGCTTTTGGAAGATCAGAGAACTTTGTAAATAAGAGTCAAAACGGGCCCAAATCGGGAGTTTTCGAGGTCGCTGATCACGATTATGATGTTCAAATTGACCTACGCCGATTAACGTTATCTCCGTGGGACTCTCCCAAAATTCATGTGGGGAAGGAGAGAAACTCAGCGCTCGGGGTTTTTTTGGGAGGCTGAATTCAAATATGGTATCGGCGAACACCCTCCGGATACCTGGTATGCCGGAACCTGGACGTGGACGTCATCACCGATAATTTTCCTGACAAGATCGCCAAAAACAACCCGAAAATTATTGTAGAGGCGTTTTTTGGGGCGCCGAATCCAAATTTACCGTCTAAAACAACCCCCTGAACACCTGGTGAACCAGAACCTGGAAGCGGACCTCATCTCCGCGAGTTTTCCTCATACAATCGAAAAAGACACTCTGAAAATCGTTTTGGGGTTTTTTGGGATGCTGAATTCAAATGTTGCATCGGCCAACACCCCCCTGACACCTGGTGTGTCCCAATCTGGACGTGAACGTCATCCACGAGAATTTTCCTGACAAGATCACCAAAAACAACCCGAAAATCATTATAGGGCCGTTTTTTTGGGTGCTCAATCCAAATTTCACGTCTAAAATGATCCACCGAATACCTAGTGCACCGAAACCTGGACCTGAACATCGTCTCTGAAGGTTTTCATCACACAATAGAAGAAGACGAACACAAAATCGTTATGGGGTTTTTTTTGGGGCGCTGAATCCGAATTTTATGTCGAAAACGATCCTCCTAACACCTGGTGCACCAGAACCTTTATCTTGACATTGATATCATTCCGATGATGTCAACCAAACCTAATGTTTAAGAGACGGATGGTCAATACTGAAATAGTTGTGTGGAATTGTTGATTCTAGTTAAATTATGTGGAGAAGAAAGAAATCGAATGAATAGAAAGTTAATATTTATGTAATTTTCGTTTAAAAAATTTATATTGAACTCAAATCAAATACAATCTAACTGTAACTTTACCTTACCTCATTTTTAGATAATAATTTTTAGATACATGACTAAATATCAAATTCTTCATCAAGTAACACATCGCTAGTCTATTCATTTTCTTCGTCATCGACTGATGTATTCATAAGTAGAAAATCTTCCTTATCTAAAGCCTCTCTCTCTGCCGCAATAACGTTTTCAACTGAATATATTTCAGTTAGGTTGCAAGTTAAGCCTACACAAATTTTACAGGCAAGATTGCAAGGGAGGACGTGCTTCTTGCAACTACAGGACAACAGCTTACAATCTCCTGCACATCCACAGAATATTGGTTCCATAGTTCTTGGGCGCAGGTTTTTGTGTCATTTCTATACAGGGACCAGTGTGTCGCCTTCGGATTCAGCGCCCCAAAAAACTCCCCATAACTATTTTGGGTTCGTCTTCTTTGATTGTGTGAGGAAAACCCTCGTGTGTGTGTGTTTTAAACTTAAGCTTTATTCCGGCAGAGTCGGAATATCTGGGGGGTATTTTATAGGAGGTCATTTTTATATTTTATGAAATATATCTGTTATTTACATTTGGAGAAGAGAATTCTTTAAATAAAAGTTACTTCTAATATTCAATAATTTTTGTTCTATCCAAAATTTTCCTAAAATGGTCCGTATTCGAGAAATATTTCAGAATGTAAAAAATTCTGATTTTTAAGAAAATTGTTAAACTAAAAGATGTTTCCGATATCGATATCTGTAATTTTTGTTTTTTACATGATTTCTCTAATGGAAAAATTGGAGGAAAAGTATAAAATTTAAATTTTTCAGCATTTTCGTTCACAATGAGTGTATATAGAAAAATGTTTCGAGTTAGATGTATGTGGAAAATGTATATATTTAGTTTATCCTCTAAATATTTACAGAGGTGCTACAATAGGTTGTACAAAATAACCGAAAAAAGCCTGTAATAACTAGATAGGAAAGTCATGTGTTGGACACATTAGATTTTTAGGTAAATGAGTAAGATTAGCATACATTCTATTCTAATGTGTTTTCTAATTTCTAATATGATCGCGATAATTATATGACAACCTAATTCCTGAACTGTCCACCAAATAAGTTACATCCCTGAATGTGGTAAGATCCGTCCTTATAAGTATAACTAATCGAAGACATTTTTCAAAACCTACACATGTCCAAAATCAGCTTTTTTCAGGAAACGCAAGAAACATTAGACCATTCCGAATAGCCTTTACAAAGACTTCTATGTTTGACAGTGAATATCTCTGTTTCTGTGTTACTTATGTAGGAAATCACCATTAGTGTAGGTAGGTAAATACAACACAATAATTGGCCACTAATGGGCATTTTTTTGACATGCGTTGTTTATATGAAGACTAGAGAGAAGCAGGCCAATCAGCAATGGTCAAATTTCAAATTTCCGCCCATCTTTTTATAAAGTTCGCGAAATTGATTGTAGTTGGCATGTCGAATAACAGCGGTGTCAATATTCTATGTAAGTCAATGTAAAATGAAGTGATTTTTTAAAAAATTGGTGAAAAGAATCAAAATAATGTGAAAAAAAGTACCTGAGTACAAGTAACATGAGTGATAAAAAACATCAAAGCAAGATTTACGTCGTTCCAAATTGTATAACAGGATACAAATCAAATGTAAAACTAAAGAAAATAATGTATTTATATCTAAATATAATATTTATTGTAAACTGGTCACAATATGTATCTTACGGAGTGTAGTTTTTTTTTATTACAAGTTTCTATAATATAA
This sequence comes from Psylliodes chrysocephalus, assembly GCA_927349885.1. Classification (NCBI taxonomy): domain Eukaryota; kingdom Metazoa; phylum Arthropoda; class Insecta; order Coleoptera; family Chrysomelidae; genus Psylliodes; species Psylliodes chrysocephalus. Next base: position 40,694,175 of record OV651813.1, read on the forward strand.
AATTTTACAGTCATAGATCCTGACTTACAAACAACAATAATTATACATTAAATTTAACTTACTAGAAAAGAAAATTTATTTTTTATAGAGTTTTAATGTTAGATAAAGAGTTGTTACTGTTATTTTTTTGTTGAACCCCAATTGTGTCATTGAACATGTTTTTTATAGGATACTAAATGCTTAGAACAGTGGCAGCATATATATCGTTCCTAGTGCCGATAAAATACTTTCCAGAGATGAGGCTGTTCTATACTTAGAAGATATTTTCAACTAGTATGAGACTATTTTTACTGATGTCTTATATCTCTAGTCTTCATAGATGTTTATGAAAAAAAGTCTTCAATTGTTAAATTACACCCACGTTTAAAGCGTTATTTTTTTAATACGAAAAAATATTAAAATTTGAATTGACAGTTGGTTTTTACTCAGATCCTTTATTTAATGGTTTGACATAATTCGGTATTTTAATATTATCCGATTTTCTCATTTACCCTGAATGTACTCAATAAAATATTTTTTTTACCGAAATTAGAATATAATCGATTTAATAAGCTACGAAATTGTCGAGAAGACACCAGGTACACCCAACGCGGAATCTGCCGGCAATCCTGCTTGAAAAGTAATATAGGTAAGGAGTGACAGCTGCAGAAATAAAAACAAACCCCTAACGCCGCGGCGAACAATGGGAAACAAAAAACGGGCCGCGCGTGCGCCTCAACGCGTCCGCCACGGTAATATCGAATAGAGCTTCCCGAATTCCAATTTCAGCCCCCTGAGTACCGGTGCAGAGCGCCAGGACTCCAGTTAGTCCTGGTCACGAAACAACTGACGGCAAAAAACTGTGCGATCATGGTAGTTTCCGGATTGTGACAATGTGCGGGAGTGTTTTTATTGAATCATGGAGGCGACCAGTTCGACTCCCTGTTCACCAGGAAATGCCGATTCGACGTTCACCAGGTGAGGAACAGGGAAACTTTGATCGATTTGAATATGTACGTGTTTTTAGTCGGTCGTGCTAAAAACTGCCAATTTGTCGCTATGGACCGATGTAATTAGAAGGGATGGAAAACTAGGGTAGTAGGTAATTGGGTGTGAAAATGTTTTTGCTTCCGGGAATTGGATATTCAGATTAAAAAGAGATTTATGATATTAAGAGATAATTGTTTTTTAATATTAGTAAAATTTTCAAGACAAATAGAATTTTATAGTCTGCAAGCTATGCATAGGTGATCGTTAATAAAATAATTGAATTTTCATATTAAACAAGGATCATTTGTAAGTATGCTTACAATGTAGCAACTAATTGTTACGTTACATTAAAGACTGAATTAGGTAGGTAGGTATTTATTTTTTATTATAGCTATTTTCGTAATTAATAATAAATTACTATGTACCTACTACAAATTATTGCTGATAGAACATCGTTAGTTTAAATGTTAATTATTAAAATATCTAAATAAAAATCTTTTACCTTTTAAAACCTTTTCACCTTTTAGTATATTTATTGAGCTTGAGAGAGAAATAAGTAGAAACTTGTGAAATAGAACTGGGTGCAAATTTACCATAACAAAAATGTATGTTTCAATACTCACTAATATAATATTTAATGAGTAAACTCTTTACATCAAAATGTAATCTTAATATAATAAAAACTATTAAAGTAATTGAAAACATAATAAAAAATAGTGAAACAAACGAAAAAACCAAACACATACACAACCAAATCTGTGCATTTTATCTAAGCATGAACAAAGTTGCAGGTTGCAGTTCGAAAATAAAAACTAAAAATGGTTTATACATATTTTTACGGCTTTTATTGTTGCGTATTCGTCAATAAGTTGCGAGTGATCTAAATTTTCACAGATATTATTTTCAATTGCCATTATATCCAAATTTTTGAGAAGTTAAAAATATTCGCAAACTTACAACTAAATTGGGAACTGATGATAACAAATTATTACTCTAAACAAATTTTAGAATCTCTATAGGCTTCTTTATATCTGTTAAAGATTTAAATGTTATTTAATAATCAATTCAAGCTCAACGAATTTTGATTTTAAATCTTCGGGTGTCATGTCACAAAACCCCATTAAAAAGTTGAAAAATATTGTTATAATGCGATAAACATTGGAACCTTCCTTCCATTGATATATGAGCTCTATCTATTACAGTGTAATAAAAATGCATTTAAAATGGTTCCATTTTCGTTAGTTAATACATCGTCGGAAGTTTCATAACTAAGTTAAGTTTTTTTCGCCCTATACCAACTTGAGGAAAAACTCTACGACCATTTCTTTAACTAAAGTATTTGATATTTCTAAAATAGGGGTGAAAGCTTAGTCGGATCGCATTTGGTTTATAAAGTATCTACTGGTTTTAATGACGTTATACATATATCAAAATATGAAATTTATAGTCAGTTTTTACATTATATTGACGACGTTAATTTAAGCTAGTAAATCGTCCCATATTACCAAACCACAGAAACCTACCTATTACAGAAGCAAAGGCTTGCGTCGGCACGTTTGATGTCGAGGTGGCCAAAATTTAAAGTGACACTCGGTGACAGTTGACGTTTTTGCCGGTTGTTACACTGGTAAAAATGAACAAGTTTCATATAAATTCGGATAATACACTGAGAAAAGGATTTTAATATATGTAACAAACTTATTTAGCAACATCCACTATGTCTTCTCTGAATTGAAGGTTAGTGATATAATTAGAAAAATAAGGCTTCACAATAATTTATTTTTATTTGAGGAGCCAGACCGAATACTCGTACTTAATTCATCAGTTTTTTTAGATAACATTAACTCTTTAACAGAGTGATTCTATTACAATTTATTGATATATTAATTAATTGTGTACTTTCCTTCAACTATGATAGTTGGATCTAGAAAAATAGATTAAACTGATAATAACTGGCATTAAAAATGCAAACATACTTCCCAACTGTAATTTTGAAAGCCTTTTATGTGTTTTAGAGCCTTATGATATGTCAATAATACCATAAACAATCCTTGTAATAAGACTTTCGCCATACTCTCTAATAATAATTTGTCAATTCGGTGGACAAATCTGTGATTTTTTACAATTCTATTTTTGTAAACAAAATTAATGTAGTCGTTGATAGAAAAGCATCACCAATAATTGGCGTAACGATTTATTACACTGTTTTACACTAGCACTAACGTTCACTGCACTAGCTCAAATGGCTTTTCTTTCTTTTGAGTCTGTGCAGAGTTGTCCAGTAACTGCAGCCCTTCTTCATTAACGTGGGAGTGGAGTCGACCCTCATGTTTTGCAGTAACCTCTTTTTCTTATTTGACTGTATGAAGATAATCGTTTAGATAGAGCCAGGGTGCATCAATGATACATCTTAGGACTTTATTTTGGAAAACTTATATTATGGCACATCCTCGTAGCTGTATTTCATAAATCCAGACTGGATTCAGGATTTGTTTATAAGTCATATGAATTTGTTGTACACATAAATTTGCATTTTTAGATGCATAATTATTAGAACTTTGAATTAAATTGAGATTTGAAGAAAAGTACTGTAGGAAAAAGTTTGTTATAAATAAAACAAGTACCCATACTGACTATTAATTTTAATAAACCAAAATACGAAAAATATGGAAAATACACATCACAAAGCACAAAATTTTAGACAAAGGAATATGCCCTAGGTCCTAAAAAATACAAGGTAAGCGCAAACATTGGAATGTTTTCTAGCTAGAGGCTTTTTGTTTTTAAATTCCGCTTGAGCTTTAACTATATCTGCAAATGGTTGGTTTAAAAATTGTGGCCCATTTGAAGGATATTTTTGGGGCCGGCACATGCATTATCGAAATAGAAACAACAATATCTCTTCAATCTTCAAAGTTAGTAATTCTTTTGCTGGGACCTAAAAAAATATTTAAATTTAAAAAATACATAAACACAACACTTTTATATTATTTTTAATATCTGGTGTACTGAGAAATTCGTCGTGGGATTTAGTCGTAGATGTTGAGGGTACAGATTCATTCCGAATGTTTTCATTTGTTGTGGGTGTGTGCCAGAATATTGTCAGAAGTACATTTTCAAATAAATGTTTCCGAGTTGACCCAACTGAAAAACTACTGGGCTGGAAATGTTTTTTGCACAACTGGAAGCTTTTGTGTAATTATTCACTGGTTATATTAATCAAGTCTTCTCGATTACATGCTCTTAACCACATGGGAACTCTAAAAAAATACAAAATACATTGTCATAGGTACATAAATATAATTTGATTTAAAAATGATAATAAAATAATTGTTTTGATTAAATAGCCAAATAAATAATATACAGTTAACATTGCTGCATTTGAAAAGTACCTCGTTTTACTCATTTTAGTCGAAGCAGTTCTTTTAATACATCTGTGGTTTCTCGATGGGATCTGCTCTGTGGTCTTTTAATGCAGAGCTGGTAAGTCAAGTAACATCTATTTTCTCCGAATTAAATTTTAGAGCTTTCGAAGTAAATGCAATTTATGTGACAATGGACAAAGAAAAAAATAGAAACTATTTTTAACCATACAGTTTACTGGAAAAGAACAACTGAAGTTGTACTTCTGTGAGATGTACAGACAGGTGTCTGTTGTCTCCGGTGTCACAGTTTATATTCTTTTTTATCTTATTTACATATCTGGTTATTAAGAGCAAAAAATGTTAGACGAAAATGAGAACATGTTTTGTTTTCTAGTGATGGCAAAAAGCGAAAAATACCACAGCTAAAAATGAAGTTTATTTTGCAACTTGCAACAAAAACCAGGAGAAGAGAAATCAAATTTGATTTAAAAGAAAGATTTTAGTTTATTTTAATGAAAACCGGAAACTGGAAACACAAACAAATCTATAGCTGTTCTTTTATTCCACATAAGCTCGATTATCACATGACTAAAAAATCTACTAGTTCTACTCCGCTCCAGGGTATCTATTCTTGAATCTCAGGGAGTAGAAATTTTGAGGGAAGAATGAAACAAAAATACAATTTTTTTGCGTTTCAGATAAAGAGGGGAAACCAGTTTTCTATTCACTCGAATTCAAGAATGGCTACCCCGGAGGTACTTTTCAAACGTAGCACATAACGTTGGTAAATTTGGATATCTGGATCAAAATTTAAACTTTTTAGGTGGATCTATCAGTTTTCCTCATTTAAATTGCATAATTTATTTCGCATACCTTTCTGAAACTTTGGGAAATGAAAAATAACTGGTATTGGAATTCGTTCGAGGTAGACATGGGCGATAAACTAATCTCTTTCTTTTAGATTCCATCAGTTCATTAAAAAATTATTTCGCTTTAATAAAATAAATAAAAATATGTAAATAGATCAGCACATACTTCAAAGAGTCTTCGATTAAAAACATGTTTACTAAACAATGTTCATAAAATAGACAAAGGAAAACAGTAAACGTGGATTTACTAAATAATTTTTAAAACATATACAAAGGAAAACACTGAAACACACTAAATTCGATCAAAAAATCATAAATTACAAATGACTGATCCTGCACATCAAAACAACACTCGCATGTGACATGACAGTTTTGCAGGTTATAAAATGGTGGCCCTGATCATGCGCAAAAAATGTTGGACCCTAAAAATTAGCTATCCTTCGCTTCTGTAATTGGTCGGTTATTCTGTGATCAAACTAGAAAGGAATGAAGGTTGCATTTTTTCTAGTTGCATTTTGCACTGTTTAGGTTAGGTTATGTTAGGTTTTGTATCTCTTGAATGATCTTATATAGGGTCTGCTAAAGCTTTTCACATGTTGCCAAGTAGATTGCGAAGTGGTTTCAATGATTTAACCCTGTTCTCCCATTGCATATCACTTACTGATATAAGATTTAAATTCGTAACATTCCTTTTTAAAACATTCAAAAGATAAGGCGAAAAAAATACAAAGAGCATAGCCCAATTATTAATATTTTTCACATTTTGCCGAAGACATATGTTTTACGAACATATTAGCTCCATTATCGTAGCCTTGACCTCTCATAATATCTTAAACTTCTAGTACTAATTCAGGCAAAACATCTTTAACTAAAAGATTATAAATTTCCTATTCTGCTGCATTTACTATTCAAAAAGAGAATGTATTTAGATGGGTCTGCCGACGGCCTGCGACCGTCCTTAAGTTTTGCCGCTTTGTGCCTATATAACTCCTAAGAACGGCCATGTGTATGGAATAGAGAACACCTTTATTACCAGAGACAGTTAATAAGATAATAATTGATAACGATGTTGCTCTAGAATAAATAAAATCTACAAGGTTCTTTATTATTGTTCCGTAGACATTATTGAAAATACAAAAAATATAGGATATTCTCGCGCAAAAGCCTACCCTGTCCTTTGCTTACTTCTTACCCGCGGTATGAAGTCTAGCGCCGACATATTGAGACAAACGTACCGCTTCTCGAAACAACCAGAAAAAGTGGTACGTGACCGTTGATTCATAGAGATAAAATTTCGGACATTCGAGAACGTCTAGAAACTCTAGTACAGAGTTGGCTTTATATAAATAGCGCGAGTTTGTCGACGGATGGGCAGATTGAATTTAAGTGTTGGACAGAAAAGATAAATTGTAATAAATAAATTAGAATTGTTAGTTATAATAGTGCCTAAGTATTATATAAATTAATTAGTACATCATAAATAAATTGTAAATAGTGTGTTTTAAATAAATAAACTGTAAATAAATTAAACAAACGTCACAATATCATATAATTAGAAGGGTAAATAAAAACAGATTCTGAAACAAAATATAAAAATCATAAATAAAATCCATATTCTTTAGGTTTTCATTGTATTTAAAATTGAAATAAAATAAATTGTAATTTTTTTCTGAAAAGAAAATCTATTCAATATAGCATCATAATCTATAACTATCACATTCTTGATGAAAGCGTAAACGGGCTAAGCATACTAGTTTCTTTTGAGCTATAATAGTCAATCTTAAGTAACTTTTGAGGCGTTTCAAGGAAAACATTTCAGCAGATACCAGTGGCGGTTTGTGGTAATTTAAAATGGGTGTTCACTTTTCCAATAATTTTATCATTTGTAAGTTCGGTTCAAACCCTTGTACAAGTGTAGTTATTATTATCATTATCATACTGTTTTCAAGCACTACAACTATTAATGAATGAATAAATGAATATTTTAGTTATTGTAATATTTGTTTTTTTTTTAATACGTTGAAAACCATCTATAAACATTATTAGTTAGTCAACTGACGTTTCTTCATAATTTGAGATTATTTTTAAATATAGAAAGCTTGACATTGATTTTTATGTAACTTTACCTACCATTTTTTAGTTTTTTTTAATCATTTTCACAATTTGTTACACATGTTAAATAAAATAACCTATTTTTTAAATACCCTTAATCGGCAAAAAAAACAAGTGAATTAAAATGTGTATTTTTTAAGATCAGTCCCATCACAATACATATTATTCAAACTTGGGGTAGCCTTGTGTGAGTTAATGTATTAAAGATGCGAAAAAGAAAGAAAACAGGTCCTTTATATCTCACAAAGAAATTTGTATTTGAACGACGACCAGTTATCGAAGTTTGTTCACTTCATCATCAGGCACGCCACACCTCTAGGGATAAAACTACTGGATTACAATCTTGAAGAAACAGAGGCGAACTGAACATTTATTATTTTTTAAAAAAGCATTAATATTATTATTTTTTAAAAAAGCATTGGTATTTGTCGGGGGTTAAAAACATATTAACATTAAAAATATTAATAAGCCTACATTACAAAGTCAAAAAACTGCCAAAGTTTTTAATGTTAACTAAAGCAAAATGGATACTGGTAATGAAAATTGAAACGGTTTTTAATTTTAATCCACGACTATTCTGTAGACCCTGGAACAAAAAAACAAAATAATTACAATCGTAATATATAAATAAACATAACCTCAAAAATAATTATACATTCCAACGACCTGTCAAACAATAGGTACCAGTGGAAAGTTCTAGTATATCTAAGGAGGTAGCGACGTAGTCGCCAAGCCTGCCAATTTATGAAGATATGTATTAGCGGGTTTTTCAAATATTATTTTTATTGTGTTTGACATAAAATGTTTAAATGTAATCCATTATTCATGATTTTACTTATAGGAGATAGAATACATCGTATGTCGCAACCCTTAGTTTTACCAAACTTTCTCACTGGCAATTCATTTGTTTGGAATGCTTAAGGTGATTACAGCACCCACTCATAATTTTCGGACAAGGATATCTAAAAAAGTAATTTTTTTAAAAAAATTAAATTTAAAAAAAATATATTAGGCAATAATATTTAGAATATGCATATATTTAAAATTTTTAGTTTTTTCCAGTTTCCGAGAAAAAAAATCAAAGGGCTTTAAATTTTAAAATATCATAATGAAAATAAATGCATTCGTCAACAGCACTATTTTTAATATAATTTCCAAATTTAAGCTCTTAATCTCTTGTTAATGATTTTTTAAAATTCGCTGAAATTAGTGGCTAAAACGCCTCGTTAAGTGCTGCTTTCTGGTGTAACGCGTCTGTAACTATCGTATCGTACATTCTGAGTCATCATTCGATTTACACTAGTTTACACCAGTTTACACCAGAAAATAGCACTTAACGAGGCTTTTTAGCCACTAATTTCGGCGAATTTTAAAAAATCATTAACAAGAGATTAAGAGCTTAAATTTGGGGATTATATTAAGAATAGTGCTGTTGAGGAATGCATTTATTTTCATTATGATATTTCAAAATTTAAAGCCCTTTGATTTTTTTCTCGGAAATTGGAAGGAACTAAAAATCTTAAATATATGCATATTCTAGATATTATTGCCTAATATATTTTTCCAAAATTTTTATTTTTTAAAAAATCACTTTTTGAGATATCCTTGTCCGAAAATTATGAGTGGGTGCTGTAATCACCTTAATAGTAACCGTAAAAATATAGCGGTTAGTGAATTGACGTTTGAGTCACAATTTTCAGGTAATTAGGCATTCCAAACAAATGAATTACCAGTGGGCAGGTTTGGTATATCTAAGGTTGGCGACAAATGGTGTATTCTATCTACTTTACGTAAAATCATGAATAATGGATTACATTTAAATATTTTATGTCAAACACAATAAAAATAATATTTAAAAAACCCACCTATACATTTCTTCATAAATTGGCAGGCTTGGCGACTACTACTTTGAATAAAAATAGCGTTCAAGTTGCAAGACTATGTCGCTACCCCCTTAGATATACAAGAATTTCCCACTGGCACCTATTGTTTGACAGGTCGTTGGAATGCCTAATTGCGTCCCTAATTTAACTGATTTTTCAGGAATGTCAAGCAGAGAGGTAAGGTGTGGACCAAATAACCGATATTTTGGCTTGCTCGAAGTATTTTGGTTAATAACGGACCATACCCTAAAACTGCTATGTTGATTTTTAGAATTTGACAGCTTGAATGAAAAGTTAAAAACACAGATAGAATATGAAGTAGGTAGAGATGACATAAACACTATTTTGTGATATGACAAGTGGAGGCACTTTGATTAATTTTAAGTTAATAATTCTATATTTTAAGATTGACGGAATGAAAATGTTTTTATATCATTTAAATCACGCTATTTAAAAAAAATGGCATGTATTATCGCCAGAACTGACTAGCTTGAGTTTGACATATGTCGTAAAAGGGTAATACAAAAGTGTAGACACGTTTAGTCCGTCATTGCATCTCTATATCTACGATTTAAAATATTCGTATGCCCCGCCCTACTTTGTGACGTCACTAAGTGCGTTGCGCAAATTTAGCTGATTTAAGTGATTTATGATTGTTTCACTACGTTTCAAGGATCTGTTATCGTGCGACATCTCTTTTTAGCTAAAGACTTTTAAGAACGCTTCTCTCTCCTTCGGGCTTACTTATAAAAGAGCGTCACGGAAACATGATTAGTCAGAGCGGAGTGGCGTACCCAAAAATAGATACTAACACTTATGATAACAATATTTGTTATTTATTTTAAAATAAAGTGTTTTTATGAAATGTAACTGGGTGTTCACTGCACAAATGAACCAATGGAGAAACTGCCCCTGGCAGATACTACACCCACTTGCATGATCTTTATCAAATGTAACGCTAAAATAATGATAGGAAAAGTGTCCTTACCTTTTACACATTTCCAACGCACTTTCTTGAATAGGCTTTTCGGTTGTTCTAAATTGTTCAATCCACAGCTCAAGCACTGGTTGTAATTTATTGAAAATATACTTTGTACATGTAAAAAAAGACTTAAATTATCTGCTATTTTGTTCAATTCATCATGATTTATCTTTGGGATGAGAGAAGATGTATTGATTTCTAAATTTTTAAGCCAGAATTTCACAAGTCCCATAACGGCTCCCACTATCGGGGACATAGTACGTGTTGTTCACCTCCTCCCCTTTACTCAACTACAAATAGCAAACAAAAAACAAAACGTACCACTTTTTGCAGTCAGGTGAGAGATTTACTATGGAATAAGGTTACTTATTGCTGCTTAACTGTGACTAAGGGAGTAAAACCATTCTAAAAGCAAACAGCCATATTTGTCAATTAATAAACAGTTACTTATCAAGGGCCATTTTAAGAAATGTTATTTTTAATTCCCTAAAATAACAAAAAACAAAGTCACTTGTTCGATTTTTAACCGACTTCAAAAAAGGAGGAGGTAATCAATTCGTCGCGATTTTTTTTTATGTATGTTTAGCGATAATTCTTTATAGCCCAAGAGCCCACTGCAAATTTTTACCGTCATCTGATAACGAAATGAAATATACCCCAAAAAACATGGAAACACATTGTACTTTACCAAATGGCACCTGTGCCAATCCCAATCCTGAGCAAAGTGGCTTAAAAAAATATTTTATATTAAAAAAATCACATAAGGCATGACAGCGATGATTTTGTTTGCCCTTAAAGTTTTCCAGAAAATAACATTCAAATATATCTTGATATATATCGTTAAAGGGAAACATTTTTTTCCTCTTAACATCGCACTAAAACATCTATCCACGATTAGTAGATAAAAATCATTAAAAATATAAATCAATGTTTGCTGATTTAAAAATTTATTTGTATGCCTATTGTTGTGATTCATTTTTACAGGTTGCCAGAGAAACGACAAAAAACTACTATGATTATGGTTTAAAATAATTGTCTGACCAGAGTTTATTGGCCATCTCTGCAAATGGTTTATACAATGCCATCCTTCTTCCTTTCATACATAAACACGGTTTAGAAGGTAGGTAAAAATATTAATAATTCAGGTTTAAAAGCTAGGTTCACAATTAATTAGGATTGTAATTTTCAGGGAAAACACAATTGTCGCTGTCATGTCTTATGTGATTTTTTGAAATAAAATAAAATATTTTTTTTTAACCACTTTGCTCAGGATACGAATTGGCACAGGTGTAATTTGGTAAAGTACAATGTTGTTACATGCCTTTCGAGCATATTTCATTTCGTTATCAGATGACGGTCGAAATTTGCAGTGGGCTCTCATACAATTAAGACGGTGTCCGATTTCAATGATTCTTTTTTTGTTAGAAAGGGGGTACTTCAGGGGTGGTCCCGTATAAATTTGGTCAAAATGGTGTAATAATTGGGTCCATGAGAAATTCTTCAAACTTTTTCATGTATGTTTAGCGATAATGCTTTACCACCTTGTCCTATTTATATGATTCTTTTTTTGTTAGTAAGGGGGGTACCTCAGGGGTGGCCACATATAAATTTGGATAAGATGTGGTGACGGCATCTGCACGCTTTTGAAGTCGGTTTTTTTAAATTTTTAATTTAGATCACTTGTCAAAAATGTATACATTGTAATTATATTTAAATTAATTATTATATAGTATATTTTTCTGAAGAACGGATTTAGTTTGACCAAGTGATTCAACCATTATATGATTGTACCCATCAATCTTGATTTCATTGTCATTTATATCAGATGTAATGTGAGTCATATGTGTGTCTCAGTCAAAGTCACTAGAAGTGGATTCTTTTCGTAAACAAATGATTCTGACCTCATCTGTGAGAAGAAAGCCCTTCAATGTTGCTGCATACGATTAATTCATTAGTGGTTGATTCATTGGTGCTCTATATCTGTTATAAGTACTTTATCTTTGATTTATACTAATCCACGGCCCTTTTGTAGGATATACATTCTTGATTAAAGAACGAGTGATTTATATTTATTCCTGGGATTTTTAAGACGTCATGGGCGTATTTACAATTTGTACATACCTTAGTAGTAGACTGATAGTCAGAACATTTGTGATAACCGGCACATTCTGGATACCCACACACTTTGAGCAGAGGAACAATTAGATGCTTTATGATTAATTCTTCAACATTTAAAACATCTGATTACACCGATATATTCATATACACGATAACTTTCCCATCCAGAAAAAATCGGTCTCTATGTATGAGAAGATCGAAGACATTTGGTGTTACTTCCAGAATTACATTTTGTTTCGTTTTATTACTGGGAACATATTTTTTTACAATTTTCAAATATCATCATTAATTTGCATATTATCCGAGAAATTTTGCTGTTTCTAAGCAAAATATTCTCATCATCTATTTCCTTCTTATTTACCCCTACTATTTAGATTTCTGTTTTGAATTCCTTAGGTGATTCCACTTGGTAATTTCCAGAGAGTTCATTGACCGCAATGTTTTGTAGTTTTTGGCGAGACTCCTTATCTTCACAGTGTATTAAAACTTTACCTTGTCCAACTGGTTTCACGTTTGTTATCGCCACTGATATACCAGCCGGATAAATTTTTTGTTCTGCCAGTTTTTGTTTTACTACAATCTTGCACATTCCTGGGTCTAATAATTAATGGAGGTTCACTATTTTTTATAGCACTAGAATATGTACTTTTTCCTTTAAATTGTTCTATTAGATTTTGCGAGTTTTCTTTTATTTTATTTGTTAATCCTTCTTCCAAAGTTTTAATTTGCTGAGCGACACTAATTTTTTCTTCTACTGTGATGGCGCATTCATCACAAAATTAGAATAAGTTTTCGCATTCAGTTACAAACTTCACTTGTGCATCTTTAAGTTTTGAATATATTGAATTGAATAATTGAAAGAAATATCTTTTTTGATTAACGTTTGGAGAGATTCATGAATTAGTGGATGAAAAAAATGTCCTGGACAGAGTAACTTGACGAAAGAGAATCAGTGCAGATGGCCACCTTTTGACGTTTTCGATTGGTATCTTCAGATAGTTACTAGAAAGTTCGCCTAGAAAGAGGAATTCTTGAAGTGTTTGCATTAGAGTTTAATGAATGATTGAGAAGTTTACAAACTGGATTTTTTGAGTTTGAAGATACTCTAGTACAGTACAGTAAATTAGCTTAATGGCAGAAATGTAAAGGAAGCTCGTGGGATTCACAATAAATGCCGTTCACTGGACTGTATCTAAAAGCTCCAAGACAAAGTCGTAGGGCAGAGTTATGAGTAGTGTTTGAAGGGCGTAAATATCTTTTGGATGCAGATATAAAAACAGGGCTACAGGAATCCAATTTGGATCAGATTACAGCTCTATAAATTGAGTGAGATAAAGTTTTTAAAATGTTGAAGGGTTTAAGACAGGCACCTTTTGCTTCGTGTATGTGTCGCTTAAAAGTGAGCTTACTATCGAATATAACGACAAGAAATTTGTTACAAGTAACGGTGTTTAGTACTATTATATCTTCTACTGAAGTTCATAACTTTTGATTTGGGTGTTAAAAAACTAAAACCTGTACTTCTAGCATTTTGAAGTAATCTGGAAGAATTGGCTGCATTCTTACCTTGGCAGAGGAGAACAAGATCATCTGCATATAAATCACAGTTGTTGAAACAAATATCATTAATAGTTGAAAGAAATAAGGTGGGACTCAAAATTAAACCCTGAGGCACTCCATTCTCAATTGTGTATGAGCAAGATCTGGTTTCGTTTACAGCTATCTTAAAGGTTCTGTTAGATTAGAAACTAGCCATATTATCAGGTCTTTAAGTTTCCATGTGGTATCGTAGGCACTTTCCATATTAAAAATTACTGCAAATTAAATGTCGGTAAAAGTTGCATGTTTTTCGTTAAGAAACGCTGGCAAGAAACGCAAAGATTGCGAAGACCTTTCAGACAAGATGTAGGGAAGGTCTGTAATGAAAATTACGACAATTCTCTCGTCAAAATCTTTTTGGAACCGCAGCGTAACAGCAGGAGAAGAAAAATTATTATAAAAACTGCACTGATGCTCGCAAAGTCCAGTTTGCTAATGATTTTTTAATTCACGGGAAAGATTTTTGAATCAACATGGTATTCTCTGATGAAAAAAAGTTCCAATTTTCTAACAGCAAGTGGAAGGTTGCGAGTTTATCGTCCTAGAAACTAAGGAAATAGTTTCTGTAATAAACCCATGACCATCGAAGAGCATTCACATTTGGGTTGCGCCGACTGTACTTTCTGTGATTTTTTAAACGTGACGTTTACCAGAATCAACAATGAAATGCCGTTAAAGCAAACTTAAGTTAAGAGAAAGACAATTACCAATTAGTAACTTTTTCAGAGGCTACACACAAACCTAATGCAGCCGCCTCGTATGCCAAATATGGGTGACTGAACTGTAACTTTGTAATGTGAAAAATGTTTATTTACGTCTTCTATATTTTTTACTTAACAATAAACTAGGTGAACAGCAGATTAATTTGGTCCTAAAATATTTTGTTCTACCTGTTTTTTAAGTAATTTATCGTAGGAGTTTAAGCACCCACGACTTGTATAATCTTTTGTTGTTTAAATCAACCTATCGCTATCCTCCCATTCCCATTCTCGTAAGTAACTCTGCGTGGTTGAAGGAAAATATTAGGTCGGTCGAATAGGTCTACCTATTACCATTCCATAGCTTGAACTCCATTACCTGTAATTTATAAACCACCTTATTCTCATTAATATGTAACACCGACGCTCGAAATCAGGTCATGAAAGTAGTGGCATTCCTTCATCGTTTAGGAGGGATACGAAATTCGAGCGTAGCGCGTGAGCAGGTTTGAGCTTTTAATTATATGCCATAGGAGTTCATAAAAATAAATACAGGGTGACACTAGAGAGACACCTTACTATAAAGGATGAACCGGATTTAATTTGCGTATATAGAGGTCTACAATGTCGGTTAAATGGGGAAAAAGTTTCATGTTCTCATTAGTAATTCAATGGTCCATAAAAGTTCTACATTTTCAGATTACTTCCAGGATTATCGAAAAAGTGCGAAAAATTTAATTTTCGTTTTTTAAGTCTAGCGTCATTTTAAAATATACGAAAACAATTATTCGAAGTTATAAATATAGTTCCCTATATTCTGCCACACCGGTATTTTTATTACGACGTTTCGTATTTCTGGGACCACCTTCGAGTTTATTTTTTGAACCACGTACCTGGATTTTAACTGTAATTTTTTATAGCTTAATAAAACGATGTACGAAATGGGAGCAAGTGACACTTTTAGGTGTATAATTTGGGTAAGACAAAATTACAACTTTTTCGTCCATTCTTACCTTGTATAACATGGAAATACTTTTCCCCATCTCTGCAGTAGTGGAGCGCTCAAAGAAGACGTCTTAAAAAAGCCGGTCTAGAAAATTGTAATATGTCAGAAAAGCGCAAACATGAAACTTACGCATAATATTAATTATATCAAAAGTTAATAGAAAAAGTTGGTTGCCACCTTGGAAAATCTTGCTCTCGTGACCTTCAAGTTTGGAAAATGAATTTGTTATAGGTACAGAGCCGGTACAGGGCAGTCTTTAACCTATTGGAAGCACTGGGCACTCTAGGATAATGTCTGTGATAATATATGAGAGAGGACAAAAACTTGCATGTTATAAATCTGTTTTTTATAACCTATTATAAACATAGGCGTAACTAGACATATGACCTAGGGGATCTAGGCAGGTCCTGTTATTGTGAATTGGAATCTTTAACAAGTATTAGAAATTACAAATTTAAAAAAACCGACTTCAAAAACGTGCAGATGTCATCACCACATTTTAACCAAATTTATATGGGACCACCCCTGAGGTACCCCCCTTACTAACAAAAAAAAAATCATATAAATCGGACAAGGTGGTAAAGCATTATCGCTAAACATACATAAAAAATGAAGAGTTTGAGGATTTTCTCATGGACCCAATTATTAGATTTTGACTAAATTTATATAGGACCACCCCTGAAATACCCCCTTTCCAACAAAAAAAGAATCATTGAAATCGGACACCGTGTTAAAGAATAATCGCTGAACATACATAAAAAAAAATATATCGCGACGAATCCTTTTTTGAAGTCGGTTAAAAAAGCAACACAAAAGTTGACTCTAAAAGGCACAAATGTCAATTTTTTTGATCAAATCGTTCTAATGTTTTAAAAATAAATACAAAGTAATTTTTAATATACATAACTAAGCAAATAAAAACTGTGAATAATATACAAGGTGTAACAAAAAGATGTACAGTAAATTTAACCACAGTTTCTGGTATCGAAAATTAAGTTAGCTCATAACTTGCTTATATATATAAAAAAAAAAAGGATAGTAAAAAGGTTGCAGGGTGTTAAAGTAGAAATTTTGTGCTCCAACTCTAAAACGACTTAACATATTTTTTATAAAAATGTACACGGGATTTTAGTAGATATACCAATACCAATAAAATGAAGTGGCTTTTAAAATTGTTTTATTTCTGTAGGTTTTTAGAAGGATTTCGCACTTCTTTGACCCGCTACTTTTGACTATGAAATTCCGTTTAAAACAGGACGCAACTGAAATCCTACATCTGTTTTGAATTTTCTTTTGTCTCTTAGTATTTGTTTCTGAAAACCTTAATTACTGAGGTTTTTTTAAATATTTTATAACTTCTTGGATGATCGACAATACAAGGGAATAATTGTAAATGAAGTCGAAAAATGTAAAAAAAAATCATGAACTAATATTCATTGGTTTGAAGTCAATAGAACAATTTCATTGTGAATATTTTTCACTATGACTTTCCTTCAATAATTACGGCTTGCACAAACAAATACAAAAAATAAAAAACCTTAAAACAGATGTAGGCTTTCACTGTCGTCCTGTTTTAACTGAATTTCATTGTCCAAAAAAGTAGGGAGGACCGTTCTAAAATTAAAACAATTTTAAACGGCACTAACTGCATTTTATTGGTTATTATATATGTATACTTATATCCCATGTGAATTTGCATAAAAATAGGTTAAGCCGTTTTAGAATAATAGCAAAAAATCACATTTAAAATTTCTATTTTAACACCGGGTAAGCTTTTTACTATCAATTTTTTTTGTAAGCAAGTTAGCTAAAATTAACTTATTTTTGATCTTAGCAGAAACTATGGTTAAATTTACTGTACATATTTTTGTTAAACCCTGTATAAAATGAAAAACTTATATTAGACAAACGACAAAAAGTGCCCCACTAGACCTCCCTTTAGTTATGTGCCTGATTATTTGCTGTAAGTTATTAGCTGATGAAAAGTACAGGCAGCAAAAACTTAAGTTATGTGTAATAATTAATTTTGAATATTTTGAAAATCACATGAGTTTACTACTCATTTGAATTTTTGTATTATTAAATAAAAAAAAAACGTAATATCTCAACTACTCAATACATTTTTATTTCAGTACAGAAAAATATTTTCATACATATTAACTTACAGACGTATCAAAGTTTTTTCACATATACTGCTCATTAATAATTAATAATTAATGCAGTGGATATTTATTAATGTTATAATATAAACAAAAAAATTAATATTGTGTAGCACCACCGCTGGCATACTTTAATGCTGTTATTCAATTTAGAACACTTATCAAATTATAAGCCAATTGTGATATTTGGTAGAGTATCTGGTTCAATTGCCTAAAAATTTAGGCTATACATACATATACAGTATTATTTTAACACAGTAAATAAAATTTGTATTTCATGCATAAAATTTAATTTATTTTTAAATTTGTATAAAAATAAGCTGCGTGCACCCCTTTGGTTTCTTTTAATTGATTATTTTAACATTTTAAATTCAAATATTTAAGACAATTAGAATTATCCAATTCAATTGTTGAGCAGTGTATATTGGATCGATGGTTTTTAGAATTAATGTCTAAATAATTGTTATTCTTTGTAGTAGCGGCTCGTGGTTAAATACATTGGATGTTCTTCAAGATTCTGCCTCCCCCAAAACGCAATTTTTATTTTACAGCTTTTATTCACCTACTTTTTATGCATTCAAAACAAACTACAAAATCAAAATAGAATCACATCACATATGCGATAGACTATAAATATAGCTCGCCGATCTGGCAAAATGCAGCTCAAATACTAAGTGTCTTGGCGTTACTTTTTAGAGAGCCGCGGGGAGGTGAGATGATGAGCGCGGGCGGCCAAAGTAGTGCACAGCGACCTAGCTAAGATATGATTATAATCTGACGAGCTTCTGTTAAGTCTTTCACTGGTCCGCTCTGGATTTATTCTCAGCTATAAAATGAGAGTAAAACACGTTCGCGCGCTATGGACACTATTTAATAATTAAAATTAATAAGATAATCCATAACATTTTAGAAAATCTATAACAATTCCTGTGAAATGTAGTTGAGATACTTGTATTTTTTTTGCAGTTCTGCAGCTCTACAGTACTTATGCACCAGCCGTCACTGATTCTTTGATCATTAAATAATTACATATTTTAAAGAGAAATTTTCAATAAAATAATTTATATTATTAGAAAAATAAAACCAACAATTATGTAGAAACAAGTTTAAGTTAATAAAAACAAAATATACGAGCAAAACAATAACAACAAAAAATACTACTTTTTACGCGAATGCTTTAACCTAGCGAAACAGCGGTGACGGCTGTGCCAAGCGAAGAAGCGTTTGTTGTATAGGCCAGTAGCAGGTAAAAATTTCTAACATTTTTAAATTTCGTAGTAATGTAACGTTTAATTGTTTAAAAGAGTTTGTTTATAATTTATTTACACTAAATACTAATAAATTTACTCATACTAAAATACTTTGATCAGCACTATTTATATTTTACACTTATTATCTAATTTATATAACAATTCGAATGTGTCTTCAACTATGTCTCGACTTTAACTGAACTTAAACGGCAAAAGAATCTATTTATATACAAAATATTTTGCTCCAGACAAATCCAGTCCTGTTTCTGCAAAGTTCGAGATGCTTTTGGACAATCAGTAATTTTTGTGGGAGTCCGTTTGTCTCGACCGTCCAGCGGTATCGAAACACAAAGGGGCACCTTGTAAGGAAGATCTGGGTCGCACTGGTGTTCGCACGTCATAGTAAGATAAAGTACCGTATGATTCAAAATTAGCCCATTTTGCAACTCGATAAAGGGTCGGTAACATTGGCAGGAATTCCAAAAAAAAAAAACGAAATTAATTAAAAATGTAACATAGCTGCAAATTTGATATCATGCTCATTTCAATATGGCTGAATTTGCAGCAAAATATTTACATGCTTACAAAATCACAGTATACTCACTAATAGGGCCTTAAATGTATGTGTGAAAATTGGCATGATGTATTTTTTATAATTTACAAGGATTTTCTATTTTTATTTTTCTAAAAATGATTCAGCAGAATTGTAACATATGCAAATATTAATTGCAAATGATGGCATTTGTAAATTATTCATTTTGCAACAGCCCATGAAGCCGGCAAACAGACGAAACCAGCATTAATAAAAAATCTCAAAATATTTATTAATGCTAGTTTCGTGTAATTCCACGTTTTAATGAATTTCAGACTTTAGTGTGACCTATTAGTTAGCTGGGCATACTATCACTGTAGAAAATTCTGTATATTTTTCACAATGACAGATTATAGATCTCAGTATATACCTTTCTAAAACACTGAAAGTTTTTTACCTACATATGTACTGAGATCTATATTCTGTCATTGTTAACGTCCAACAGCTGACATTTGTTACACGAAAAAAACATATCTCTGTTTCAGATAAAAAAATGAGATATCTTATTTATTTACAATACCCAACAGTTTGTGATGAAATCATTAAATTTTATTTTTAATTAATTTTAAAAATGTATATTTCAATTAATTTCCGCCTGAGGACATGTAGAAGATCCCCGTATTTCTGTTTCCCAGGAATTCCGGTTTTTCAACAATTGCGAGTACCCTCGTAGGTTAAAATATTTCTATATTTGCCGAAATCCGAATGGGCATTTGTAGAGTCGATTTCGTATCAATTATCTACTTGTATTTGTCAAGGTTCTAGTAGGACATTTTTTATTTTTAAATTGTAAACAGTCGGCTGTAGTGGTGGTACCCCCCACTCTGGATTACCGGTCTTCATGCTTGCCTAGGTAAAAAGCATAAGGTTACAACTGATAATTGCCCTCTTTGATTTCCGGTCACCGTGGGCTGTCCGCTCTTCTCTCTTCTGTTACCGACGAGTGACGAATCCAGATAGTAACCGTGTTATTGTTAGCCTGCTGAACAACCCCGTTTATTTTTCTAAGGTAGGAAACCGAATATTATTTTTTTATTTACAATTAGTTTGGGACACCCGTCCGATAAGTGGAAGAATTTTGATTCATGCCCAGTATTTTTCATTTCATCCTTTAGTGGGAAACCGTTGGCAATTTTTTATTTGAGATTGGATATAGGCTAGACTGTGAGTGTACTCCGTTTCGACGACTCTATCCAATCTCTTTTAAGAAGCGCCCATTTAATATTGGAGTGAGAGGTTCAACCCGTTTTCATTTTTTTTTTATTATTACCTTTGGGGAAACCGGCCCGCTATTTTTTTTTTCGGAGGTTCGATCCGTCCTCGAGCTACGAGTGTGCTCTGTCTCGACGGCGTTATCTAATTGCCCAAAAAGAAATCTAAATTAATTTTCGCGCCTCACTTCATGTAAGTTTCTTTTTCTTTTATTTATTCATTCAATTATATTTGAATCATTCCGTTTTCGGTCACCAACTAATTATTGAACGAAGCCCGACGTTTTCTATCATAACTAATTCACACACCGTTTTGATCGGCTTTGGCAAATCTCAAAATAATCTTTTCTATAATCATCGCATTCTTTGTACAAATATCACTGTAAATCATATCATTCTCGTTCGACGAAATTGCCAGCGTCGAGATGTCGGAACTAAGATACAGGGGGGTTCCGAAAACTTTATTCAAATTTATAGGAGGTTTTGCCTTTACTGAACTTACATTGTAGATGGGTTAACTGTAGTCATAGTAAACTTCATTTTTCTTTTATACGGCGTATCATAATTCTGATTTCATTTATTTTCTTACATTTTATTACCGTCATATTTAATCAATTTTTATTACTAAAAATTAATTTTCCGTCAATGAAGTCATTTTTCATTACTATTTTTTTTATTCAATTGCCGAATTAGTATTCTTAATAATAATTTTAAATCTAACTTTCATTAGAATCCGGCATGTCAATTTAATAAAATTAATTATTCGTTATTATTATAATTTATAAATCAAATTTTTGGCTTCACCCTGTATCTATTATTTTGAAATATATAATAATCCGAAAGTACATAGTACTTTCACAATATAGCAATGGTTTTCAAAAGTAATTTTAAACCAGGGTTATGAATTTATATTATAGAAAATTGTAGATTTGGGAATTTCATTTTTAATATTTTTGAACGAAAACGAACGGCAGCCAGCACCGTCCCCTTCTCGAGTACCTTCTCCCACTTAAGTCGATCATGCGTGGGACATTGGTAAATATTTTTCGACCCGAGAACTAGAACATCGCGAGAGAAATTTTTAATTCCATTCCGAGCGATTGAAAGAACCAGTCGACAAAGGACCCCGCAATAATCTTATGGAAATTGGGTTTCTGTCAAATTATCTGAATTTTTGATATGTTGTAGATTTTGTCATCCTGAACAAAAGTCTCCATGAGCACAAAGTGCCAAAATGAATATTTTGGCAGCTACGCAGCTGCCAAAGCTCCCCTGACCCGTTGCAAAACTATTTATTTTCAATACTATTTACAGATGTCAAAAGCATATTTTAATTATTCTAATATATAGGGTAATGTTTTTGAGGTCACTGGATTCAACCCTCATGTCAGATTGGACAAATTTACCGTTGACAGCTGTCAATTCACTCTCAACGAGGAATATAAAAATAAATATCCTCTTTTCACATTGAGAGTTTGGGTTTTTGAGGTCGCTGAATTCAATTCTCATGTCAGATTGGACAAATTGACAGTTGACAGCTGTCAATTGACTGTCGACGAGGAATATAAAAGTAAATATCCTCTTTTCACATTGAGAGTTTGGGTTTTTGAGGTCGCTGAATTTAATTCTCATGTCAGATTTAACAAATTGACCGTTGACAGCTGTCAATTCACGGTCAACGAGGAATATAAAAGTAAATATACTCTTTTCATATTGAGAGTTTATGTTGGCCAGCTCGCTAAATTCAATTCTTTTTAGAATTGGAGAAAATGGTAGTTGACAAACTCTTAATAACAAAAGAGAATATTTTCTTCTTTATTCTACTTTGACAGTGAATTGACAGCTGTCAACTGTCAATTTTTCCAATCTGGCATGAGAATTGAATTCAGCGACCTCAAAAACCCAAACTCTCAATGTGAAAAGAAGATATTTACTTTTATATTCTTCGTTGACAGTGAATTGACAGCTGTCAATTTGTCCAATCTGACATGAGGGTTGAATCCAGTGACCTCAAAAATATTACCCCATATATATTAGAATAATTAAAATATGCTTTTGACATCTGTAAATAGTATTGAAAATAAATAGTTTTGTAACGGGTCAGGGGAGCTTTGACAGCTCCCTAACTACCAAAGTATTCATTTTGGCACTTTGTGTCCATGGAGACTTTTATTCAGGATGATAAAATCTACAACTATATCTAGTCTTCATATCTACAACATATCAAAAATTCAGACAATTTGACAGAAACCCAATTTCCATAAGATTATTGCGGGGTCCTTTAATACCAGCGCCGCGAGCCAAAACCTTCTTTGCCGCAGTAAGTACAAAAAACCCGTTTTTATTTTTTGCCGAAGCATCGAGTTTAGATAGGAAATAAAACCGAATTAAATTAACTAGATTTAAACACCGTTTGAGATTACATTTTAACACGTAAATAATTTTGTAAAAATTCCGAAATTTAATAATTAAATTAACCGTCGAAAAATATTTTCTTGTTTGGATATTGGCCGTGATTATTTTTTTTTATTTTCGTCTTCGAACGGTGAGGACTGCTTCCGATATATTTTGACTTTGTAAAGAGAATTATTAAATAAGTAAATTGGGAAAAGATAGAAATTTGAGTGTTTTTCTTTTTTTTTTTTAATTTAGATAGACTTTTAAAAGAATAGATTTGTTAAATTCCTAACCGTGGGAAATGAGGGAATTGAATATTGTTCTTTTTTTTATTGGTTTAGTGTGACTGTTCGCGATTTTTTTTTTCTTTTTCACTGAAGGGGAGGGTATCATTTCCTGTTTTGAATATAAAATCTCCGTTCCTTTATTTTTCCGTCCTGGCTACTCCCAAATAACTCAGTGAGGGCTTAAAGTTCCCTGTGTTATTATAGTTCCTAGCTTTCTGCAATTAACTCAGTGAGGGCTTAAAGTTCCCTGTGTTAGATTTCCTTCCTGTCTATTCCCAAATAACTCAGTGAGGGCTTAAAGTTCCCTGTGTTATTTTCGTTCCTAGCTATCCGCAATTAATTCAGTGAGGGCTTAAAGTTCCCTGTGTTAATTTTCCTTCCTGTCTATTCTTAAATAACTCAGTGAGGGCTTAAAGTTCCCTGTGTTATTTTTCTTCCTAGATATCCCTGTCCGACCTGGGGTTATAATAATAAATAACAATAAGAGGTAGTGTGGGTTTGATTCAGCGTAGCTTGCTCATTGGCTTCAGGGGTTTTAAAAACGAAACAAACATTTAGAAAGATTTCGAGTGGTCCTCACGAGTTGCAGAAGTGCCGCAGTTTAAATTTTTAAAATTCATACTAGCCTTAATTTAAATTTTGATTTATTACCGTAAATTTTTGAATTTTTAAAATTAATATTATCCTTGATCAAAATTTTGATTTGCTTTGCGATTTAAACAATTACCGTAAATTTAAATTGTTGAATCCGTATTATCCATGATTTATAATTAGATTTTTTTTTGCGATTTGAGAGTAATTGCCGCAAATTTAGAATTCCTACTATCCGAGATTTAAATTTTGACCTTAGTCTGAGATTTCCGAATACATTTTTTTTATACGCGACCCCTTCACCGTATCCAGTTTAAGCAGTGTGATTGAGAATACCTGCCAACTATATCAGCCGTTCGTTACCGTTTTGTTTTGCTTCATTTTTTTTGTTCAGGGTTTCATAACCGAGGGTGGGCGTTGAAATATATTATTTTTATTTTTTTTTAACTGTATATAGTTAAATCAATATATGTGTCAACATTACCGTGACTATTACTGAGTTTACTAATCCCCAATTTACTTCCCCCTTATTTTTCAGCAGTGAGAAATTCTAAGTAACCTTTGACCCCTGGAATTTTTCATCTCCATCTGTGCTGCCCGAGTACTTTCGACGCCGTTTCGAGAGTTTGTGGAGTAAACCATCACCAAAAATCTGGCGCTCGAGAACCGTCCGTAACCAGCGCCATTCGTAAGAAACCGTTTTCTCTGAGGCGAGAAAACCCCTTACAGGGAGTTTCATAATTTCCGGACCGATTAGCCTCCCTGTGCTATCGAACCGCAATTATTTCCCTATAGTTTTTTTTTTTTTTAGTTTTCAATTGTTATAATTTATTTTTAATAATTTTTCTGTATATAGGGAACCGTAATTACTTTCCTGTAATCTCATTCAATTGTAATTATTCATTTTATTTAATTTTCCGTTTACAGCCGTGCCAAAACCGTGCACTACCACCGATGTATTTTTTTCTGTAAATATATATTTTATTATCTATTCCTGCGTTTCTCTTAACCGTTCTCTTTCAGGTTACCGTAGGGTACGAGGTGTAAAGGAGATAAGTGTTTTATCTTTATTTATTCTAGTTTAGTGGCATCCTAGTTGGTAGTGACCGCCTGGAAATATTTTTAACTCCACTGAGTTTACCTTGAGTACACTCTGGTGTACTACAAGGTCGCAGAGCAAACTGTGATACCAAAATTGGCGTCTGAGCAACCCATATTCGGGAATAACCATCTTAGCGCCACACAGACTCACTGATTCACTGTAGGTGAACCAGAAGCCTGTCACAAGTTTTAGCCAATTACAGGGTGAGGAATTTTTGCTTACAATTACATATAAAATTATCTACTTATCACAGACTATCTGTCAGTTTGGTAGTTTGCATAACGTCACAAAACACATGCAAAACACTTCTTAAACTAGTTACACACTTTTCGTTTTGTCATCGTTAAGTAATTTTTATTCTATGGGGCCTAGCCATGTGTGAGTTCCTGTATAGATTTGTAATATCTCAACTAACATAACATAATATATTTTTGAAACTGTTTTCATCCCCATTTAGGTCTGATGATGGCCCTAGGGCAGAAACCGGTTGCGATTTAGTTACCTGTAATAAAAAAATTATAGACACCGATTTTGAGTTTCGTTGTTTCAATAAATATTTACATAGTTATAATTAGGAGCTTTCCAAAATGAAATAGGCATTTGATTAAAACTTCTATACCGCAAAATAGATTGATTTATTATAATACATGGGCGAGATTTAAGCCCCAAGCTGAAGGAGGTCTTATTACCGTGAAATGTAATAACTGAAGCGTATAGCATTAGTATCACTAAATCTACGGCACGAGGTAATTTAATTAAAAACGAAATATCGAATGAATTAACATGGCTGTTCTGAATTTACAGGCATTCACTGAAAATGTGTTCATCATACTTTATTGAATACATTACGCAGTCAGGCTAAAGCAATCGAAAGGTCAAAAAAAAATAGCCCGCATTATTGTCTTTATAATTTTAATTTTTCAGACATTTCAAACATGCCCCAAAATATTTGTAAGTAAACTAATTTTAAATATTATTTAATAGCTGTAGAAAAAACTCACAAGGTTTGATTTTCAGTATTCGCCTGCACACATGCTTTTTTTATAATACTTGTAGACAATGAGTACCATTTCTTGCTCTATTAACAATATTCTATTTCAACATTTTACTGTAGTCTCTTGCTGAAAAGTCCATAGTAAATAAGCGCTAACGAAATATTCTATAAAAGGTCTTCTCTTTTCATAAAATGTCGTGGTATCTGTCTGATATTAAAAAATCACGTTAATTTTATTTCATAATACAAAATTCCATTGAACATATATTTTAAATAAATCTAATAGTTCATTATGATGCTAATAAACAAAGTCCGGTCCCTGTCACAGAGTTCGGGTTTCTGCCCAGTTCCCCCACTCCGTTAACATTTCTTTAGAAATTGCGCAGGTTAAACACCGTTGTATGTTATATCTTTTATCTTAGAGCGATATACATTTTGGATTAAAAAAGTGATGCCCCTAAATGTCGATAACACATTATACATTATACAAAATATTGTATTCCAACATTTTCTTAACTTTACCTATGAATATATCTGTTGGTAGTGAAAGTGATGAAATTATGAGCACTCCACCGGAGATTTTAGAAAAAGCTCAAGCTTCCACACATAATTTGTTACCGCTAAAATCCAAAAAAAAAGGTACGAAATGACCTATCGAAAATTTGTGGATTGGCGACACTGAGAGGGTTGACATATGAGGTAAAATTGTTTTAAAACTAGAAATTGACGTGTTTTAGGTTTTTTCTAGTTTGCTTAATTTTCTTTTTCTTAAAAATTAATAATAACATCAAAAATGCATTTATTTGTTACTTATACTGCTTATACCTCGCACTGTATACAAGGTGTCCGGAAATTGCGTGTACATAGAGCTACCACGGACTTATGGGCTCAAAATAAGTTGATTTAACCAAACTTAACTATATACCGACTTGATTTGTTTGGCCGCTAGGTCAACAAAGTTAAATAAAAATATGTTTTTTTTTAATCTCCTGAATTTAGCCATTTTAAAAGATCAAACTTGGTACGAATAACGAAAAAATTTTGGGTACGTCGCCCAAAATTTGATCGCCCCCAAACAAAACACACAAAATAAAAAAACATCTTTTGGCCACCTCCACAGATCCAGTTAGTTTTTATTTACATATTCCGATTAAACTTCCTTATGTCTATTGAAGCTTGACGAACTAGAGGTGGATGCCTTATGCGTTTTTGTGATTTCTAAATAGGTAAGAAGCATTCCAAATTATTATACTCTTCACACAATAGTCTGTGAAAAGTATTATGCATTTGGTTCCGTCCGCCCCTCCGCCCGTCCGTTTTTTGTCCGCACGATAAGAACAATATGAATTTGACAATTTCAGGAAAATCAAGCTCTATAAGGGGACGAAGTATTAGATTTGTAATAGGAAAAGGGAATTCTCAAATAAAACTACAATATAAATTTAAATACTAGCAAAGAGCTTTCTGTTTATTATATCGCAACAGCGAATGTCTTATAACTAACATTAATATTTCTATATCGGAGAATATGCATTTATACTTTTCTTTAATAGTGTAACAAAACAGATAATTATCAAAAAAAAACAAAAATTAAAAGCGTGTAATTCCACCTCTATTGGCTATTATTGCTTCAGCTCGGCGCGGCGAGGCATACTTAAAATTTATTGATCCAAATCATTTTGATCCAAGGTATCCCAAAGATGTGGAAGAACTTGCCTCAGTGACCTTACGTCCTGAACAGGAGGTTGATGGGAAATAACTTCCCTTCCCAGCATGGCCCAGGCATGTTCGACGCAAATGCCAGAGGTATTAATAGCTATATCACATTTTTTTCTAGAAAAATTCCTTCATAGTGAATACACAATATCCTTAACTTTTTTCGATCAGTTTATATAGGGTGTATCTAATACGAAGCCTGTCGATTTTGAAAAAAAATTGAATAAAAATGGGGGATAAAGGTGGGTTGAAATATTAAAAACAAATCATCAAAAACAAAAAATGATATCAGGTTGAAATTTTTGGCAAAAATCAAGCTCTATAAAAAGACAGTACCTATTGATTAAAAAAAAAATCTAATTAAAAATAGGGGGTTAAGGGAGGTCGAAATTAAAAAAACATCATAAATCAAAAACAAAAAGTGACATGAAATTTTTAGTAAAAATCAAGCTTTTTAAGGGAATGAAGCCTACTGATTCTTTTTTTTACTATTGCTTTCTCTTCATATCTGGTGGTGTTTTGGCTGTAAAAGTGAAAACGAATGAATGCAGCTGTAAACTAAACACTATAAAGCTAAACGCTGGAAATTAAAGCTGGAAAATTGATCGAGGAAAACTAACTGGTAAAAGCCGACAGTTAAAACTCTCAAAAAGTTACAAAGAAGAACGAGAACAAAGAAAAAGGTATGCTGTTCATGTTCCAGTAACCGAAATAGGCGTGATTTCCCGATTTGCAGAAACTTCAACTACCTCCGAAAGAAGTTGCCAGCAAAAAGGCAAAAGTGGTAACTACTAGTGGCAAATTTTATGTATAACGAGATTAAAAATTAATACCTGATAAACTTTAAATGATTTGTTTCTGAACAGTTTCTTTTTTATCTAAATAAAATAGTTTATGTTTATAAGTATATATGTTGAATCTTATTTTTTAAAGGTTACAACAATTCTCTTTTACTCAAATTAAATTCTGTATAAGTTTTTATTAACTTCTTTTTTTCGATAAAGCTAGAGTTTATAATTCTCACTAGCTTTTAAAAATAAAAAAAGATAATTATTGGTGCCCAACATTTCCTAGAAAATTATTACCCCAAAGGAGTCTTAGAAAAGCCGAATTCACGGCTGAGAAAAATATGGTCAATGTGCACATTTATTTCTTTTAATTTTTAAAGGTAAGTAATGTTTGATATTAAATTTCACTGAGCTAGTAAAAATCTCTTTATAAGTGTTTTGAAATTAACATTTTATCACAAGGCAAAGGACCCCGCAATAATCTTATGGAAATTGGGTTTCTGTCAAATTGTCTGAATTTTTGATATGTTGTATGAATTCAATTCTCATGTCAGATTGGAGAAATTGACGGTTGACAGCTGTCAACTGTAAACGACCTCAAAAACCCAAACTCCCAATGTGAAAAGAGGATATTTACTTTTATATTCCTCGTTGACCGTGAATTGACAGCTATCAACGGTCAATTTGTCCAATCTGACATGATGGTTGAATCCAGTGACCTCAAAAACATTACCCTATATATTAAAATAATCAAAATATGCTTCTGACATCTGTAAATACTATTGAAAATTAATAGTTTTGCAACGGGTCAGGGGAGCTTTGGCAGCACCGTAGCAGATAAAATACATACAATTATATGAAACACATTTCGCACGGCGCGACACGAGAAGTGTCGTCAAGACGACACTTCCTGGAGACACTTCTCGGTGCAAAGCTTTGCTGCGTATCGCACTCGAGGTCACTGTCCTCGGCATCGCTTTTTTTTGGGGGTGATTCGGTTTGAAATTTCTTTCGATCTAGGCAGCGTTGCCAGATTTTTAAATAGTATGGGTAAAAAAAAACCGTAGATCTGAACAGTAGATTTTAATACAGGGGGAAATAATTAAAATATGCAGTGTAGTAAATAAAAAAACAAGTAAATAAGAAACGAAAAAAAACTTTTTGTCGACCCAAATTAGAAGGTAAACAAAGAATAAAAACAAATAATAACATTTTTAATATATACTTAACGTACGGAAACAAAAAAAGAACAATGAAAAATAATAGGTACCTACTTCTTTTAGATCAGTCCGAATCAGATAATTCAAAATCGTAGTGTGCATGTTCTTTTTATGATGCCATATTAATTCTTTGTTTCATTTTAAACAAAAACAATGATTATCTTGATGTTTTTTTTATGGAGCCAACCTAGAGTAGTGGATGCTTATTACGCTGCTTTTACTGCAGAGAATTTACTAGAGAAAATATTCTTTAACCATTTGCTGAAGAATGAGGCAAATAAATTAAGAACAAAATTTGCTAGAGACAAAAACAGTAGATCTACGTGAAAACAGTAGGTCTGGCAACGCTGATTGTTCCCTCGAATGGTTATCCTGTAAGTATCGCGCGACACTTCTCACGCTTGCGAAATGTACCAAGCGTAACATTTATGCATCTGTCGTCCTACTCGACCTTGGGGTCGATTCAGTGGTCGCTTGTCTCTTGGCGCACCTACCCAAATGGTACCTTTACTTGTGAAAATAGGTTCTTGATATTATGTTTCAAAGACTTTTGTTCTACATACTTCGTTTTTTAAGGAAAACTGAAAGATATTTTAATATACCTAACAATACTTTTGTGTTGATAATGGTTATTAATCGACTTAATGCGAGGCATCCTAGTTTGAATATTTTGTAAATATTTAACAACCTCGGTCTGGCAAATAGCTTCATTTATTCTGATACTTGTAAAAAGTTAATTAAGTTTAAAAAAATAATGTTTGAATTTTTTGTTTTTAGTGTCAAGCAAGAATCTGGATCAAACCCAAATAGTCCATTGGAAGCATCAAGTCCAAGTTCAATTCCTATTTCAGGTAGGATATTTTCATTTAACTTAAATATTGTAACAAACACATAGAATGTTCCATTTTATGAAAATCATTATGAAAATTAGAAATAAAGATAATATAGGATATGAAATGGTTTATACTGGAAGACGAGGTTCGATAAAAAAGCCAACTCGGTCACCGGAACTCATACCTATAGATTTTTCTATAGGGGTAACTTCAATTTAAGGTTTCTGGTACAGCTCCTGGGAGTATTGTTACGATTATTTACTCGAACAGTTTGATTATTTAATTTATTTACGCTAAGACACTAATTTATTTATTGACCTAATTTATTTAGTAACCTAATTTATTTATTAATTTAGTTTATTCATACAATACTATTAATTTATATGGACTATCTCCATAGATCAAATATCAGCGACTATTTCTGTAAATAAATAGTCAATATTTGGTCTAGTGAAATAGTCTTCCTAAATATAACACGACCTTGATTATTATTCTACTATTTTTGTTGTTGCTAAATTTTTCGAATATTTTACAATTTGATTCTACATAATCAATTGATTATTATTGCCAACAATTATGTATCATCAAATTGATATTAAAATATTCTCGAGATTTAGGTTCAACAAAAATAGCTGACTATTATCAAGGTCTTGGTATATTACCCTTGATAATATTTGTGTACTGAACGATCTCTTAACTGAACTCTCCGCTCCAACAGCAAAACAACTCATTTATACATATGTATATAGAAACACTCTTCAAAGAATGAAACCACGAAATCTAGAGCTGATTTTATGACGATTTAGCCTAAATTACCTTAATCCAAAAATGATTCCTAAGAGAGCTAGAGCTCTTTGAAGATAGTGCTCTAAAATCGGTTTAATTGAAATACCTTCCAAACGGATTTTTATTAAATGATAATTATTCTGTACATTTAATTTATTTGAATCTATCCAATCAAATTTCGTAAATAAGATTTTTTTTAATGAAGTCATAGGCAGCTCGTTTGGGTGGTGTATTGGATGATATTTTAATTAATTTTTTTGTCTTCGCCATTTTGAAAGGAAATTTAAAAAATTTCGTAATTTTAAACAAAAATGGTGCTCTTATCCCAAGTCTCCATGGCCAATCGTTTTCGAGAAAAATCGACCTAAACTTTTCATGTCTTTACATATGTTTTCATTGATTAACAAATAAATTTCAAAATTATGATAAGGTGGCGATGGAAAATAAACAAAATACCTAAGAATTGTATAAATACATATTAATCTGGTTTTACCCAAACTTTAGGTAGGTACTCAAAAAAATGTTTTCAATTAATGACTGCTTTTCTGAAATAAAAAAATAAATTCATGTAAAAATTAAAGTTTCTGTTGATACAATTTGTTTAAACAAAAATAATATCGAAATGATAACTGAAAGTATTAAACACAAAATTAAATCTAAAGCTTCTTGCAAAAATTCCCATATTATTTCTAAATTCGTTGCAAGCATTCTGAATGTGATTCTCTAAAGGTGATTCCGTGATTCAATTGGTTGCGAATAAACCATTGATTTGAGATATCCCCATACACAAAAATCGCATGAATTTACATCCGTAGACCTCGCTAGCCAAGCAATAGGACCGCCTCTTTCTATCCATCGGTCTCGGCAATTAATGTCTAAAAACTCACGAACATTCCTCCTAAGGTGAGCTGGACAACCATCATGTAAATACCACAAGTTCTGTCGAATATTTAAATTAATGTCATCTAATAAATCTGGTAAAGTAATTTATAAAAAGTCGAAATAATTCTCACCATTTAAACGATTGGGCAATTCTACAGGCCCAAGCAGATTGTCACCAAGGACACCTATCCATGCATTGATGCTAAATCTTTCCTGATGTTTAGTTTCTTTTATAACATTGAGGATTATCATCAACATAAGAGTAGTAATGTGCATTATGCATATTAAAAATTCCATCTCTTGTAAAAATAGCTTCATCAGAAAACAAAATATTTAAAAAGAATTGATGATTTTGATTTTCTTGCATTTGTAACCAAATAGAAAAGGCCACACGGGCAGGAAAATCACCATCATTAAGAGCCTGAACTTTTCTAAAATTAAATGGGTACAAGTTTTCCCGATGGACAATGTTCCACACAGATGATTTAGCAATATTAGGATACATTGCAGTTAATCTTCTTATGCCTGAAATTTCCTCGATTTCCATTAAAATATAATTCTCATATTCCTCGAATAAGTCAGCACATTTAACAGTTTCGTTGTTACTGGGAATTACAGATCCTGTTTCCTTAAGTCTTTGATGAAGAACTGTGAATGTTTTTGAAGCAGGATGTCTCCTATTTAAAAATTTCTCGGCATATCTACGTGACGCTGCTAGCGCATTACATTGCATTTCACCATACACTAAATGCATTTCAGCATATTCTTCATTACTAAACCGAACCATCTTTAACTTTTAATATTTTAAAAATTAAGATAATTCTAAAGAATAAGTAACACAAAACTTACTTACGGTATAAATCACGAGTCATTTGACATTTATGTAATTGTTAGTTGTTAGATTATATTAGATTAGATTAGATTAGATTAGATTAGATTTAATTAGGACTGTGGGCCACGTGGCCTCCCCCACCTCGACCTTTTCAGATCTATTGTGGATATCCTTGAATCGTTATTTAGAGTAACTTGTCTAATTCGGTCTTTTGTAGTAGACTCCATAGACTGGGAAGTAGTTCTCCGGTATAGCTAGTTGCCCTTGGTTTTTCATCTCCATGTGTAAGGAATCTCAGTCTTGCTAGACCTTCGTAGTAGCACAATACGTGTACTGCCGTTTCCTCCTCTTCCTGACAGAATCGGCACAAGGTCTCTTCTGTCAGACCGATATTATACATATGTTTGTTACAATGCCCTGTTAATAGACCTACTAGTACTCTAGTATTTTTCCTATTAAGGCTTAGTAGATGCTCGGTGAGTTTAGCCGATGGTCCTTTTATGAACTCTTCGGCCTGTCTCTGTCCTGGCGAGTTTTTCCACCACTCCTGAGATTTTTTAAACATCCACTGCTTTGTGCATGTTCTGATAGTTGTTTTTGTATGTAATTGTTAGTTCGTTTATTTTCCACAGCCATCTTATAATAATTAATTTAGAAATTTATTTGTTAGTCAATGGAAACATGAAAAGTTTAAATCGATTTTTCTCGATTTTCTCGATGGAGATTTCAGACAAGAGCATCATTCTTGTGTGAAATGAACGAAACTTTTTAAATATGAATTCAAATGGCGACTTTTCGAAAGACAAATAAAATGAAGTAAAAATATCCAATACCCCACCCAAAACAAGCCGATTATGACTACATTAAAAAAATCTTATTTACGAAATTTGATTGGTTAGATTTAAATAAATAAATGTACAGAACAATATCATTTAATAATTCGAGAGACGCTAAAATGGTGGCTCCCACCTTATCAAGACTGAGGCCCACAAGGGTAAACTCGTACGTAACAAAAACGAGAAATGATTTAACTTGGAACGAAATATAGAAAGCCGATAGTAGTATTAGCACGTTGAATTTTTTGGTTTGTAAAGCATTGGCATTATTTAGGTTAAACCATGTGATAAGTTTCACAAGCCTTGATTTTTAAAACCATTCTATATCGCCTTTTGATTAGGGTTTAAAAACTTGTTTGAGCAATTTATCCAATAATAATTGGCCCCTTTACCTCTTAAGCCTGCTCATGTAAAATATTTGGTCTTCTTACTTCGCTTATTTATATTCTATTAAGGATGAGTATTGCAACTATGTTAAAAGAAATAAATTGGCTTTCAGTTCATAATTATGTTCAGTACATGACTGATATTTATTTATAAAATAAAAATGACATAGTACTATCGCATCAGATTTATTAGAAAAAATTCAATATCATTCGCAATATGACAACTATAATACAAGAAACCAATCTGACTTTCATGTACGGCAAGCCATCACCAAAAGTTCCCAAAATACAATTTTTATTAAAGGTTTAAAAAATTTAATAGACTGCCTACGAAATAAAAAAAAATAAATGTTTTCAAAAGTAACCGCAAACAATACTTGATAAATAAACAGAACGGATTTACTTTCTTGTGATAATACTCTTTAAACCTGCCCTTTCTAAGTATTTCCCTTAATTTATTGTTATTTTACTCCTTGTTTTATTCGCATTTATTATAGATTATTTGTTTTGAGATCATGTACTTTATTTAAAAAAATTACTTGTTGTTTAAAAAATTACTTGATGTTATATTAATACCACTTACTATGTTTAAATTATTATTAGTTTTGTGAAGAGAGGTTATAGCAACTTATAGCCACAAAACTATTTTTGTGTTAAAGTAGAACCATAGAGAGCAATGCAATTTACAAAGGCCTTCTTTCAACATACAAATAAATGACAACTTTATAATTAAAATGAAAAAAACAACAAAATACCTTGGTATCATAAATGATCCAAATTTGAAATGGGCATTATATCCTACCTCTCTTTTATATAATAAAAAAGTGCTTTGTATAAGAACATTATATTATCTGTCTTGCTGTACTTTTATTTATGGAAAGCCTGAATTGAGATATCTATTATTTGCAATAAATATCAAAAGAAGTATACGTTTTTAAATAATTTGACATTTAAGAGCCATTCACATCTCCGAGCAAAAACTAATAGAGGGAGCGTGAAAACGAGTTTGTAGGCGATTGTTGTGTTAGCAACATCTGTAGAGAAAGTGAGGAAGCGGGCACAAGGGGGAAGGTAAACATCCTTCTTGTTCAGTGGCGTATCATTTACCTATTAAAACACACATTGTCCAAACGTTTTAATTTAAAAAAAAAACTAAAAAATTTGCTAATTTTACTATTTTTAAAATTAATACCGTCTTATATGTGTCTAATGCAGGAAATGAAACAAAATCACTGTAAAGGTCTAATTTTTTCAATTGAAGAATAAAACCTTAAAATCAATTTTATTATAAATAAATACAGGAGCGACTAGTTTCCGCCTTACAGGAACATCTTCAGGCCTGTAATACAATAATCTTTAATTATTATAATAGGTTGGTCACTTACGAGTAACATTAAATAGTATAAACCACAAAAATGGATCCATATTGTAGCGTTACAGCATTATAGAAATAAAGCTGTGAAAATAAAAGAGCAGTGCAAACGTAACTAAAAATAAGAAAACTGAGTACGGAACATACAAGAGAAGAGATGAGAATGAGCAATTACGAATGCATTTAAATTGCTCGGAATAAAAAATAAAGCTGATAATAAAGTGGTATAGTCCCCGTCAAAGAAGGTCTGGATATGTTAAAGAGGACGGCGTTTTCTCTGTAAATCTGGAAAATGTAAGAATGGAGAGAAGACGAATCTTGCTGGCTCATGTAGATGGCTAGAAAAAGGGGCGTATAGATGAAAGCTCCAGTAATTATCGTCACTTTCGTCTAATTTTTTATTCTCACTCACCGTTTCGGCTTTATCTTCGAAATTCATTTTTAAAAGAAAATAAAAGTAATCATTCATACAAGCATATAATAAAACAACATGAATTTATTATATTTAATAAGCTAATAAACGTTTGTTTCAATGAAAAAAAAAAAAATAATATAATATGCTTTAATATCAAAATCAATTTAAAAATACAACAGATAATAAAATGAAATAAATTAATACAAGTACAAATAGAAAGTTAATAACATACCTTCTAAAAGTAACACATTTTAAGTAGATAAATGTTTAATCTAATCTAAGTTTTCCCCCTTTTTAATATTATGAGGGTTTTTGTAGTTGAAATAAAAATTATAATTTATTTTGGTCCTAATAAAAATTTAAACATAGGTTATCAAAGAGTAAAATACATAATAGAACTTCATAATCTTAAATCGTTATCAAAAATTATTAATGGTAAAACTTCAAACAATAATTAGATTCTTAAACAAATTTCTAGTTTTTGTTTTGCAAAAGACTTTTTTGGCTTCTTCGGTTGCCTCTGCTACTTTTATTTTAGTAGTTTCGAGGAGAATTTTCCTATGGAAACCAGTAGAACCATCAATTGGTTGGTAAAATTTTGATATTTTGGGTCTGGTAAGTCTTGTTAAACTTTTTTCTTAGGAGAATATGGAGAATACAAATTTAATGTTAGATCAAAAGCTCTTAATTGAGAATTATATTTGCAAAGGCCGTTTTAATAATATTTTTAAAAGTTCTTGGAATTGTTGTTAACAGAAACCTGCAAAAAAATATATCATTTTATTCCCAAAATATAAGATATCACACAATGCATATTCATATAATATCATTGTGCTAGAAAAATACTAGGTAGGTACTGATACAATTTAAAAAAAAAGTATTTCGAGAAACTCAACTTTTAATGTCATCAATGTACTTAACGTTTTTATTGCTAAATAATTAATAATGTCATTTTGTGTAGTTCGTTGTGATTTGTATAATATATATTATAAAAACCTATTGTCAATGTTAATGTGCCAAGTTTTTTGAATAATTATGTCCTTGTTATAGTAAAAACACATTTAAACACATTTTTAAAGTTTTCTGGATTTCTGCTTTAAATTATCGTATAATTGAACTGACTAATTGTGTGTTTAAGTAAAGGTATATCTCTTTTTTGTTATAACAGTCTTTGTATATTGTTCTAACTTTTTAGATAATCAGAGAAAACAGTAAGACATCTTAATATATCCTATTTCACCAACAAAAATGTAGAATAATTAATCTCACATCAAACGAAAAGTCATTTTAGGATGTCTTAATAGGTTTTAACTTAAAAACCAAATAAAATGTATATTGCAAATAAATGAATGTTTTTATACCTGACTATAGCACCAGACAAATATTTTTTTAGATCATAATGATCTGCATAACTCAAAATAGTCAAAATCCACATTATTTAAGTTGTTCTAGTATTGTTTTAGCATAACGATGTAAACTCCAATAATAAATATTCACATTTTTTTGGGACGTTTTTTAAGGAAATAAAAAAAAAAACATAAATAATGTGATATTCTTGTTTAGTTTTGTACTATATAATATAGTTCATTAGGTAGTGATTTAGAAGCAAATTATATCATAATATCTAAATATTTATACCTATTTATATTTTGGACAGGAAGACTAATTTATGTTTTTGGCTCTGAATAGTTTTCTTAAGAATTTTAAAACCTTCCTTAGCTCTTTTGGGATATTCCATGCATATCTTAGAAGTTCATTTTGTTTAAACCTAAAACAAATTAAGTACAAAAAAATTAAAATTTAAATAATACACAAAATTATTCTTTTAGATTAGTTAAAAAAAGTGTCAACAAAAAAATGGCTATGCCTTTTTCTTTAAACTTAAGTTTCTCTACTTACTTTCTGTTTTAGTATTTTAGTAGCAGATGAATATAGTGTAGAAGTAGTGACAGGATTGATTATTATACTTCTTTCGTCGAAATTGAATGTTTCTTTAATATTTTCCTCCCCTGTGGTCTTTAATAAAAATGTTCATTAGCATAGAACGTTATTCAGGTAGTCACTTATTGAATTCTTATATTTTGGAACCATGTATTTTTTTCTCATATCAAGAAAAGGAAACCTAAAAAAATAACAATCAACTTTACAAAGATGTGATATTAAAATAATAATAAGTAATTAACCTTTACTATAATCATTATGAGACGGATGAAGACGAACTTAGCTGGAGTTTACTTGCTCTTAATTTTAATTTTTTGATAAGAAAATAAGAAAGTTTAATTGCAAATTAAAGGTGATTGCCTAATGCACCGCCTCTGATAATTAGGTTGTGTCTGTACTTACTTATGATATTATCTTGAAGAAGCATTTTCAACAGGCCTTTTACACATAAAGCATGTTTCACCATATTATTAGAGATAATAAATCTTAAATATACATTTACAACCCTTACAACGTTATAAATAATAATATTTTCCGTAAAATACAATAACGAAATTGGCATGTGTCAGAAAGTGTCAGAACTGGCGCTGTCCACGCGCTGTCAAACTTGGCAACGCTGATTAAATAAGCCAATTACAGAAGAGGTATTTTCCCCCTCGGGGGGAGTAGATGTTGCTAACAAAATTTAGCGCGGGGAAGGGGGGAAGACTCCCTCTAGTAGTAATTGCTCGGAGATTCACATATCACAGTTGACATCTTGATACTTGACAGGCACAGCCAAGCATTATTTTGATTTTTGCCAAATAAAATATCCGGTTAATTATTCTATGGGGTTGCGACAAAGAAATTTGATGAAGGTGTTTTTGTGGCTAGGGGCGAAATAGTAGGACGCTTAATAGCACCACCATAAAAAGTAATTTTTAAGAAACTGCTTATATATTTTTTCATAAATTGGCAGGCTTGGCGACTAATTTCGAATGAAAATAGCCTCCAAAATAGCTATATGGTTGCAAGTATGAAGGTCGCAACCCGCCTTAGAAATTTTACCTTTACTATCAACAGCTGTTGTTTGACAGGTCGTTAGAGAATGTTTGCAATTTATGGAATGTGAAGAATGTTAGGAATTTTGACGTTAGAAATAATTGAAATTCCTAAAATTGTTCACATAAGGAATGCCTAGGCGGATTTTAAGAAAATTGTTATTAAAGTAGTTAGGATGAACCGAAATTTCTGAAAATCAATAGGGTTCTAAGTTAGAAGTAATTATTCAAGAAAATCAAAACCGCAAGTCAATCAGAACTTTCGTTCTAGAGTTATCGTGCCGGCATACATACATACATACAGACGACCAGACGAAACATTTTTTTTTTGTATTTCGGATTCAGAAATGATCAGAAACATGAAAAAAAGTTTTTAAAAAATGGGGGT
The DNA here is from genome assembly GCA_927349885.1 of Psylliodes chrysocephalus. Lineage (NCBI taxonomy): Eukaryota > Metazoa > Arthropoda > Insecta > Coleoptera > Chrysomelidae > Psylliodes > Psylliodes chrysocephalus. The sequence goes on from OV651813.1 coordinate 40,733,794, forward strand.
CAGAAATTGTTTCGTCTGCACGAATGCAATACTGAGGCCCCATAGGAAGGGCCTCAGTAAAAAGCTGTTATGAAGGTATTTCAGTTAAACCGATTTTAGATAGCTATCTTCAAAGAGCTCTAGCTCTCTTAGAAAGCATTTTTGGATTAAGGTAATTTAGGCTAAATCATCATAAAATCAGCTCTAGATTTCGTGGTTTCATTCTTTGTAGAGCGTTTCTGGACACTCTGTATAAGTGATTTTTCTCGAATGTTCGCGTATTCGCCAGAACTTGTTACGATAATAATTCTAGACACCCTTTCACTAGAACCAGAACATTTATTCGATTGGTGCCTCCGGTATCACTTAGTAAACGACGGTTTCTTCGATTGTTGATTACGAAACATTGGCATATCTATAGGGGGTTTCTGAGTTTTAAGCACTTCATTAAATAGTCCCGGTAACGGGAAAATGGAGGTTGTAAAAGGCCCAAATAAGACAGAGAGCGACTTAAAGGATTAGAGGAGGAAAGTACTGGTCGAAAATTACGACGCTATTAATACAACGAATTGTTGAGTTTTGAAAGAGTTTAGCGATCGGATGTTTTAATGTCAGGAGTAGATGGAGCACATTTTGAAAAGTTACTACAAAAACTGTTTCTTGAATCTTTATTACATTCGAGACTATAATTTTAGTGTTTATTAGCATATCCTTACAATTACCTAAATCCAAACAAAATTACTATGAATTAAATACCTTTAAACCGATGTCTATTTTCGTTGAAATAATTATTGCTCCCATACTCTAAATGATAATTTTTTTTTATTCTCAAAAGAAAAGGTCCACATTCATGCATTTCAATCGGACTGGTTTGTAAAAAAAGGTTGACATTTAATAAAGTGAATTCTATTTAATTTAATACAAGTCTTTATCGCAGTGCCAAAGACATTCGAAAATATGAACAGGTAATCTAAAGACATTCCTAATTATATTTGATATTGAATCATCGATCATCTTCTGGAAAAATCAGAAAACCTGAACAGCTTGTCATAGTCTTTAATCTACGCCTTCAAACAGGAGAAATGATGCGATGTTGTCAATACTACGACTCTCAAAATATTTCAAATATGTATGATGTATGTTTTTTTTTTAATTATTTTCAGCCGATACATACTAAAAACATTTATTAAAAATCAAATAGAAAGCCAAATAATTCCCAAGAAATGTCATGCATCAAAAAAATAAAAAAGTCAAGAATATTAAAGCGATTAACAAAATGTTTCTAAAGTAGGCCATAAATAGGAGTCATGTCCGTAATAACTATTCGAGGTTCCAATTTAACTCCAAACTGAGATAGAAGAAGAAGAAGAAGAAGAAGAAGAAGAAGAAGAAGAAGAAGAAGAAGAAGAAGAAGAAGAAGAAGAAGAAGAAGAAGAAGAAGAAGAAGAAGAAGAAGAAGAAGAAGAAGAAGAAGAAGAAGAAGAGAAGAAGAAGAAGAAGAAGAAGAAGAAGAAGAAGAAGAAGAAGAAGAAGAAGAAGAAGAAGAAGAAGAAGAAGAAGAAGAAGAAGAAGAAGAAGAAGAAGAAGAAGAAGAAGAAGAAGAAGAAGAAGAAGAAGAAGAAGAAGAAGAAGAAGAAGAAGAAGAAGAAGAAGAAGAAGAAGAAGAAGAAGAAGAAGAAGAAGAAGAAGAAGAAGAAGAAGAAGAAGAAGAAGAAGAAGAAGAAGAAGAAGAAGAAGAAGAAGAAGAAGAAGAAGAAGAAGAAGAAGAAGAAGAAGAAGAAGAAGAAGAAGAAGAAGAAGAAGAAGAAGAAGAAGAAGAAGAAGAAGAAGAAGAAGAAGAAGAAGAAGAAGAAGAAGAAGAAGAAGAAGAAGAAGAAGAAGAAGAAGAAGAAGAAGAAGAAGAAGAAGAAGAAGAGAAGAAGAGAAGAAGAAGAAGAAGAAGAAGAAGAAGAAGAAGAAGAGAAGAAGAAGAAGAAGAAGAAGAAGAAGAGGAAGAGGAAGAAGAGAGGAAGAGGAAGAGGAAGAGGAAGAGGAAGAGGAAGAGGAAGAGGAAGAGGAAGAGGAAGAGGAAGAGGAAGAGGAAGAGGAAGAGGAGAGGAAGAGGAAGAGGAAGAGGAAGAGGAAGAGGAAGAGGAAGAGGAAGAGGAAGAGGAAGAGGAAGAGGAAGAGGAAGAGGAAGAGGAAGAGGAAGAGGAAGAGGAAGAGGAAGAGGAAGAGGAAGAGAAAGAGGAAGAGGAAGAGGAAGAGGAAGAGAAAGAGAAAGAGAAAGAGAAAGAGGAAGAGGAAGAGGAAGAGGAAGAGGAAGAGGAAGAGGAAGAGGAAGAGAAGAGAAAGAGGAAGAGGAAGAGGAAGAGGAAGAGGAGAGAGGAAGAGGAAGAGGAAGAGGAAGAGGAAGAGGAAGAGGAAGAGGAAGAGGAAGAGGAAGAGGAAGAGGAAGAGGAAGAGGAAGAGGAAGAGGAAGAGGAAGAGGAAGAGGAAGAGGAAGAGGAAGAGGAAGAGGAAGAGGAAGAGGAAGAGGAAGAGGAAGAGGAAGAGGAAGAGGAAGAGGAAGAGGAAGAGGAAGAGGAAGAGGAAGAGGAAGAGGAAGAGAAGAGGAAGAGGAAGAGGAAGAGGAAGAGAAGAGAAGAGGAAGAGGAAGAGGAAGAGGAAGAGGAAGAGGAAGAGGAAGAGGAAGAGGAAGAGGAAGAGGAGAGAGAGGAAGAGGAAGAGAAGAGGAAGAGGAAGAGGAAGAGGAAGAGGAAGAGAAGGAAGAGGAAGAGGAAGAGGAAGAGGAAGAGGAAGAGAAGAGGAAGAGGAAGAGGAAGAGGAAGAGGAAGAGGAAGAGGAAGAGGAAGAGGAAGAGGAAGAGGAAGAGGAAGAGGAAGAGGAAGAGGAAGAGGAAGAGAAGAGGAAGAGGAAGAGGAAGAGGAAGAGGAAGAGAAGAGGAAGAGGAAGAGGAAGAGGAAGAGAAGAGGAAGAGGAAGAGAAGGAAGAGGAAGAGGAAGAGGAAGAGGAAGAGGAAGAGGAAGAGGAAGAGGAAGAGGAAGAGGAAGAGGAAGAGGAAGAGGAAGAGGAAGAGGAAGAGGAAGAGGAAGAGGAAGAGGAAGAGGAAGAGGAAGAGGAAGAGGAAGAGGAAGAGGAAGAGGAAGAGAAGAGGAAGAGGAAGAGGAAGAGGAAGAGGAAGAGAAGAGGAAGAGGAAGAGGAAGAGGAAGAGAAGGAGAGAAGAGGAAGAGGAAGAGGAAGAGGAAGAGGAAGAGGAAGAGGAAGAGGAAGAGGAAGAGGAAGAGGAAGAGGAAGAGGAAGAGGAAGAGGAAGAGGAAGAGGAAGAGGAAGAGGAAGAGGAAGAGGAAGAGGAGAGGAAGAGGAAGAGGAAGAGGAAGAGGAAGAGGAAGAGGAAGAGGAAGAGGAAGAGGAAGAGGAAGAGGAGAGAGAGAAGAGGAAGAGGAAGAGGAAGAGGAAGAGGAAGAGGAAGAGGAAGAGGAAGAGGAAGAGGAAGAGGAGAGAAGAGGAAGAGGAAGAGGAAGAGGAAGAGGAAGAGGAAGAGGAAGAGGAAGAGGAAGAGGAAGAGGAAGAGGAAGAGGAAGAGGAAGAGGAAGAGGAAGAGGAAGAGGAAGAGGAAGAGGAAGAGAGGAAGAGGAAGAGGAAGAGGAAGAGGAAGAGGAAGAGGGAAGAGGAAGAGGAAGAGGAAGAGGAAGAGGAAGAGGAAGAGGAAGAGGAAGAGGAAGAGGAAGAGGAAGGAGAGGAAGAGGAAGAGGAAGAGGAAGAGGAAGAGGAAGAGGAAGAGGAAGAGGAAGAGAAGAGGAAGAGGAAGAGGAAGAGGAAGAGGAAGAGGAAGAGGAAGAGGAAGAGGAAGAGGAAGAGGAAGAGGAAGAGGAAGAGGAAGAGGAAGAGGAAGAGGAAGAGGAAGAGGAAGAGGAAGAGGAAGAGGAAGAGGAAGAGGAAGAGGAAGAGGAAGAGGAAGAGGAGAGGAAGAGGAAGAGGAAGAGGAAGAGGAAGAGGAAGAGGAAGAGGAAGAGGAAGAGGAAGAGGAGAGAAGAGGAAGAGGAAGAGGAAGAAGGGAAGAGGAAGAGGAAGAGGAAGAAGGAAGAGGAAGAGGAGAAGAGGAAGAGGAAGAGGAGAGGAAGAGGAAGAGGAAGAGGAAGAGGAAGAGGAAGAGGAAGAGGAAGAGGAAGAGGAAGAGGAAGAGGAAGAGGAAGAGGAAGAGGAAGAGGAAGAGGAAGAGGAAGAGGAGAGAGGAAGAGGAAGAGGAAGAGGAAGAGGAAGAGGAAGAGGAAGAGGAAGAGGAAGAGGAAGAGGAAGAGGAAGAGGAAGGAGGAAGAGGAAGAGGAAGAGGAAGAGGAAGAGGAAGAGGAAGAGGAAGAGGAAGAGGAAGAGGAAGAGGAAGAGGAAGAGGAAGAGGAAGAGGAAGAGGAAGAGGAAGAGAGAAGAGGAAGAGGAAGAGGAAGAGGAAGAGAAGAGGAAGAGGAAGAGGAAGAGGAAGAGGAAGAGGAGAGGAAGAGGAAGAGGAAGAGGAAGAGGAAGAGGAAGAGGAAGAGGAAGAGGAAGAGAAGAGAAGAGGAAGAGGAAGGAAGAGAAGAGGAAGAGGAAGAGGAAGAGGAAGAGGAAGAGGAAGAGGAAGAGGAAGAGGAAGAGGAAGAGGAAGAGGAAGAGGAAGAGGAAGAGGAAGAGGAAGAGGAAGAGGAAGAGGAAGAGGAAGAGGAAGAGGAAGAGGAAGAGGAAGAGGAAGAGGAAGAAGAGGAAGAGGAAGAGGAAGAGGAAGAGGAAGAGGAAGAGGAAGAGAGGAAGAGGAAGAGGAAAGAGGAAGAGGAAGAGGAAGAGGAAGAGGAAGAGGAAGAGGAAGAGGAAGAGGAAGAGGAAGAGGAAGAGGAAGAGGAAGAGGAAGAGGAAGAGGAAGAGGAAGAGGAAGAGGAAGAGGAAGAGGAAGAGGAAGAGGAAGAGGAAGAGGAAGAGGAAGAGGAAGAGGAAGAGGAAGAGGAGGAAGAGGAAGAGGAAGAGGAAGAGGAAGAGGAAGAGGAAGAGGAAGAGGAAGAGGAAGAGGAGAGAGAAGAGGAAGAGGAAGAGGAAGAGGAAGAGGAAGAGGAAGAGGAAGAGGAAGAGGAAGAGGAAGAGGAAGAGAGAGGAGAGGAAGAGGAAGAGGAAGAGGAAGAGGAAGAGGAAGAGGAAGAGGAAGAGGAAGAGGAAGAGGAAGAGGAAGAGGAAGAGGAAGAGGAAGAGGAAGAGGAAGAAGAAGAAGAAGAAGAAGAAGAAGAAGAAGAAGAAGAAGAAGAAGAAGAAGAAGAAGAAGAAGACAAAAATGGACAAAATAGCGCAAGACAAAATAGCGAAAGGATAAAATAGCGCAGGACAAAATAGCGCTAGGAAAAAATAGCTCAACGACAAAATAGCGGAGGAAAAAATGGCGCAAGGACAAAATAGCGCGTAACGCACAAGATATGTTTTTTAATTAATGAAATTCATTGAAATAATGCGTAACAAACACTGTTCCAACGACGCCTATTTAGAGAATGCTGCGACAAATTTGTGCCGAGACAAATACATGAGAGACAAATTAGCGTCTGATATAAATAAAGTGAGAGCAATTAACGCCTCGTCCAATTATAGTGAGTCAAGTAAGGGCTTTTTCAAAAAACAGTGATACAAATTAACGCGTAACAAAATATGACAGTATTCTAATTAAAGTTAACCTGTGCGGCCTGGAGCTATGGTGGGTTGCTGTATATGGCTCCAGGCCGCAGAGGTTAGGTAAATTAGATACGATTTTTTCAATTTTTATAATTTTATGTCAATTGTTTTCAAAGTAACATGCGATGGCATATCCTGCGCTATTTTGTCCTTGCTATTTTGTCCTGCGCTATTTTTCCCTTGCACTATTTTGTCCTGCGCTATTTTTCCTTGCGCTATTTTGTCCTTGCGACATTTTATCCTGCGCTATTTTGTCTACGGTATTTTGTCCTGTGCCATTTTGTCCTGCGCTGTTTTGTCATGGAGCCTGTTGAAACATATTCGTGTGATAAGATTACTTACTCTGCATATAAGAGACAGAAATCTCATACCATGTTATTTTTGAATGCGAAGCTATTGGTACACTTGGTAGGGAACCTAGTAAAACTAACCAAAGACACAGGACTATTCAAATATGGTACATGAATAGGGGAAACCAAGGTAATATTCAATGACCCAAGTGTTCTGGGGTAAATTCAAACCCTTCCTGCTTATAACCAATAAAGATGAAGAAAAGCCACATTTCCTGAAACTTTAAACGGCTTGGCATCGCCGCTCACCGACGCAGGATACCGCCTCAAGCCACGGACATCATCTCCGTAGCTCACCAGTACCAGCAGCAAAAGCAACAGCACCAACAACACTGTTAAGCCTCCGGGACTGACCCGAGGCTATCCGACTCCACAGTATAAGAGGAATAACCGCAACGGCCGTTCACCTTCGTCGAGTGCCAGAGCATTCACAAAAAGAGAATCTCTTCGGCATCGGCTGCGGTGGGTGTGAGAATTTGGAGGGTAGCGACATCGAAAGACTGCATTATTTTGTATATATTTAATAAATTAGCTAATAGGTACTATACGATTTGTGTACAATATTACGTAATATGAAAGTATTTTTTTGTATACAGGGTGGGTCACCGGTAACGCCTCGGTATGTAGACCGTAAACTATTTTTTTTTAAATCTGTGTTTACACCCACATGTATATCAGAAAATGCAACAATTTATAAATAATTTCAATTATACAGGGTTCTCCGGAAAAGTGATTATTTTTCAAAATTAGGGTTTTTAAACGGGACACTTGTATTTTATTTTATATTTAAATTCTCCTCGCTTTTTCCATTATACAAATTCTAGATAGTATGGGATTACACAGGGTATTTTACACACTGTAACCACTTTTATATGAAAATCGTATTGATTTTAATGACCTGTGTACGGCAAAAGAAATCATTTTCTTGTGATAAAAGTTTTTCGATGTTAGTATTTTTTTCAATTCGAAACAATTCTATACAGGTGCGTTAAAGCTCAAATGAAATTTTGAATTGACACCCTATTTTTTATATCACCATTCAAAAGAATCCTAATTATCCATTTATTTGAGTAAAGCATTCCCGAGGTATTCCCTATACTAAAGTTAATAAGTTTTGGAGATTTTAAAATTTAAATTACAAAAAGGATAATTCAATAATAATTAAGATTTAATTGGTTGCTGGTTAATTAGTAATTAGAATTTAACCATCTGTAATTTGTTATCAACTGAGTAAGTTTTTGACAATATCTAATGGGATTTTTAAATTTAGTAAGAAATAAATAAAAATAGCAACCACAAATCACATATAATACCTATTTTATTCTAAGTTTATTAAGTGTTATTTTGGCAGATTTTATTTAATTAGAAGAGTTTCTCTAAGTGGTCTGTAATAATAATTATGGAGGCCAAAAGGTGGTTTTTAAATGTCAAACTTACATTTCTATGGTTTCCTAAATAACACTTTTTTTTATTTACGATTAAGGTTCATAATAGACTTTTTTAAAAATAAAAAATATTGTAACCTAATTACATTAGTAGATAATAACGAACTGTCAGTATTGGTGTTTCAAATATAATAACATGCGAAATAAATGTGTGACGGTTTTATACTTTTTTATTTACTTTTCAGTCATTACGTGATATCAATAATTTGTAGCTATGATTATGATAAATTGAGCGACGAAGACACTAACTATATTACCCATGCCTTGAGTAGTTTTAGGCGGATGCAAATCAGTGAACACGACTATGGTCACGTAGACCTTTGTTTACAGATGTCCATAACAAAACACCTGAGCACCGAGCACAGGACCGTCTCTAAATATACTATGTTTTAAAACAATTGCTTCATGTGTTATCCTAATGTTTTATGTTTTCCAGCGGGTTCAAGTTGTTGGAGTTATCCAGTCTTTATGCACTCATTCTGGCCTTCTGCTCTGCTACAAGGTCAAGGGGTGAGAGGTTTAGAATAATTAAATAGAGGCTGATGTCGGTGTAATGCTTTAATCAAAAATACAATTTATAATAAAATATATTATATTGTTATTAACATTTTGAAGTATTTATGTAATAGAAAGAATTAAGAGAAGGAGAAATGTATTGTCGGTACTAAACTTGAAAATAAAAATATTTCCAATGCTATAACCTGAACCAGAAGATTATCACTTTTATTCCTATATACAAGATGTTAATTTTTCCAAAATGACGCCGGAAGAACGGTATATAATAAGGGATGCTATTTATTAGACAAAGGTATAACAGTGCACATCAGCCCTCTAGTGGTAGAGATCTATCCATCTGTCCAATCACGACAAGCAGTCAGGCAATAGTTCATGAGAGTCTCTCTTTATTTACCTCACGTGCAAATATAATTAGGCGTCTCATCTTTATTATCCATGGGTTAATGTATATAATATTAATATGTTTACGCATCGATAATCATCAGATAGCGGCAAAATTTTGTTTTTTTATTTATATAATTAATACTTGATTTACTAATATTTGTATCAATTTAATTACCAACACTACAATGATTACAGCGCATAATTTCTATCTAAATAAATCATTTTTCTTTGTGTACAGATCTTGTCGCTACCTTCAGCAACAAAAAATAAGTGAGTAAGAATTCCTTGTTCATCGTTGCTGGTATCGGAATCGGCCACATCACTAGGAAGCACATTATTAGCGCACCTATAATTATAAATCGTGAGAAGAACGACTCATTTGTTTTGTTCAAATGCATGCAACTTAAGCATATAGGCATAGGTAAGAGGTACTTAAAGCGTGTGCTGATATCCAAAGTTTTATTTGTTCACGGTAGGAAAATTCATTGCAACTCGGATGGAATGTATTCGAGACAAAAAATGAACGGTCTATAATTGGTTCCTCCTATTCCTGATTAAGGCTGCGTTTCTATCTATTAATATTTATAATAATGCCCTCGAGAAGCAATAAGGACCGCTTCTTAAAAGTAAATCGCTTCATAGTTTTATCATTGCTAGAGAATGTTTTAATTCTATAAAACTAGTTCGTGTTACTTATCCACAGCTATTTTTTATTTTACCCTTTCTTCAAATCATAAAATAGTTTAGTAGATTTATACGTAGCATTTAGGTTGACACTGTAGGGGAGCAGTAATTAGTTTTACTGATGATACAGCCCTATAATATAAGGGTGACAATTGGGACAACATAAGAAATGATAACCTTATTTAAGAGGAGTATTTACTTGGCTTTAGAGCAGAGGATGCAAGGGTTCAAATCTAAAAAGATGTCGTTTTAATTAAAAGTAATAAAAATGTTAAAAAGCGCTAGAAGGGAACAATATATTTAATTTTTGCCTACAGGGGCATTTATTTTTCTTACAATCAAAATGAAAAAAGAAAAAAAATACTTTGAAAGCTTTTTCGTCTATAGGGTGACACCAACAAAATGTATATTTGTTTCTACTATTTACAAGGGACAAACAGTAAGTATGTGATTTGAATTTATTTTGTTTTATGTTTGTACACTTTGTTGGTAATTTTTACAAGGTATACAGTGAGATATGATTTATAAATATATTTTTGTTTAATTTTTATATCGCATGGTTTTTTTTTAATGAATACCTCTTCGAGTTAACAACATAATTCCAGCATGCTAACAACCCTTTAATCTGTTAAAGTAATGTATATTTTTTCGATCTAAGTAAATCATTTTTCTTGCTTTAATCTGTCGCGTGATGCGCGTTGCAAACCAAGATTTTCTAAAAAGTTTGCCAATGTCTGTAGATGAGAAAAAAAAAAACGATTGAGACACGAGAGCAAGCTGATTGTGTACAATGAAAGACGAAAACGAGTCACTACTTCAAAATTTGGAGAAATTTGTAAAAAAGGTTTTCTTTAAAAAAAATCTGTTACTAATCCCGAGTTATTTTTTGTTATAAACAAAAATTTGGAATTGAAAACTAGGTTCAAATAATCGTATATAATCATGTCTAGCCACTGTTAAAAATATGAATTAATAAGTACAGTTTCTTTCTATACTTATATTTACTATTACTCTATGTATTTCTTTCTACTGTATAATAATATAGGTAATTTTAATAATTTGCTAAATATTTAACTGATACTGAACATATATTATTTATTTATTTATTTTTATTACCTATTGTTAAAGATATGATTTTTTCTAATTTTACCCACATACGTCTAAGTGTACAAGCGCACAAGGTTGAGTTGTTTTAGATAAACTACTTCCAAACGAAGATCTGTGCATTTTCCCATTAATGCATATTTCACAGAAACTGTCATTCGAATCAATATATTCTACACAATACTTTTATAATATGTTTCTAACGTGGTTAAATTTTTGGTGGGCAAATCTTTTATGCCAAAAAAAGAATATATTGAGCTGCATCCTTGTAAATTCGATTTTTGCATAATTTCTTTTTTTGACATTGATTTTAATGAATTTTTTTAATGCTCTTCCGCAATACTATCAACATTTGACTCTGATAAACTAGCTAAAGAATGATTTGCATAGTCGATTTTTAGCTTCATAATGAAAACTTTGTTGTGTCGATCTACTATTGCGAGAACCTTGCCATTTCGTTCAAAATGACATTTTTCTGAATTTGCACTTATAGCCTTTATCTAAGCGCTTGCAACAGAAAAAAGATTTAACTGAAGTTTTGGGACCAATAAAACATTGTTTAACATAGTTGGAATATTTTTTGAGTTAATTTCCATTAATACATTGATATTTCCAATTCCCACTTCTTTCAATAAAGTGCCATTGCCAATTTTAACTGATTTGTTTATGGGATCAATTTCTTCAAACCAATCTTCCTGCCAAGTCATGTGTTCACTAGCACTAGATAATTTATAATAATGACAAAACAGATAAAACAATTAATTTTAGTATAAAAGTATGGAAAAAAATCGAAGTAAAATTTTTGACGAACTTTTTTGAAAAATTACTATCTAGGTACCAATATTCATTATCAAGCAATTTATTGTTGTATACTGCCACACTAATAAATACATTCTTATAGCTATTTCTTTCAGGACTTCTGTTTTCTTTTGAAATTCTTATTCTGCAAATTTCTTTTTCACAGTAATGACAGTAATTTTACTGTAGTTGGGTTAATTTGCTTTATTTTTAAAACACTGACTTGCAGAATGACCAAATTCTCCGCAACCTTTACATGATTTGGCTGCTAAGGCACAATTCTCTTTATGTAGATCATGCTCTTTTTGCTGCATTCTTTCCTCATCAATTAAGAGTCTGGAGGTTAAAGTATTTAATTGTTGATCTATAATAAGAACTGATTCCCAAGCAGAAATAAAATGTTTATATGAAGGATGTAAAGACTTAAGATCTTTGTTATAAGTATTTGATTCTAAACATTTTCTCCAGCTTGTTTTAACTGATTAACCACTGTCTCAAGTCTTGATATATACGAAGATATACCTTCACCTTCATATTTACAATTGAAGAACTTATGTTGTAAAATATGGAAACTAACATCTGATTTCTGTTCGTAGACAGATAACAGCTTATTCAACATTTCATTAGCTGATTCACAAGTAAGCAAGTGATTTATGGGACCTTCTTCTATTCTAGTAACTATGACTTCCTTAGCTTGGTTATTTTTCTTCTCCTATTCCTTGAATGCCTTATCATAATTATCTCCCTCGACTATTTTATTTGGTACCGAGTCTACGATATTAATTAGTTCTTTTGAACTAAGAATGATCTAAATCTGAAACTTCCATACGTTCCAGTTATCTTTTCCTTTTAACTTTATAAAACTTCCTTGATTTGTCTCATCCATTTTCATATACAAGTATTAACAACTAGTATTATGTATATCGACTGGCAACAATTATTCGACCTATTTATTACGCTGGGCCCATAAACTATTGGAAATGGTAAATTATATTAAATAAATAGTAAATTTATGAACTGACAAAATTTTATTATTTGACAACTACTATCAAACATCAAAAAAACAAAAATATCATAACACAAATTATTTCAACATATTATTGTCATTGTCCTTCAACAATAAGCCATATGAACACAGTCGTTGAGAATAAATTATTATTATTATTATAATATTTGTCAATAAAATGATGTATATGCAACTGTAGTAATATTGGTTAGTTAGATGTCAGTAATTTCTTACCAAAACACAGTTTTATTTATAAATAATCTAGTCAGAAAAAATATTGTATGTAACACGTTACGAAATGTCGTTTTATTTAACTCGTTCATGTTGCGGGACCTCGCTTAGGTCGTCTAGCAAATATTCAGTAGTTACATAAAATAATGCATTTCGTAATGATTTAATATTCGGATATATAGAATGATTCGTGTAAATAATAATAAAAATGCAGTTTCCTGTCTCAAAAAAAACCTTATGTAAGATACACACAATATATAAACATGTTGATAATTGGACGAAGTAGCAGAATTAGGAATAAAAATGTTTGGTTTGCTATTTAAAAAAATGCCGATGACGTCACTATATTTATACCCGAATTAGGTCAAAAAGAACGAAAATTAAAAAAAAATTATGTTTTTGGATTTTTTAAAAATCATTACTTTTTCTTTTATTGAATTTATTCTTTGCTTTGGACTCGCATAGCATATACCGGGTGTCCAAATAAGAAAGGTTGCCAGCTGTCGGCGCCTGTAGGATATAGCCTGTATCATAAAAACTGTGCTTAAGAGGAAACACTAGCAAATGTTTTCATGTTCTAGATGCTGTGTAAATGATAAACAGATAAACGAGTGGGAGAGTGGTAGTCAAAATTCAGTAAAATTTCTCTCAGAGTACGATTTGACTTAATTTTGCATTTTTTGATAAACAAAGGTACCCATTTTTTATAATTGTACATGCCCGCTTTTGGCGTAATTAGGAAATTGAAAATAATTTCCTGCTATTTTTAGGAACCAGTTGTGGCCTTTCTTCTTTATATACCTGATACATAATCAATTTCTATGAAGCCAAATCAGTCTACAAATTATACATTTCTAACTCCTTTTCTGTAATAGTCATAAAAATCTTTATGTTGTACAATATTTTTTTGTTTTACCTAAATTGGTAGATTTTTATAATATGTATATACAGGAATATCCCAAAACGACTGAAAGCAAAGACGCCATTTAAAACAAAATTATTTTATTATTTTTTTTACATATTTATTGAATTTAATTAAGCTTTTACTGGATTAAAATTTTTTTATTTTATCCTTCCTAATAAAAAACATTTTTAAAGAGTAAATGAAAGATTCATGAGTGATATTTTATCTGATTTTTTTTTGAAACCATGAACTTATAAAAGATGTGGATGTCACTGAAGCTTCAAAAATATATTATTACATCACTGGTCTTCAAAGTAGCATCAATTTATTGTATTAATAATTATTTCTCTCATGATAATTCCCATATTGAATGCATAACTAACCCACACTTTATTTACAGAAAAAACTCAGAATTCATTAAAAAAATTACATCCTTAACCAATTTTTTTACAAATCTTTTCATACGCGTTTTAAATGAATTTTTTGTGACTTTATTATTCAATTATTACTTTACTCTTGAGTGTATTTTTGATTTCTCTCGTATAAAGGCATTTATTTTAAATTTTATTTAATTTAGTATTTGATTTTAGACAAAACACCAAATTTTATTAAAAATTCATCTTAATAAGAAAACGTTAAAAAATGAGTCTCCTTGTATATATAATTTATATTTGTGTAAATTGTAAATATATGCATAACAGTGTAGTTTCCTTTAAATTGAAGACAATTTTAAGATATGGCAATACAGCGTCAAAACTTTCGATACTTTTGCTCCATCCGACACCTATAACTTAGGTCCTGAACTAAAATTCAATATGGACGCAGGAAAATTATCAATTTTACATGAAATCGTAATATGTGCACAGTTTAAAAAGTACGCAACATTTATTAAAATTTGGCAAGAATATTCAAACAATATGTAGAATGCTGTAAAGTTTAATGAATTGCATCTGTGACTATCACTTTTATATTTTTTAAAAGTATTTAATAATTAGCAGACAAATGAAATTGTCTGATTGCAATCATTAAACATTTTTCGATAAGCTGCCTTAGTTTCAGTAAAATCCATCCACTGAAAGATACGTTCTGTAAATAATTGTAAACCTCTGTTTTTACCATGTAAAATACACTGAAGTGGCGGATTTAAAAACCATTTTGTGAAAGGTTTAACAGACCTAAAAAGGTTACATCTTAGTCTTTTACGTATTTTGTTTTATCAGATCATTAGTAAAAACAAGATACACATCTACAAAACAAAACAACACTAGAATAACGGGAAAGCATAAAAAAGAGACATTAAAATTATAAATATAAAACAAGTTCAAAAAATGTTTACATATGCTAATAATATAGAAGAATAATATTGAGGCGTTCGTATTTCCATTTTCAATGATAATTTTTTGGGAGCGGCCAATAACAGTTTCTCGAATTTTTTTTACAACGATTATAAATTCTTACAAATGTCGATACATTTAAAGATGTGGATTAGGTAATTTTAAAGTCTATTAATAATAGCATTTACTTCTTCGTTCGCGAATAATCTAGTATTGGGACCACTCCTTAGCAATCGGATTGCTTTAAGCTGAACGGGAAATTCTACCGTGATTAAAAGAAGATATATCAAAGGTAATTACTTTAGGCAAGTATACGGATGAGGTTGCATACCTAGCTACCGATTTAAAAACTTGCTGGAATCTTACTTAAGGATTAAAATTCAAGGAAATAAATAATTTTGAATTTTTCAATGATTATTTTAATATATTTTATTCTAGTTTAGGGTTTTTTATATGCAGTTTTGTTTTCTTTCGACTCAATAAATATTTGTTCTGCTATTAATGAAGCAAAATATTTTTAAATATTTTGTACGTTTATATGCAGGTAAGGAGAATAGTATCCGTCAGCGAATGTAGCTGCAGTTGTGTCTTTTAGAGTTGACAAGTCACTAGTATAGAGTAAGTATAAGATGGGTCCAAGAACGAGTTCCTTGATATAATCCAGCTCTTATTTGTTTTAAATTAGAATATTCGTCTTCCTGCTCGATTCTGAAAAGCCTGTCTGAGGCTTGGGCAACGTCTAAAAATACTGCAGAGCAGACTTATTTTCCTTCAAGGGCATGTTCTATGCCTTCTATGATTCTATACACTTGATCAATAGTAGAATGGTTCTGTTGAAAATTAGATATCAATTTTGTATCTTCTATCAGAGGTATTAATCTCTTTAGCAGTAATTTTTTAAATAATTTTGACACGATTGATAAGAAAGAAATATGCCTATAAGACTTAACGTCATTCGGCGGATTTATTGTCTTTGGCAACATTATTAGCTCTGCAACATTGTTACGTCTGCAACTTTCCAACATCCAGGAACATGTTTCAATCTGTAAGCTGCATTGAACAAGTATGTCAGCATGACAATATCTTTTCTAGACAACTGCTTCAAGATTTCACCAGTAAATAAATCGAAACCTGATGCTTTCTTCGGATTAAGGTTAGTATTAATGTCTTCTGCTACTTCTTTCAGTGTAACAAAGGGTGATGTTTTCAGATTGTTCATTGTCTATAATAATAATATCTGACAAATGTTCAGCAAATAAGGCTTTCTATTTATTGTTCATTGCCCATACTCTCTTTTAATGAGAGGGGTGAAGCGAATAGGTCTTAATAGGTCTTTTAATTCCTCTTGTAGCTTTCCATATAGAGTGATCTGTGTCTTCATCTTGTAAGAGGTCCTGTAGGTATGAATTAGTTGATTCTTCCTCGAGCTTTTCAATTTCTCTTCTGTTTTTGAGTTTTATTGTTTAAAATCGTCTTATATCAAATTGATCTCTAGATTGTTGCCATTTTCTTCTTGATCTTTTTTTTAACAATGTTTTGACCTTAACAGGTTAGTTTATTCTCTTTGTCAAATGGGTAATTTCTTTGGTGTTATTGTAAGCAGCTGTTTGAACAATTTGGTAAAGTTTTCAACTTCCTCATCAAGTTGTTTCAAACGTATATTCAGATTGATCTTGTTTTGAAGTTCAATTCTATTCTGTTCAATAGTTTTGCTGGTAAGAGTAGGTCGCGTTTATTTTTGAATAACTACTGTTTCAGTCAAGGTCAGAATTAGATCAGAATGATCAAATTCTAAATCAAAATTTTCTTCAACTTCAATAAAGTTAGAAGAAACTTTTCTTAAAATAAAGGAACCTAGCAAGTTAGGGATTTTGTTGGGATCCGTGGGCCAGTAAGTAGGTTTACCTGTAGAATGATAATTGTAATTCCTCTGACGGATATCTTTTCTTAATTCACTACCTTTGGTCGTAGTTAATCTGGATTCCAAGTCTACATGTTTAGCATTAAGGTCCCTCCGATGATAAACCTCTTTCCAGGATATTGCTAAAGGGTTAGATAGACTTCTTCCTTAAGACTGTGCCTGCTGCTGGGTGTTAAGAAAGACTTTTAAGTCATATTTTTTGTTTAGAGGGCCATTGCAATTCCATGTAGCGATTCTTATATCTTTAAAAGTTAAAATTTACTTCTCGGAATAGTTTCAGTATTTCTGGCCTCTAGTGTGTCGAGTCTTTCATTGATTCGTTCAAGAGTTTTTATGATACTCTGTATAGGTCGTAAGGTAGTAAAATATGTCAATGATGAAGTAGATGAGGGTACTACTGATACATTTTGGGCTATTTGTGAAAAAGACACACTAGATCCGGGTTTGGGTCAATCGCTTTTGATTGGGTAGTAGGTTTCTTGGCTTTAGAAACAATTTCTTCTTTTTTGTAAGTCTTTAGCAACAGTACATCCTCTGTAATTTGCAGGATGAGCTTCTTAGTAGTTGAAACATTCTACAGGAGTATTCCTGGCTTTGGGCATTCAGCTGTCTTGTGATAACCAGCACACATAACATAGCATGCATAATGGTAGACAAATAAATTCAATTTTACTATTGACTGTAGTTCTCTTAAGTTTATGAACTACTTCTCTAATCTTAAAACTATTTTTATTTAATTCTTCGGCGATATCTGTTGTAGAAGTTGACGGGTGCATTTTTTTTTCAGTACTTTACTGGATCGGGTAGTGGTCTATATTCTTTATCAGAGCTGATGAATTTTAATCTGTTGGTCATTAATCACACTTGTCTTGTATTTAAAATTTTTCATTGAGTACATTATGGTCTTTAACATTGCTTAAAATGAACGGTGGTGGCTTAACGGCTGTAAGAATCCTAGTTGTCTCTTTTTTAGGGCTTTCTTCGATTTTATTCGACGTTCTTTGATGATTCAGCAGCTTTTCGCTTTTAGACATTTTTGGATTTAGACAGAAGCCAATCTGTTTCTCTGGCATCTAATTTTTCTTCATCACCTGAGTTGAGTGGACTAAAATTCATTTCTTTTTGTGAGTTTTCTTTCTCCTTTAACTGTGCTAAAACCTTGTTTCTTTTTTCTCTCGTGTTTTATAGTTTTATATAAAAAAGCTAATATACACAATTGACCTAAATAACCATAATTTCCATTTAATATTACAAAATTAGATAAAGAGAATACTGAATAAGAATGAAAGGCCTATTATAGATAATTCTATTTGTGGCATAAAATATAGGGTATCAGACATATATTAATAATCAGAAAATAATAACTATGTAAAGAAAATGATCTATGTTCAATAGTATATTAGTATATTTTGTTACTAGGAATAGAAGGCGAACTTTATTGTTGAGCCCAGAAGCATGCCACAGAAAAATAAAGAGCTCCCAATAACATGTACTATTTTTTTCCAAACTTCTAAATTAATAAATAGACAAAAATAGCGACTTAACTGAAAAAATGTAACAAGTCTTGTTTCGAATCGAAGCAAAAAAATAAAACATAATATTATACTAACCATATTATTTATTATTAACTAGAATTAACATTCATTTTTAACACATATTTAATATGTTTTTAATACATTTTTAATACATTTTTAATACATTTTTAATACATTTTTAATACATTTTTAATACATTTTTAATACATTTTTAATACATTTTTAATACATTTTTAATACATTTTTAATACATTTTTAATACATTTTTAATACATTTTTAATACATTTTTAATACATTTTTAATACATTTTTAATACATTTTTAATACATTTTTAATACATTTTTAATACATTTTTAATACATTTTTAATACATTTTTAATACATTTTTAATACATTTTTAATACATTTTTAATACATTTTTAATACATTTTTAATACATTTTTAATACATTTTTAATACATTTTTAATACATTTTTAATACATTTTTAATACATTTTTAATACATTTTTAATACATTTTTAATACATTTTTAATACATTTTTAATACATTTTTAATACATTTTTAATACATTTTTAATACATTTTTAATACATTTTTAATACATTTTTAATACATTTTTAATACATTTTTAATACATTTTTAATACATTTTTAATACATTTTTAATACATTTTTAATACATTTTTAATACATTTTTAATACATTTTTAATACATTTTTAATACATTTTTAATACATTTTTAATACATTTTTAATACATTTTTAATACATTTTTAATACATTTTTAATACATTTTTAATACATTTTTAATACATTTTTAATACATTTTTAATACATTTTTAATACATTTTTAATACATTTTTAATACATTTTTAATACATTTTTAATACATTTTTAATACATTTTTAATACATTTTTAATACATTTTTAATACATTTTTAATACATTTTTAATACATTTTTAATACATTTTTAATACATTTTTAATACATTTTTAATACATTTTTAATACATTTTTAATACATTTTTAATACATTTTTAATACATTTTTAATACATTTTTAATACATTTTTAATACATTTTTAATACATTTTTAATACATTTTTAATACATTTTTAATACATTTTTAATACATTTTTAATACATTTTTAATACATTTTTAATACATTTTTAATACATTTTTAATACATTTTTAATACATTTTTAATACATTTTTAATACATTTTTAATACATTTTTAATACATTTTTAATACATTTTTAATACATTTTTAATACATTTTTAATACATTTTTAATACATTTTTAATACATTTTTAATACATTTTTAATACATTTTTAATACATTTTTAATACATTTTTAATACATTTTTAATACATTTTTAATACATTTTTAATACATTTTTAATACATTTTTAATACATTTTTAATACATTTTTAATACATTTTTAATACATTTTTAATACATTTTTAATACATTTTTAATACATTTTTAATACATTTTTAATACATTTTTAATACATTTTTAATACATTTTTAATACATTTTTAATACATTTTTAATACATTTTTAATACATTTTTAATACATTTTTAATACATTTTTAATACATTTTTAATACATTTTTAATACATTTTTAATACATTTTTAATACATTTTTAATACATTTTTAATACATTTTTAATACATTTTTAATAATTATCTTTGGTGCTTTAGAAAACAAAAGAAAAATGCCAACAACTGTCACAACTATCAAACTTAGAAAACAATGTCTTATAGAGATAAAATTAGGCATTCCAACGACCTGTCAAACAATAGGTGCCAGTGGGAAATTCTTGTATATCTAAGGGGGTAGCGACATAATCTTGCAACTTGGACGCTATTTTTATTCGAAGTAGTAGTCGCCAAGCCCGCCAATTTATAAAGAAATGTATAGGTGGGTATTTTAAATATTATTTTTATTGTGTTTGACATAAAATATTTAAATGTTATCCATTATTCATGATATTACGTAAAGTAGATAGAATACACCGTATGTCATCACCCTTAAATATACCAAACCTTCCCACTGGCAATTCATTTGTTTGGAATGCCTGATAAGATCAAATCGAGATAGACAACTAGGTAACAAATGAACTAAAGTAAATTTTGAATGAGCTCAAAAACGAAAACATACAACACTTACAAAGTTTAGGTTCGAAATAAAATATTATTACTTATTGAAGGCTACTAGAAGAATTCGTAAAACTACTATTTCAAGTACCAGCCATAAAATATAAAACGGCAATAGGAGCAGAAGCAGTCAAACGAAAGCATCTTTATTTTCCATTCACTTGCCTGATGTATTTAAATTAGTTCTGATGACAATGACACGCCTCCGCACGGTTGGAATAGAATCTGATGTAGGATCTGGTGAGGTGAGACCTCACTTTTGGCAGGAAGAGCTCGATACTGCTTTAAGTGAACATCGAGATATATCTTCCATCATAAGCCATATAAAGTTATAATAGAACAAATAGAAGAGCCGGAAGTGGCAGGTACGATTCATTTCTACACCGATGGTTCTAAAAACAAAACAAAGCTCAGAATATAGAATATACTTCAGATCCTTAAACCTCAACATAAAATGGACTGTGAGCAATAGTGCCAGTGTAGTTCAAATCGAGTGCACCGGATTCTCATAGCAGCAAAAGAAATCACCAGAAATAATACCATTGGAAGGACCATGCTCATCTATACATATAGCAGAGAAGCACTACTTACCCTGAACAGACCACGGATTTATTCAGGTTTAGTTCTAGAATGTCACGAAGCTTTGGCCGAAGTATCTATCAACAATGTGGTCACCTTAAGATGGATCAAAGGTCACATCGAAAGGTAACCGTCATGCTGATTCGCTAACCAAGAAAGCAGCCAACCATATACTTTTTGGACCTGGCCCTTTCCATTAGACTGACAACATCAGCAATGACAGACCTAATTAAAGTACATTCCCTTGTGAAATTCAAGGAAAGATGGGATAAAACAAGAAACTACAGAATTGCCAGGGAACTTTCAAGTTAACCTATAAACCGTTCAGCAAACAAATACTTGACTATGACTAGACAGAAACTGCACCTGATCGCACACATTATGACTGGTCATTGCAAAGTACGGAAGCATCTCCATATTATAGGGCTGTCAGAATCCGCACTCTGCAAGGGGTGCGAACAAGAAGATGAGACCATCGAGCATTTCCTCTACGATTGCACGACGCTCCCATTTATTAGAAAATTTGTGTTCGGATAGTATCTGCTAACACCGGTCGATATAAGAGAAACACCTCTTGGCGATGTTATCAACTACATTAAATCTGTAGGCTGACTTATGAGCTAGGAGGTATCTATCATCTTAAGTGGATGCACAATAGGCCTACTGAGGTCTAAGTGCCGTAGGAGTAAACCAACCCTCCACACATTACATATACAGATACCTTTATACTACTTTTTTCATATTTTTTACTTAAATTTTCATAAATTAGCAGGTTTGGCGACCGCTAAGTCAAATACAAATAGCGTCTCACTGGCGGCTATTTTTTGACAGGTCGTTGAAATGCCTAATTGAAGGCAGTAACGGATAGGGCTGGGCGATCATTAAAATAAATAATCGTTTTTCGATTATTTAAAATAATCGATTAATCTGAATAATCGATTAATCGAAATAGTCGAAATAATCTAATAATCGAAATAATCGATTAATCGAAATAATCCAGTAATCGAAATAATAGATTAAGTAATCGAAATAATCGATTAATCGAAAATAATCCATCAATCGAAAAAAAAAATATTCGAAAATGATTGATTAATAGTAAATAATCGATTAATTGAAAATGAACGTATCTTATTCTCATTTCATAGCTGAGAATAAGTCCAGAGCGGACCAGTAGAAGACTTAACAGAAACTCGCCAGGTCATATTCATCTCTTTGTTGAGTCGTTTTGGGACAATCTATGCACCGCTTGGGCCGCTCCCGCTCATCGTTTCACCTCCTCACAGCTCTTTAAAAATTAACATGAACACACGTAATGATTGAGCTGCATTTTTGCTACATCCGCGAGCTTTCTTTATAGTCTGTCGCGTATGTTATGTGATTCGATTTCGGTTTTTCAGATTATTAGTTTTTGTTAATTCGCCAGTACGCGTTTCTATTGTACATGAAAGACATTGATTTGGTTTATAAGTTAATAAACGAAAAGAGAACACACAGAACACCCATTGTCTTTAACTGCAAGCCACTACTGCATGGTATCCTTATTTTTACAACATCCTGGAATACAGCCTTTTCCTCTGTGTATGTGCTAGTGACAAAATATAAATATTATTGTACTATATAGAATGCTATTATTCTAGACGCAGAGCATAATATAAATATTTTCTGATATTCTATTAATGTCTGTAAGTTTGATAATCAAATTGTTAATTTTAATCCGATTTACTATCATATTTTCCGGTAAAGATTTTTCGTTGTGGCAGCACCCTGTATCTATTTATTATGTGTAGAAACAGATGTCTTGGAAAGCAAATGTAATAAAATTCTAATATATCTATTAATTAATACCTTTCCAATTAATTATAAAAATTTGTCAGTTCTCTAATGTCATGCAGCTGCAAAAACTAACCAGCTAAATTGCATGTGATTTGATAAAAAACATCATTATAACATCCTTTAATAATCGTTAGTATCTGATGATTAAGTAGATATCTAAGTTGGAAACGTATATTTAAAACAGAATCGGATCAGGTATCAATAAATTTTAACTAACGAAGATTGGTGCTAAGCAGCTAAAAGAAGAACTTGGCTGCACATTCCTCATACAATCAATCCCGTCTCTGATTGTACGTTATAGACATAAGTATAGTTTAATCGATCAGGAGGTTATAAATCTTTGTTAATAATAAGTAGTGAGTTTCATTCTATATTGGATTTTATAACAAAGTTGTATTCCAATAATGTGCAAGGTAGTTCGATCGGTCATTAAATGTATCTGTGTACCTACTTATTCGTTGATTGCTATTATAATGTACCTTCTTTTATCGATTTAATGTACTATTTATTTTAATAACTACTATTCTATTGGAAAAAGCGTTCAATATCGTAGGAATATTAACGTTGCAGTATATTTATACAGAGCGTTTCTTAATTTCAATGATGTGTTATGTTAACAATAATGAAATAACATCATATAGACCAATCTCGCTTTTACCTGTGATTTGATATCAACACTATTTGAGAATCCTTCTTAAGAAGCCGGAATAAGATAATCGACAAAAAACAACTTAGCCCGTCCCATCAATTCGGATTTCAAGATAAACATTCTTCGATTGATCAGATCCATCGCATAATAAGTGAAATATAAAAATCTCTAGAAGATGATTTCTTGATAATTCTAAAGGCTTCGATAAAGTGTGGCACCAAGGACAACTATTTGAAATAAAGAAATGTTCAAGGTTAAGATGGAAAACGAATATTCTGAACTCAAATCAATACGTGGTGGCGTCCCCCAGGGAAGTGTTCTTGGGTCAGTATTATATTTATTATATAATTATGATATTAAAGAGATAAAAAATATAAAATTAGCCACATTTTAACTATATAGTCAACTATAGCAGGTATAACTGGTACAGCCAATGCCGCAACGTTCACAAAGTTAACTTTACAAATAAAATAATATATCATATATCAATATATATATATATATATATATATATATATATATATATATATATATATATATATATATATTATATATATATATATATATATATATATATATATATATATATATATATATATATATATATATATATATATATATATATATATATATATATATATATATATATATATATATAAAATTCAAACTAATTTATTGGGGGCAGCAGCAATATGTAATAAAGAAAACTCTTTAAAGATGATCCAAGCTTTCGGAAATTTAATAACTTATTTCCATCTTCAGGGAATCTACAAAAGGTGTGGTGTGTCTTCATAGGAACATAATATTATTAAGAGAGTGAGTTACTTACATCTTTGTGAGGATGAATTATTAATGATGTTAAATATGTTAAATTTTATGATTTTGATGCACATATAGAATTATAATTACACAGTTTTACAATATAACTTAAAATTATTGTGGTTAAAATTCAGTTTGAAATTTAACTGTTATGTCAAATTTTGTGTCATTAGTTGTTTATGTATACAAGTGTGTTAGATTAAATATAGAAATTACTAATAAGGAACCTAGTTAGGAAGATTACTTTGTACCTAAATTATTATTTAATAATGTTTTATCTGAGAATGCAGTTTGATTAAATAATTCATCATCAACAAAACTGTCACTAATTGTTGTGATGAATGAAAGGATGTTGTAAATTATTTCATCAAAAACAATACTGTCACCATTGTTATGATGAAAGGTTGAATATTAAAAGTTATTTAATCAGACTTGTATCATAAAAGGTGGACATTTAAAAAATTAGATTTCATCTGCAATAATACTGTCACTATTATTGTGATGAAGGGTTGTATTGGTGTTGAGTAAGTATGAGTAAATAGCACTTAGATGTTTTATGTCCGTCCTTTTATTAATACAATTTTGATTTTGGTATATCCAAGCCATTTCTAAGAAGAGTCTTTTGGTATAATTGGATTCTGTGTCAAGAATCTTAGATGCATCGTAGTCCATTCTGTGGTCTAAACTGTTAACATGTTCAGCTAAAGAGCACCTTTCAGGGTGTAACCGTGCGTCACTTCTGTGAGAGATTATTCTGTTACCTAGTGATCTAGATGTTTCACCAATGTATACTTTATCACAATCTTTGCAAGGAATCTGATAAACAACATTACATAAGCTTTTTAATGGTGTTTTGTCCTTTACTTTGGTGTAAATAGTTTAGACCACAGAATGGACTACGATGCATCTAAGATTCTTGACACAGAATCCAATTATACCAAAAGACTCTTCTTAGAAATGGCTTGGATATACCAAAATCAAAATTGTATTAATAAAAGGACGGACATAAAACATCTAAGTGCTATTTACTCATACTTACTCAACACCAATACAACCCTTCATCAGAATAATAGTGACAGTATTATTGCAGATGAAATCTAATTTTTTAAATGTCCACCTTTTATGATACAAGTCTGATTAAATAACTTTTAATATTCAACCTTTCATCATAACAATGGTGACAGTATTGTTTTTGATGAAATAATTTACAACATCCTTTCATTCATCACAACAATTAGTGACAGTTTTGTTGATGATGAATTATTTAATCAAACTGCATTCTCAGATAAAACATTATTAAATAATAATTTAGGTACAAAGTAATCTTCCTAACTAGGTTCCTTATTAGTAATTTCTATATTTAATCTAACACACTTGTATACATAAACAACTAATGACACAAAATTTGACATAACAGTTAAATTTCAAACTGAATTTTAACCACAATAATTTTAAGTTATATTGTAAAACTGTGTAATTATAATTCTATATGTGCATCAAAATCATAAAATTTAACATATTTAACATCATTAATAATTCATCCTCACAAAGATGTAAGTAACTCACTCTCTTAATAATATTATGTTCCTATGAAGACACACCACACCTTTTGTAGATTCCCTGAAGATGGAAATAAGTTATTAAATTTCCGAAAGCTTGGATCATCTTTAAAGAGTTTTCTTTATTACATATTGCTGCTGCCCCCAATAAATTAGTTTGAATTTAACATTACTATTCAGCAAAGACTACCCTTCCACTATATATATATATATATATATAAATTTAAACAATAATATCATTCCAAGTAAGAAAACAGCAAAATACCTAGGTCTAATGGACGCTAAATTAAAATGAAAACTGAATAGCTAAAGATTAAATATATAAATATGTATTTGTTGATAAGACGCTCTCTATATCAATGGTTCCCAGCCAGTGGTCCGTGGATCACCAGTGGTCCGCAGAAGTCAAAATATGGTCCGCGAATGATTTAAATTTTGCGGGCGGTGAGCACTTCTCTTTCACATAGAAGTTCGATGGCTATCGAAAGGTAATATGTTGGGAAGATTATATGAACTGAGAGCAGAGTGAGATTTTTTTGGTTGACAAAATTTTTTTTATTTGTTGAAACAGTTTACTAATCCGGCATGTCCGCTGAATTTGGCTTATTTTATGGATATTTTTACACACTTAAATAAATTGAATATGCAACTGCAAGGTTCCGGAAATAACCAATTAGAAAACGTCGCAAATATATTCATTTTTGAAGATAAACTTCGCACTTTTATTTGCAAACTTCAGTTGTGGTTACGTAAAATTGAAGAAAATAATTATTCTGCGTTTGCGACATTAAAAGCACTTGTGGAAGTTAAAAAGTATGACGCTACTAAAGCAAATATACAAGAAAATAACAAGACTCATTTACAAATGTTGAATGCTGAATTCTATCGTTACTGGCCAGAATATACTCAAGAAGCTAAAGTTGATCAAAAACTGATTCGTAACCCTTTTAACAGGGACGCTGGTGAAGTTACTGAAGGAATCCAGGAAGGACACATTGAATTCCAAAATGACAGAAACTACAAGGATACTTTTAAATTGAATTCACTTGAGTCGTTTTGGTGTAAAAAAGCAATTTCTTATACTAAACTTCGAGAAATCGCCTTTTATGATTTTCTCAACAACATATTTATGTGAACAAGGATTTTCTGCTTTGTTGGTAATTAAAAACCTAGGCGAGGAATCGTTTGAAAGTAAGTGATGTGATTTAGACGGATGGTAGGGAACGCATGGGGGCTTAAACCAAGTATGATGCACTGGCTTTATACTATGGTTATAGTACCTGTTATATCTTACTCATCAGTCATATGGTGGCATAAGACTAAAAGCATAACAGCTAACAGAAAATTAGACAAGGTACAAAGACTAGCCTGTCTAATAATAACAGGGGCATTTAGAACTACGCCCACAGCAGCAATGGAGCTACTGCTAGGTCTTCCTCCACTACACCTTATGGTGGAGAAGGAGGCTATGGCGGCGGCATACAGGCTGTTTACTAATGGATTTGGATGGGAACTTTCGAGAAAAGGACAACACACAATGATATTAGAGAAATTAAAACAAAATCCGGTACTAAGAATGCCATCGGATAGATCGTCCATTATTCACGACTTCAGGAAACCTTTTGATATTCAAATACCAGAAAGGACCAAAAGCCGGGAAAATAGGGAAAAACAGAACGAATCAATCTGGTATATAGATGGTTCGAAAATGAAAAACAGCACAGGGATCTACGAGTACCATGTGAACTCAGGGAGGACAATTAGTTTGAACCTGGGGTCACTGACAACAGTCTTCCAGGCTGAAGTAACAGCAATAAATGCCTGCGCCAAAGTCATGCTAAATGACTCTCTTAGGATCGTTATCATGACAGACACTTAGGTAGCTTTTAAAGCACTGAAAAGGGTAGAAGTACAATCTAAATCAATATTTGATTGCCAACAGTCCCTCCAGGCCCTGGCAGAACATAACAAGGTCACCCTTGAATGGGTGCCAGGACATGAGGGAGTGTTTGGAAACGAGAAAGCAGACCTCCTAGCAAGGAAGGGAGCGGAAAAAATTCTTATTGGACCAGAACCCACGTGTGGTATCTCATACCAACATGTTAAATGGGTGTTAAAGGAACAAATAAAAAGAGAACACCATAGGCTCTGGATGGAACTTCCTGGACTTAGACAGTCCAAAAGATTCATAGAGGGGCCATGCACGAGTAGATAACATCAACTGCTAAACCTTAGCAGAAGCGAACTCAAGGCCGTAATAGGACTCCTTACGGCACACTGCGGCCTTAGAAGACACCTAAATCTCTTAGGGATATCTGATGACTCCCTATATAGAATATGTGAAGAGCAGGATGAAACTCCTATTCACATACTATGCCATTGCCGGAACCTTAAATGGGAACGGGAATGGTACTTCGGGGTATAATATCCGGAACCTGAAGAAATCGCGAAAGCGCTCATCAGACATATTCTTGAATTCATCAAGAAAATCAATCTGATGGGATAGAAACTGTGAGGGGTACAGGGTGAGGGAGCCTAGAGCTTCAGTACAAGTGGGCTTTGAACCACGCCCTAATTCAGATAGATAGATAGATAGAAGTGATGATTTGCGTGTAGCTTTGAGTAACAATATTAGTCCTAGGATAGCCGAACTCGTGAAGAAGATGCAAGCTCAGAAATCACATTATTACAAAATTACAGAAGTTTATCCCAAAAATATTATTTCTTTTTATGTAATTTCAGTTTGATTATTAGAGTTTATTTTTATTATACCTACATAGTAGTCCCTTCTAACAAGAATAATATAAAAGTGGTCCCTGACCAAGAAAAGGTTGGGAACCCCTGCTCTATATACTTTCCACCCAAAACAAAGTTCCAAGGTTAGTATGGACATATGGCCTACAATTATGGGGGTGTACCAGAAAAAGCAATTATAATTGCCTAGAAAAAGTTACCAAATCGAATACTCAGAAACGTAGTAAATTCTCCTTGGTATGTTAGGAATAAACTCCTGCACCGAGCACTCAAAGTTGAAGTTATTCTAGAAGGAATTACTAAAATTACCAAGAAACATGAAGAGAGGCTCCACAGTGGTTAAGAACACGTAGTCTCTTGTTTAGAAACAAATTTCTGCGACATTGTTCATTTTACCTCTACAAAAAGTCCACTTTTATTTACTAAAAATGAACAGAATTTTAAAAAAATATAATAAAAAAATAAAAAATAATATTTATTCCAGTGGCGTAAAAAATAGGAGGAAAAATTACCAATAACATGGTAAAAAATTTTAAAGGTAATTTTGTCAAAATATTACTTTCTTAAAGAGCATGTTGGTCACCAAATTTTAAATTATTATTTCAAGGCGTTCATGGCAAATTTTGATTTTAAAGTTTTAACACTCCGTACCTCGGTAACTAAGCCCTTTAAGGGTCTATGTTTCTATATCAAAATTCATCAATTAACGAGAGCCCTCTGGGGGTAGAGTGTTGTCGGTCGAATATACTAACACCCGGTATATTTAGTGTCGGTTTGGTCCGTTTTGTTTATCGACGCTAATACATTTTTAGGCCCTTTATTTTAGTTCTAACTTTGTATAAATGCGGTATCTATTATTGTTGCTACTGTAATTTTGATCGTAAAAATATTGATAAGATCATTAAAGAAAGTAATAAAAAATATAAATAATTTAAGATTTTAAGATTTGATACACGACTTTCTTAATGAACTTATAAAAACAAAAGAATGTTGAGTTTAGATTTTAATAAATTTATCTGTTCCATATAATTTTTTGTTTGTTTTTCAACATTTATTGTGTACTCATTTAAAAAACTCAATATTCAAGTCTCTTTACCTCCTACCTCTCTTCTTCGCTCATCAAGGTAATTTTAGAAACGGCATCTCATTAAAGTGATAATTAAAATTACTTTCAAATAAGCCATAAAAACATCGTACTAATTGAAATTTTCAAACAGATGGCTCTAGGGGTGTTTAAAATTAGAAAGGTTTTTATGAAATTAATTGTTATTTTCTTTTATTAGTGACAGAGAAAGTATATAATTCCATATAAATAAAAAGTTCACTGGTTTATTCGGTAAAAAGTTTTTTTCTTTTATAAAATTTAAACACAGGCACTACATATGTTTCGAAAACACTGTTCCATCTCCTGGTGAAAGTTAATTTTAATAAAATATGGGGATGATTATAAACATTTTAATTTTTTTTTTAAAATAACAGTAAACTCCATCTTTCTGTTTCACAGCGTGTGAAACTTACTGTTACGTAAAGCCGGCTCTGTTCTTTGTTTACTACCTTACCCGTAATACGAAGTCTAGCAGTATTGCATTTTATTGATGACTTGGGACTGTCACCATTTGACCCTGGCAACACTGGAACAAGTGCCATTATGAGAATCAGTTTATTTTAGCTTTTATCAAGTAAAAAATAAAACCGGAGTCTTAATTTCAACAATATTACTAATTTAAGAAGTTTATAAAAATTGACAAAGTAATTAAAAGTTCTGTAAATGAATCACAGACTATCAAAACTGAAGATGAAAAATAAAATTGTCAGCAAATTAAGTTTCGTTATTACCGGTTTCTAATATTCTAATTAATTCTTCTTTACAAAAAATACTAAATAGTGATGTGCGTGTACGTTTAAGATCTATTAAAATATAGTTCAAACCCCAAATACCAAGTTACTGCTAGATAAAGTGAAGTGATTGTAAAGAAAAATTTATAGAATTTTATTTAGCTACAGTGTTTTATATTAAACATTTCTAGCACGACTTTATTCTTAATGATTATAAGGGCAAAGCTAATAGAGAAAACTGTGTTTGCAATGAACGAGAAAAAAAGGTTATGCATGTGAGGTTAGATTTTTTGACCAGGGAAATTGTCCATTAGCCGATATGAAAAAGGTTAGTTATTTAATTTCAGTAAATTAAAGTTGTTTTGTTTCCCAGTGGTAAATGATAATGTTAAAAATACCAAGCTTTTTTAACTGTAAAATAAACTAATTAAGACGCTGCACAAAATTACAGACACGCCCTATATTTTAATATTGTAAAAAACAAACTCCTAGCGAATCTGGTGATAGTCTGGTCAACAGTGTCCATCTGAAGGTTTCGTAGAAGGTCGCTGTTTCTAATGTATCAAGGAGCATCGACAATGTTCCTTAATAATTTGTTCTGGAATCTCTGGATTATTAAAATATTACTGTAGCTGGCACAATCACAGAGCTGAATGCCATAGGTCCAAATTGGTTTGATAACTTGTTTATATAATAGAATTTTGTAGATAGACTGGAATGTCTACCAAGTAATCAGTACATTTTCTTGAATTTTATATCTATGGCTTGTATAGCGAAAGTAAAAGTTGGAAAGGCTTTTGGTAGGTAGAGAGGGGGTAAACGTCAAACCACGTCGGACGGCTTCGAGAATTTCGCAGTAATGTTTACCTGCCAGGGTCGTTTCATAGAATAAGTAATTTTAAATTGTTATCGGCGGAACCGGACAATCGCATGTATTTATGGACTATAAATAATTATTGAACATGTATTATAATATTCAAATCATAATTTTACAAAACTTCAACAGCTATTCACAATTTATTAAACTATTTACTCGAAATTATTATTAACATCTATAAAATAATTTTGTACGCCAATGTATCGCGTCCACTTCGGTGAAATCCGTTGCAAACTTGTAAATTTATATGTATAAAGTGGGAGAACTGGCAAAAGCCTTTCCAACTTTTACTTCTATTCTATCTTCTTTTTAACATGGCTCTTCCAGCGAAGTCTTGTATCTAATGTAATACCTAAATATTTTTCCGAGTTAGTATAAGGGACCTGGGCGTTATTTATGTTATTCGTTGACCATTTTTGTTAGTTAAATTAATATTAACATATTTAGTTTCGTTTAGTTTAATACGCCATCTTTTGGTCCAATTATTTAGATGATTAACTGATGTTTGTAGTTTATTTGCAGCCTCTTCATGATCTTTGTCTATCGCTAGGATGGCAGTATCATCTACAAATGTAAGCTATTATGTCACAAGTGTATAACAGATACAAAATGGGGAGCCATTCGATATATAATACAAACAATTTTTTCAAATTGTTACGGCTTTTTGGCACACTCATATATTTTAGTGATCAATTCAATAGAAATACTTTTTTAAAATTCGATATTATTCTTAATTTGCTATGAATTAGCTTACCTTTTAATTATGTCCAGCTTTTGGTAATTTTTCTAAGAATTCTTAAAGTACCGTTTTTTTTATAAATAATTATTCACCCTAATTATAATTCATATTAATAATCTCTATGTTTCTATAATAATTAACCCCTTAATTGGGAATTGTTTATTATTTATATTTGACATTTAAGAATTAGGTTAATAATTTTAAATGACACCTCAGGTTTACCAAAATAATGAGAATCTGCAAATAAATAGTACCATGGCCTTGACCATGTGTCTGTCCTTTATTAATTAATATCATAATACAGGAAAATATAATTTATTAGAATATATGAAACAAAAGAACAATATTATGTTTTGTGGTACTAATGGTACTATGACCTTGACCATGAATCTATCCTTTATTAGCTAAGTCAATAAAGTAGGAAACATATATTTTATTAGAGTGTTTGCAATAAAAGAACAACATTTTAATTAATTTTGAACTTTGATCGTGACAAGGCATTTTTCTGGATATTTGAAAAAGATCTTCCATTTTGTTTTGTGACTCTTAACTAGGACGGCGTCCTTACTCAAGTTTGAGGATTTTGATAGTCATAAAAACGTTTGTATTGTTTTATTGGAACCAAGACATTTTATTGAAAGATATAAAATTACACATCTATTTTGTGGATCTATTTTCAATAAAAACAATACTTAAAAATCACAATATCCACGTGGCCGCCCCACACCTTCAGGTAGGGTATAACCTTTATTATCGAACTTTTATTGCATGCGCTCATGTATCAAGCTTAACTTGAGGCTTACTTTTATTGTAATTATTTTAGGCCAGTAAGTAAGATACCTACTTACACACTTGCTTTCACTTCACTCGCTCTTTGCTTACACTTCACTTTCGCTTTGAGATCTGCTTCTTAGCACCACTGCTTTTACCACACACACATCACACGTACACATCACCAACACCATCCGGAGTGGTACACGAATCCACACTGCATGATATCAGCATATCCGCAACTGCATGTCTGACACACCTGTTTGCTTACTCATCATTAGCCCCATAACTTGCATGTGGAGCACTAGGAGGCCGTACGTAGAAGCTATAGTTTATCAGGTACCCAGGACTAGTAAGGTAGGATTATTCCATTTAGTCTATGGCCAAACAACGTCACTACCTACAATAGAACGAAATATATAGATAATTATTATAGTTATTTAACTAAGTTAAATATAATTAAACTTACCCATAAGTGCATGAAGCCCCTGGATTCAATCAGATTTAGCTGTGAGCCAAAAGTGTCGACACTAGCGGTAGTTTTATCTATCTCCCATTTTATCTCTTATAATTTGTATGATATTGTTGCCTTTATAACAGGAGATAGATGGTTATAATTATTCCTTTGATTTACTCTGTACATATCTATTGGACGATTGATTATCTACTAAAAGAATAAACCTAATCAATCAAGAAATATTATTTTATTATTTAATGTTTATTTACCAAGCCTTTTCTTCCCTGAAATAAAAGGTAGAACCCACGATAGCCGGGCGAAACCTTTTGCAGCTAACAAAATATCATTTTGAACGCTATATAAGTAATAAAAAATTTAGAGACGTTTGAAATTTCAAAGAATTTATTTCTAGAACAAAATTTGTTTTTTTTTTTAAATTTATTTAAGCCATTCCATAAATAATAAAAAAAACAAACAACTTTTTTTTTTTAAATACCATTTTGAATAATACAAATGGAGGGTTGAAATTGAAAGTTTTTAGAATGAAATTTGTTTTTTTTTTCTAAAATTTATTCCAGCCATTCAATAGATAATAGAAAAACAAAAAACTTTTTTAAATACCATTTTAAATGTTTTATGGGTAATAAGATATTTAGAAGGGGGTTAATATTTATATTTTTTTATCACTAGAACTAAATTTGTTTTTTCAAATGTTTAGTTATGCTATTAAAAAATAAAGTACTTTTTTTTTAGTACAATTTTAAGTGGTAATAAGGGATTTAGAAAGAGTTGAAATTTCAATTTTTATTGCCAAAACGAAATTTATTTATTTTTTGGAGGTATTTTATTACTGCTCTTTGTTCTACAGGGCCATTTTTGTGAACAATCACGACATACAGTTCAAGAATTAACCACAGCACAACAACGCTTTGAGATACAGAGTTGAGATTTTGTAGATATGATCTACAAAAGTCAGTTAACTAACTGTAAAAACATTAATCAAGCCACCACGTAGAAATAGGTCAAGGCAGAGCATAGGGATCCACCCTCGTAGATTCAAAAACATTATGCATCGTAATAGTACATATTTTTTATTAAGTTTGCATTCATGTAAATGATAATGAATAATGAGTTTCGTAATTTAAATATGTTTTTCAAACGCTGTATGTCAAAAATAATTTATTAAAGTTATCCACGCCCTGAATAGATATTTTTCAAGCAAATCAATTCGAAAATGTATGGCACACGTTGAGAAATCGTCTTGATAGCAGAAAACTTTTTCGGATCCATTCAGTCGAAGAGATTAATGATATTCGTAAAAGTCAATAGAGGCATCCAAAGTTGTCTAAACTGAAGTAATAAGATTAGGTTACAAATTAAGGTTCTCCATTTGGTAAAAAAGCGCTGTGCCAACAATCTAAAAGCTATTAATCAAAATGACAAAATATCGAATAGGTACCTTTTAAAATTTGTCAATTATGTTGTCACTTTAATTTTATATTGACATTAGAAGTTGCGCTAGTATAAACATTTTAAATTCGTTAGTTTTGAAATTTGTGCATGCTAATGTTTTCCTGAATTAATTAAGCTCGGTTATCAATAATTATTGATCAAAATTAATACCAATCTCGAGATTCCATCATTATTAATAATGAAACAACTATTAATGTTTGTTCTGGTTAAATTCTTAAATAATCATTCCAAATACCACGCGAAGTAGGAATTTTTTAAAACATTTTGTTGTTTCCTTACAAATTATGAAAATTTAGACACATAATTTCCAAAGAAACAACAAAATGTTCTCAAAAAAATGCTCAGGCATTACCCATCATAATATTCACTCACAATGTAATAATTTCCTATACTTTTAGTTGGTTACTAATCGATAATTGATATTCATAACTGATAATGATGCTTAGTACATTAATGCTGTAAAATCTAGTACGTCTTGTCATGTTCTGTCATTGCTTTTGTACTGTAACTGTAAATTATGCAGATGTCATATTTTATTAATTTTAATTTTGATATCGGTTCTATATACAATCACTTAAATTAATGAACCTCAGTGTTTCGTGTATTATCTTAAGCGATTATAGATAGTCCTGGTACCACTCCTTGTATTATGTTGTTACCCTGCATCCTGCAGTAACCTGCGACTGTTAAAGGTAAACGTACGAATAAAAGAAGAAGTGCAACCTATACATATTGATCAAACTAAACACACATATCAGTTCTCATAAAAAATCAATTCTTATGTAAACACGATTTAGATAATTTTATCACTGTTGATCACGTTGATTTGCAGAAATGTTGAATTTTGGCATTTCAATAATACATAAGAAGCACCACAAAGACAATAATAGCAGGTTTATGGTTAATAGCCCTTTGCAAAATATGATATTAAAGCTTTGATGAAGTAAAAGTTTGTCGATTGTGACTGGTATAAATTATGAACAAAATATCAACGTTGGTACTCGTACATATTACAATAAATTTACAATTAAATATAATTATTAAATATTTGCAATTATTTATTTTATTAGTTTCCAATTTTAATTATTTCACGTTATGTAACGAATGATCAAAAAGATGTTTCTAAAGTATTCGATAACTACGATATTTGATAACTACGTACGTCTCTGAAATAAATCCAAACTGACACTTAAAAAGAAGAAGAATTGTATGCTACTACTTGTTCTTTTAAATATAATTGCCTGGTAGTTTTAAAAGCCAATCGTAATACAAATAATATACAGGGTGATTCATAACTATTGGGACATAGGCTAAGGGCAGGTTATTTGGACCAAAATATGGCGATTGTACCAAATATACCTCTATAAAATATGGCTGTGGAATAAGATACAGGGCGTTAAAGTTGAATTTTTTTTTCGTTTTTTTTTTTGGTTTTTTTTTCTGAA
The DNA here is from genome assembly GCA_927349885.1 of Psylliodes chrysocephalus. Classification (NCBI taxonomy): domain Eukaryota; kingdom Metazoa; phylum Arthropoda; class Insecta; order Coleoptera; family Chrysomelidae; genus Psylliodes; species Psylliodes chrysocephalus. Next base: position 40,769,604 of record OV651813.1, read on the forward strand.
AATGTCACTGTTTATTTATGAATTGTTATCAAAATCGGCACAAAGGCATATATTTGAAAAAGGAATATTATTTTATGTAATATTTCACATTTTGTTACAGGGGGCGCCACGTGAATGATTCCTGATGATGAAATTAGGTGGTAACTTTTTTTGGTGAAACTTTTTAGTGCTTTTGATTAGAAAATATTACCTAAAAATTATTTCTACGTAATATTGGTACTCTTTTTTAAACACGATAATTTCACCTGTTTTCGAGAAAAACGTAATTGAACAGTTCAGTGTCTCAGAAGGGGATTCCAAATAACACAATAAGGAAACTTGTAACGTAAGGCTTCTATTTCAACGGTAAAGCAAAATTAAAAACAATTTAACATAAAAAAAGCAAACTTAAATTAAATGTTCAATGTGACCTCCTCCGACTTCTATGCCTTTTGTAATTCTTTTAATAAAGGACTTTCGGATGGCAAAGAAAATATTATTCTGTCCCCTTATAAAATTACCCGCATTTTGTATGTTCCTCCAGAGTTCGTTTCGTGAATTAATTTCCTGGGTATAAACTAAATCAAGAGAGTTATAGTCAGGACTTCTTGGTGGCCATTCAAAATTACTTCCTCTGCCAATCCAACGTTGAGGAAATATGTCACTTAGATAATTTCTAACAACTAATGGGAAATGAGGTGGAGCTCCATCCTGCATAAACATTTTCCTTCTTACATCTAGTGGCATATCATCCAAAATATCTCTAAAAGTATTTTGCAAAAAAATAAATAAGAATCTCCATTTAAATTTGGAGAAAGACGATATGGCCCTAGTAGTTGGTCGCTTATAATGCCACACCAAATATTAAATTTAAACTCATGTTGAAAATGTCTTTCTTTACGAGCATGCGGGTTTTATTCTTCCCAGTGATGACTGTTTCGATAATTAAAAACACCTTGTCTAGTAAAAGTCGCTTCATCGGTGAACATAATATTTTTAATAAAATTTCATTATGTTTGTTAAGAATACGTTGGCAGAACTGTAACCGTCTTGGGAGATCTCTTGGAAGCAAATTTTGAACAGTAGTGAAGTGATAAGGATGAAAATTTTTTTTTTAAAACTCTAATAATAGACGACTTACTCCTGTTGTTATTGCCAGTTGACGTGAACTTACTTCAGGATTTTCATCTACTCGAACCAAACTTTCATCTTCTTCATTAGGTGTGATTTGTTTCGGATGACCACCCAGATTTTTACTATGAAATGACCCGGTTTCACCCAAACGATGAAATAGATTTGCAAAAGTTTTGTGATTTGGTTGCCTTCTGTCTGGATATAACAATTCATACCTTCTGGCTGCCATGCGACCGCAAAAATTTTCTTGTGCACATACACAAATCATATCCCGCATTTCTTCATTCGTAAAATGATTGTGACGAGGCATTTCAGTCGAAAAAGCTTTGAAAAATGCAACAATAGACTATAATCTCACAGCAAAAATAATTCATTGGCAAGAACTGACATTTACCAGACACAATTATCTGACAGTCCAAAGCACACTTTTCATAAATAAAATATTTTTTGAAATATCCTTCTGAGAATCTGAACTGTTCAATTGCGTTTTTCTCGAAAACAGGTGAAATTATCGTGTTTAAACAGGAGTACCAATATTACGTAGAAATGATGTTTACGTAATATTTTCTAATAAAAAGCACTAAAAAGTTTCGGCAAAAAACTTACCACTTAATTTCATCATCAGGAATCATTCTCGTGGCGCCCCCTGTAAAAAAATGTGAAATAATACATAAAATAATACCCCTCGTCCAAAGATATGCCTTTGAGCCGATTTTGATAACAATTCATAAATATACAGTGAGATTATAAAAAAAAAACTAAAAAAAAAATTCAACTTTAACGCCCTGTATCTTATTCCACAGCCATATTTTATTAAGGTATATTTGGTCCTATCGCCATATTTTGATCTAAATAACCTGCCCAATAGTTATGAATCACCCTGTATAATTTCAGATAAAGCGGGACAGTTTTTTTTTTTATTTGTTTTGTGTAAATAATGCGTTTTTGTTTTATAAAAATTACTTTTTTTTTTAAAAATACCATTTGTTATTTTATAAAAATGCTTTTTTTAAATACAATGTAAGTAGTTATAAAAAGAGGTTTTTAACTACTAACCACTAATATTTAATAGCTTAAATACTTTTGACTTTTGAGTAAAAGTGGTTTAACTACACAGTACCTAATTAAATTAATTTACAAAAGTAGTTTGTCCAGCTCTGTACACAGTCGCTGCTACTTATTTAATATTTACTTGTAATTTGTCCTATCTGTATATCTATCTATCTTTCAATGTCAGATAAGTTCAAGGAACAAACTGTTCAACTTATTTCTTCTGATTCAAAGCTTCAAAAATCTAAATCTTATAATAATAACAAAGATTTTTGCTCAAAAATATTAACAGTGCACTATCTCATTTATTTTTTACAAGCTACAAAGTGGCTCCAAACTAATAGATCAACATAATTAAAGATTGATACATACTGATTATTATAATATCCAATTTTTAATCAATTATACAATTAAAATTAAACGCCACTGCTTTGACTATCAAAGTGTTTACTGATACACCGGTGGCACCGGTTCTTTTTTGTGTCCCTTTTTCTGCGCTAACAAATTACTGGTTGAAAAAATTTATCGAACACATGCAGATTTATGAATATGTTTTGCAAGATTTATGAGCAGAAAACGTCGATTTCATCCTTTACGAGCTCGGCATTAAAGAGAAAAATGCTTAAATCTAATAAATGTACCAGTAATTGTGAAAAATGCCAAATAATTTTTAGATAAATATGGTTATTACAGACAGGTCTGAAATATTAATTAAATCTTCACATACATACATCTTTTAATTATTGGTTCTAATGTACACTGTTTATTATAGACACGCGTCGTTTTAAGAAAATAAAAATTTTATAAAGCATATAACTAATATTTATCTGTAATTAAAATTGATAAACTACTTCAATAATGAAATAAAATTGATTGATTTAACGTGGGTGATTATAAAACACTCTCTTGAAAAAAAAAAAAAGAAAAAAACTACCTCCCAAATGTAAAAAAGTGTACTGAAGTTAATCATTAATAATGAGAGTTCTTATGACATAATAAATACAAAGGATAAACCCATTATTATTAAAGAGACTGCATTTTATTTATTATACACGTTCGGTCAATATGGTTTCTTTAGAAATCCGATCAAAAATATTTTGTAAAAACATGGCCATTTTGAAGGATCAAAGTGACGTTGAAGTAATAACAAGTGTGATCTATTTTTAATAAGTACTCCTACTCCTTTAATACCACTACATTTTAGTAGTTGTCAGAGGGGAAGTTTTTGTGTAGCTGTTGTTGAAAAGTAAGAGAAACTTATGACCCAGGAATTTATAGCCAATGGGTGCGAACAAACGCTTGTTGCTTTCATGAAAGAGTAATGGTAATTGACTAGACTAAAATTTTACAAAACATAAAAAGTAGTAAAATATCAAGGTTATATTTCTTATAAATGAATTACCCAGTGTTTTATTTCTTTTTCGATTTTACATTTTTGGACTAAGTAAATTTTCTTTTAGAAGGATTGCTATACAAAAAGTTACGTTTTTCTATATTTTTGAAAGTACAAGGTTCGAACATTCAGCACCCAGGCCACCCAGTACTTATTCAGACAAAAAAAATGCAAAAATGTCCATTTTTATTGGAAGAGGGAAACCTTTCTATCATATCCTCGACTCAGGGGCGTGCGGTCCATGGAAGCGGGGGAAGCACCGCTTCCCTACAATTTGAGATTTAAAAATAAATATTTTTCAGTTTACAATGCATAGGAATTAATATTAAATTAGGTACTAAATTTTCTCTGAAACATTACGTAAACTTCGTAAATGTACTAACAATTCATCGGTGTAATGTGTAAACGCACGCACCACGCATGAAAAAATTAATTGTGTAAACGTACACAACATATACTTCAAGTCCGTCGGCGGAAGCGCGTCTTGAAAAAGCCGGCTCATCTTCCAATTGATTTCACTTCGTGTTATTGACCCTGCTTTGCCGCGACAATAGTCAGTCTGTTTGGGCACATGAAATACGGTGAAGTGGCAGCGATTTTTACGTCGCCTTACGCATATTAAAAATTCGCACCACGAATCGACGTGCGAGGAAAATCTTAGACTTCAGATATATTTCGGTTTGTTTTTCGTAGTTGTTTTTTTTTTGTAAAATGGAGAAACTATGCACTGTGCCTGTGAATAATAATAATGTGGTAAATTGTGTCTGTATTGTGTGCTCTTTATTGAAAAAAGGATTTTCAAGTAGAAATTTTAAAAAGAAAACGGACATTATTAATTCTATTAGACTAAAGGATCCTATCAATTTAGAGACGAAAGTAGAAAAGTCAGCAAATAAATTTACCAGGCATTTTCACGTAGGGTTCTATGAAAAGTATAAATGGTTAACCGGCTGCAAAACTTTGAAGAAATTGTTTTGCTGGCCTTGCCTAATTTTTAATATAGCGGAAAAAACACATTGGAACTCAGTCGGTATTACAGACTTGAATAATTTTCACAAAAGTGTAAAACGACATGTAAATAGCAAATCTCATATAAGTGCTACAATTAAAGAAAAAACATTCGGGACCTATCGTATTGAACATAGTTTAGACAATCATTTAAAAATAAGCAACAAAATTCACAATGAAAGGGTAAAAAATAGGGACGTTTTACAACGATTAATAGATGTAACTTGTTTCCTGGGAGAGCATGACCTAAGTTTTAGGGGTCACAATGAAGCAAATAGATCCGCCAATCGAGGAGATTACACGGACCTTCTAAGTTTTTTAGCAAAATACGATGATACCCTAAAAATCATTTTATTGATTAGACGACTTTCCGACAGAATCCAAAATGATTTAATTAAATGCACTGCCGACGTTGTGATGGACCATATTAAAAGTGAAATTAAAAAAGCACCTTTCGTATCAATTGCGCTTGATGAAACCACAGATGTAGCAAACTTAAGTCAATTATCCATTGTTGTGCGATATGTATTGGATGGCATTCCTCAAGAGCGATTCTTAGGATTTTTGGACGTCACTAGCGAACGAACTGCAAATGTATTGTTTAAAATTGTTTGTGGCATTATTTTAAGTTTAGAATGTGGTTCTAAGCTTGTTGCCCAGAGCTACGATGGTGCTGCCGTAATGGCTGGCCATTTAGGAGGCCTTCAAGCTAAAGTGAAAGAAGTTTAAACATGCAATTTTCGTTCAATATATAGCACATAGACTTAATTTGGTTTTATCGCGAATCATGGATAATATTATAAATTGCAAAGTTTTCTTTTCGACGCTTAGTGGTTTGGCTACCTTCTTTTCAAAGTCATCGAAAAGAACTCGCGATTTGGACATTCACGTTCAAAAAAGGTTTCCAAAAGTTACTCTGACGCGATGGAACCACAATGGACGTTTAGTGCAAACGGCGTTTCAATACCGTGATTCTTTGATACACTTTTTTCAAGACGTTTGAGATAATAAAAAAACATGGGATGCTGAAACTGTTACTGCTGCTAAAGGGTATTTGCATTGGCTCAAACAAAACTTTGATTTCAATTTTTTGCTCAACATTTTTGCAGAGATTTTCCCTTTTACTGACATTTTATTCGACATTTTACAGACAAAGTCAAATGACATTGGCTTTTGCATTAAACAAATTGATGATTTTAAAAATAAAATGAATAAAAAACGAGATCAGTTTGAACACTTTTGGAATAAGACTTAAAACATTGGCTTAGAACCTGAAAGAAAGAGAATTAGAATTGATAATATTGGTGACAGAGAGACCTCCTGTCGTCGATTATACGCCGAATTTTTTGATAATATTTTACAACAAATGAACTCTCGATTTCAAAACTTTAACTAATTAAAATTTGTTGAATTGTGCAATTTTAATATTAGTAACTACGATTCATCAAAATTTCCTTCGGAAGCTCTTGATTCACTAAAATTAAATTATGGAAATTTTTTCGATATTCCAGCATTAAAGTCCCAGTTAAGTGTTGTTTATGAAACAACTGAAATTAGTGATAAAAAGACGCCCATTAATGTGTTAATTTTTCTTATAACAACTGGTTTAAATAAGTCCCTTTGAAGTCTTCAAGTTGTGTGAATTGGCACTAACCATCCCAGCCACAGGTGCGTCAGTTGAGCGAAGTTTTTCAGCTTTAAAGCGCATTAAAAGTTTTATACGAAATTTAAAAAGTTAAGACAGACTCTGTAATTTGCCCCTAATATCCATTGAAAAACAGCTTGTTAAACAGTTATTAGAAAATCCATTTTACGACGATGTTATAGACAAATTTGCAACCATTGAGGATAGGCGAATAGATCTTAAGTATAAATAAATGTCAACTGCTGTGTCAACTTTGCAAAAAATGCTGGAAAAAATAAAAAACAACTTCAGTTAAATGTTTTTTTTTACGTTTAAATAAACCAAGGAAGCTTTTCAATGGTAAGTTTTTTATAGTTTCTAGTACTAAACTAGGTAATAAAGTAATAGTAACATTTCAAAAATCTTAATCTCGAATATCCGTAGTACTGAGGAAAAAAAGCAAGAATTTGACAAAATGGTAAATGCGCCGCGAAAAATTTTCGTCTGCGGCGCTGTGCTTACTGGCATGCTGTATTTTTATACAATCGCTTCCCCTTCCAAAAATGTCACTGCACGCCACTGCCTCGACTGTAATACGCCTTATATCACTTTATCAACAGAATTTAAATAGGGAAAATTATCGAAAAGGTAATGTCATGGAGATTTTAGAAATATGACTAATCATTAATTTATTTTTTATTTCAGCGCCCTCTAGCGGGTTAATAAATGTTACGTATTGTAAAGTGTGACACTTTCTTTGAAAACTCACTTTATTAGTAATATGAACTTATATCATTGAAAAATCTTGCAGAGGTCAGAAATCCAACGTAAAGAAATACAAACTTTTATCGCAATCAACCAAAAGAACAAATTTATGCTACTTATTAAATTATTAATAAATGTAACTTTCAAACGAAGTGTCACACTTTATAATACGGAGCCGTTTTTAAATCCAATAGAGGGCGCAACATATTCTGAGATCCACCTATTATCAGACACCCTGTAGAAGAACAAATTAGTTATATTATCATTTAAGGTAGAGGTTCCCAACCTTTTCTGGACTGCCTCCCTTTTTTAAAAAAAATCCATTATCCGCCCCTCCGAAACATAAAACAATATGTAAAAAAGTTGTGAGAAAAAATGTACTTTTTTTCAGAAATCTAAATAAAAAACAGATGGTAATTTTTTTGTATGGACTATTCAAATATTGTTGCATATTATAGGTACCTTATTTATCTATTAAAAATCATAAAGTAGAAATTAATAAAATGACAACCAAATGTACAGGGTATTTTTGCGAAAACTTTGGTAATTTTTAGTGAAATCTCCAAAAAAAGTCCTCATCTTGTATTTTACATAAACCAGCGCTCTTTGTGCCCCCTTGTGCCGCTGCCGGGCCCCCACTTGTGCCCAGGCCCGAGAATTTGTCCTGACTACCCCTCCCATCTCATCGGCCATTTCTCCTTTATCTTTAAAGATAGAGCTTGCGGTTGTCGCGACACTGTGCTACTTTTTCGTAAAACTAAAGAGGGCGGTAACAAATTTTTTTAAGATACTGAGCATTTTTGAAAATTTTGCATTTTGGGATCCCCTCGTATCTCCGTTATCCTTCAACTTATCGAAAAGGTAAAATAACGTTCTTATAGAGTTAGTTTGCAAAACAACAAGTACAGTCAAAAAACACCCCTATTTAGGTGTGTTTTTTGCAATTTTAGGGGTGTTCCAACCATTGCTGTCAGTTTTAACCTTCATTTTCGTAATCAGCGCCCCAAAATGTGTAGGGGACAAGTGGTCTCGTCAAGTGCGGCGTTTCTCGACCTTTTACCGTTATTTTAAATGGACTAATATGACAGCATTGCGGAACTTCGAGAGGCAATTCATTTAGCCTTTCGAAATCTGCGAATGAGAACAAAGGTTATTTTAAATGCTATTCAAAGAATTGTAAAGATGTGCCAATTTTGCATTAGAGAAAATTGTCTATAGGTATTTTTTACAAAAAGATACCTTTATGCAAGGAATATATTTTTGAAAAGGTAAAAAAAGAAAAAATTTATAGTCTATAAACATATAGGGTGTTCCATTTAAAAAGTATAAGTTTGCTTTATAACTCAAAAATAATAAATATGTAACAAACATTATCTACACCACTGCATTCTACGGAAAAAATCAATAAGAGTGTTATTTTACCTTTTCGATAAGTTGAAGGATAACGGGGGGTCCCAAGGTGCAACATTTTCAAAAATGCCCTGTATCTTAAAAACTAAAAGGGGTATGAAAATTTTGCTAACGGCATCATTAGTTTTACAAAAAAGTAACAAAGTATCGCGAAAACCGCAACTCTCTATCTTTAAAAATGACGGAGATACCCCGCAAAAGTACCCAAAATAAAATTGTTTATTAAAAGTTTTATAAACAAACACAATATTAATAAGAAATACAAAAATGAGATAAACAAAATTAATAGTAAATAAAAAAAAAAATAATGAGATGGTTAAGGTTGGTGGAGGTTTAACAAATTATTAATATGGGATTCCAATTTCGTTAACATCAGTTGCAGATCGCCACGGTCAGTGATTTGTAGTATGTTCCTTTACTTTGACAGTAAATTAGCTCCTACCCTGAATCCACACTCAGCCAGATAGGACCAAGGAAATGCGATTAAAAACGTCTGTACTACTGCCCACAATCCAGGGTAGAGAACTGATATCTATTTTTTGGAGCCAAAGTTCTTGGTATTCATGTTTGAATTTTACTTAACAGATTTATAGATAATCTCACGACTATTTATTACGCGAAGCACATTAAAATAACAAAACATTCCTAATTCCTAGGGTTATCCCTTTTATAGATTTGGCTTTATGCACATATCTTGTATGTTACGTAAATATCCGGTCAGGTGGCCGAAGTCCCTACACCGGAAGTACCAAAACCGAACGACAGAAAATGCAAAAAACAAAACTGTCTATCGATAAGCAATTTTACAGATCCATGACCGCTCCCACCACCGAAACATAGTACATGTTGTTAATTTCCCTCCCTTGTATTATCCAACTACAAATAGCAAACAAAAAATACGACGTGTCAGATGAGGGAGGACTATTTATATTTTTAAGTGGATGACAGTACATTATTTGATTAAAAATGATAATATGACAACATGATTTTAAACAAAATAATTTCTTGGACAATTATTTTAATAAAATTATTCCATTAATTCATTGTATGAAATTATTTACTTAATAAACATAAAAGGGTCTGATTAAATTATAATTCATGATTGTTACAATATGTCCCTTTCAAGGTTTGATTCACCGCATAATCATCATGTAATTTGGCTCATAATCAATACTTGTTAGGGATGTTACGTTTAATAACGACAGGTAGCCTTGATTATATCTAACCTTGAATGATCAATTTATTTTCTTTTTGTTTACTTTGGGTAAACTGTCTCTATTTAGTGGTTATTATAAATTTAAGAATAGTTCGTTACACATGGAAGTCTAGTCAATTTTAAAAATTTCAATATTTCAAAATAAATCTTTATTGTGTGTTATTCACTGATACGTGAACAAAACCAAAACACTTGGGTAGATTTGAGTGAAATATTTTTATGAAAAAACGGAAAATCAAATTAGTCGTTATAAAACATCCAGTGTACAACTCAAATGGATAAGTTTTGTTCCCAAAGTAATGGATTCGGAGCACCGTTAGATACGTACCTTGATTGCCCGAATGGAGGACACATCCGATGACGAATACCAAGATCCATACTACCTACATGTCCAATTTCAAGAAACAATGAATTTAGAAAAAAATAAAATTGTGATAATATTGTTTCTGACAATCCTGAAAAATCCTGGATCATCCGGTTGTAAGAAATCAAAGCTCTGATAATTTAAATCATGTTTTGTTTCTGTAAATTTATTTCATTAAAATAGCAGTTTCATAGTACCTTAATTTGAATATTATTTCCTTTCAATTTTGTGAAAATCAAAAATGTGACTAACTGTCTCATAGATTCAAATGATGCATTTCTTCGGTGACAAAATACAGTTTTCCATTTTTTTTGTTTTATCAATACATAATCTGTATATAAATCAGAACAATATTATTTTTAAAATTACAAGTAGAACTTTTTTATCAAACGTAACATTCTTATGGGATTTAATAATGTTCTGTTTACTCGGCCTTATAACTGAAACCTAAACTCGACAAATAAAAAAATAAAACTATACTTATAAGACGCTATTAGCTTCCCTATTACATAATTATTTATAGAAAATTTCCATAATTTTCACAATGATAAAAATCTAATAACAAACCGTATGCAATCACAGTGGTTAATGTGATAAATACCAACCATTTTTTTTATATTGTTGCTGAAGCAATTATCATAGAAGAGAGTATGAATGTATAAAAATTATTGACAAGTGAGCCATTAAAAAATGTTTTCCTATTTTTCCCCATTAATTTGTACAGGGTGCCCCAAAAGTCACTAGGTGATTTAAATTGCTTATATCTTTTCAAACAATTTTTTATTTTCAAAACACTTTTTTAGTAAGTAAATATTATATTTAATGGAGTTTTTTTTCTAGTTATTGAAGATCAAATTGTTCAAATATCTTCCATTTTGGATCTTTTCAGCGCGTTTTCCATGACAGGTGTTAGAATTTGCGCATTTAAAAAGCCGTATTTCTTGTCGGATGTTCTGCTTCAGTTAGTCAAGGGTTCTGGATTTATTCATATAAACTTTCTGCTTGAGATAACCCTACAGGAATAAGTCTGGAGCTCAGGTGAACGTGTAGGGTACGGAATATCGAAAAATCTCTAAATTATTCGATTGCCAAAAATTTCTCGCATGAGCTGCAATGTTGCTGGCTATGTAAGCTGAAACCACATCTCTGGCATGTTTTCTAGACCAAGACGTAAACAATTTTGGAGCATGTGTCTGTATCGTTCTCCAGTAACAGTTTCAGCATTGCCATCATCAACTTCTAATAAGAATGGTCCAATGATGCGTTAGCTAGTGACTCCACACCAAACTGTACATTTTATTGGCTGAAGTTCTCGCTTGGATTTTCTATTCCCCAAAATCTACAGTTTTGTTTGTTTACAAATCCATTCAGACGGAAGTGAGCTTCACTCATGATTAATTTCTTTAGAAAATCCATTTCTTCTCTATAGAACTGTTGAAAACGAATGACAAACTCAGTTCGCTGTCTGTAATCTATAGGACATAATTAATGGATATGCGTAAATGCTTCAAAACTCTACGGAGACTGAATCGGGACAGGCCTAGCTGAGTAGAACGGCGTCTGATCGATGTTTCCGCATCCTCTTCTATGCTGGCCTCTACATGCTTAATGTTTTCTTTTGTTCTGGCAGTACATGGCCGATCTAACCGAGGTAGGTCGGCTACAGACCCCTGTTGTCGAAAATGTGCAATTAAATTGGGTATAGTAATTTCTCGAGGGAGAATTTCTTGCATTGAAAAGTCTGCGAAATGCTTTTTGAGTTTCTGTAATTAATCGATGGTGTTCAAAATAGAGTACCACAATAGCGACTCTTTAAGCAACGGTGAATTTCTCCATAGCAAATCTACAAAGCTTCTAGTTTCCAAAATGGAATCATTTTTTTTTAAATCCTTACAAGTCAGAAGTTATTATATTTTTAAATCACCTAGTGACTTTTTTAAATATAAAATTTAATATTACAAAATATAAATTTTGAAAATGTCTTTCATGGTTAATATATTAATTTTTGTGGCAGTGTTACTGTCTAAAACAATAACCAATATGTAACCCTATGACATAATTTTCTCAATATCTCAATATCTTTTACAAAGAGAAATATTAAATTAATTGGGTTTACATATTTATGTCTTTATGTTTTAATCTGACCTTTTTTTTTCAATATCAGAAACAAAAATCTATACATAGTTTTGTCTTAGAGTGACAACCCTGTTATTTGACTAAATACTTTTTTTATTCATATATTTCTGATAACCGATAACTGCAAATTAAACTTTCTTACTAAAATGTCAGTACGTAACAATATAACAACAAAATAACAATATAACAACAATATAAAAACAATATAAAAACAATATAACAACAATATATCAACTATACAAAGATTTTTCTTAATATAACCTCCAAAATACCTGTTAAAATTATGCGGATATTATCCTTAACATCTTGTAAATCTGAACCATATCTGCATTAAATATATGTTAAACTACTCAATAGGCATTTTTTACTAAAGTTGCGTTAAGAAATATTTTATTAAATTCAGATTGTATGATGCGTCATTTATAAAAGTATTTAAAATATGTCGTTTAGACCACCAGACCACGATGTTCAGACATAAAAATATTTGGTCCATCTACATTGGCCTGGTGTTGTCCCTATGAAACTTTGTATCAGTGAGACAAGATCGAGCTTTTTTTTAAACCTTAGGGACATTTCTCTGACCGTGCAGGACCTCTTTAAAAATGTATGTAGATATTTTGCGTCTTTGTTATTTGTAAAGGTCATGCATGATTTTTAAAATAATGATGAATATTATTTTATTCTCGGAATTAGTTTTGTAATTAGGTTCCACCTTCAGTTATATACATTTTTCTTTTAGTTTCTATATATGTATAAAGAAGATTTTTTTTCTGCACCCACATGGATATTAGCTTATCTACGCACAGATTACAAAACGAAAAAGTATGCTATTGCCTTCAACTGAACGAATATATTTCATTTATTCTAGGTAGTGAGAACACTGCAAAAAATGAAATCCATCAATCACAGTTCATATTTTGATCAACAGACTGCTATTATTTTTAAGTGACAATTCTGGCAAAGTAATTGTCAGTATATTTTTTAGTTATTGAGAATAAACATACATTAAAATGAGTTATTCTTGTATAGAATCGATAAATAATAGAATTTATATTTTTATTTCGTCTATAATTATAAATAATTTGTTAATTTAAATAAAACTATATCAAGTCAATTTAATTAATAGTATTAAAACAAAACAAAAATAAACGCGTAGATGGTTATGTGGTCAGGGTTCTTACCTTCCATACAGAATACTCGAGTTCAAATCTCAGATGGAGAAAAGTAATTTTTTTTTTTTTTTGTTTTTGTTTATTTTATTTTATAAATTAGTAAAAGTCATAAATTATTTTTAAATTAATTATTTTATCTTAATAACCTAAAATAATTTTTATAATAATTTGTAGATTTTCGTTAGTGGGTCGTGGAAAAATATACTGTACAACTCAAGTGGATCGCCAATAAATATCGCACTAAGATGATTGAGCACACCGAAAACGGCGTCGTGCCCAAACTTCGTCTTCGTGCGATATGGTCATCATATCCACTCTTGTTGCACAAACTACTATTAATGATAAAATTAAACTAAATCGCCATGGTTTTCTGCGTAAAGCAGTAAACAGGAAATTATTTAAATATTTGTATGATAGGTATATATAAGGTTGCAAATTCCATATCGCTTGCCAATGTATTTTTTAGTTGTTTATTTAGATTTGCAACACTTTTGTGTTAATTTCGCAATGCAAATTTGATCATAGACAATAAACAATTTTTTAAAATTCCGGACCTTGTCCGAGGTCACCATAAGATAATAATTATGAATTAGTTGTAGTCCAATTGGTTGGTAATAAGTAATTTAAAGTAGCCTTCAAATTCCCTTGTTTTAAAAAACTCACTTTACCTACTTTTTATTAACAAAGTACCTACTTTTATAAATACTTCTTTTTCCTCTCTTAGCTCCAACGTGATAAGATCTAAAACTCTCTTCTCATCATATTATTTAATACTCAACCACTATATAACGTTTTAATTCGAACTGATTTTCGCCCTGCGTATACCGCAAGCGTTTTGCGCTCGCGTTTGACGCAACTAGGAAAACATAGCTTAACCCACTTTTGAAAATTTCGTAACTATACTACAAGGCTAAAAGTACCTAATACAGCATGTCAATTTGTTTTTAAACTAGATTAAAGTGTTATTTCAATATTTTTTGAAATTATTTCCATTTAGCGTTAATTTTTGGGTTTCCAAAAATTTAATAGACTCCTGTTACATTACAAAAGGAGTCTTATCATTTGGATTAATCATGAGTATATTTTGAAAATAAATACATTTTATAATTCCGTTATAGGCAGACATAGTAGCAAGAAAATTCCGATAAAACGTAGGCGGATAACATCATCTGTTGCCTACAAATTTATTGAATCTTCCATTATCACATTCACAAATTTTACCAAAAAGGAAAAGGCTGTAAAGATGAATCCTAACACAACACACATTAATTCATTCCCTCCTCACCGTCTATCTAGTAAACAAATTTTATCACTTGCCTAAATTGATGCTAATACGATTCCGTAGATAATTATTAGGAATACACGGTTGCCGAGTTGACTTAAAGTTGTCTCATATTTCCTTTATCTAGTGGATAAATTAACATCAGGAACAGGTATGGACTGAAAAACAAAGCATAGTGGTTTGATTTTTTGACATTTTGCAAAAATGTTTTGTTCAAATAATTAACGAGATTAATTATTACAAGCAACTTTTATTTAAAGAATTTTCTTCTCCAAGTGTAAATAACAGATATATTATGTAAAGTAGAAAAATTACCTTCTATAAATTCCCCCCCCCCCTCCCCCCTTGATGTTCCGACTATGCCAGAAATGTTATCAATACACCACATGATGGATTTAAACTAAATTTGGTGTTTTTCTTTTATCCCGTTTTTGAGATATCTTCAAAATTCGAAATTTGCATATTTTCTCAAATATCGGTCTATTTTAGAGAAATTATGTTTTGTACAAGAATTATAGAACAACAACACAATCAACTTTTATTAAAGAAGAAGAAGAAGAAGAAGAAGAAGAAGAAGAATAAGAAGAAGAAGAAGAAGAAGAAGAAGAAGAAGAAGAAGAAGAAGAAGAAGAAGAAGAAGAAGAAGAAGAAGAAGAAGAAGAAGAAGAAAAAGAAGAAGAAGAAGAAGAAGAAGAAGAAGAAGAAGAAGAAGAAGAAGAAGAAGAAGAAGAAGAAGAAGAAGAAGAAGAAGAAGAAGAAGAAGAAGAAGAAGAAGAAGAAGAAGAAGAAGAAGAAGAAGAAGAAGAAGAAGAAGAAGAAGAAGAAGAAGAAGAAGAAGAAGAAGAAGAAGAAGAAGAAGAAGAAGAAGAAGAAGAAGAAGAAGAAGAAGGATAATTAACAAATTCTTTCATGTAAAATTTTTAGTTTCCTACAATTTGACCGAACAAAATTAGTCATAGGTATTTGATTTTTCTAAATTATACAGAACGGTTACACGGCAAGTCTTTTAGGACATAAAAAAAGGGTTGTAAATTAGTCGAAAATATTTACAAGTGAAAACCCTGCAATAAAATTAAGTCCGTATTTATAAACATATCTCATCTGAGTCGGATTTGGGTGAGTTGCCCTTGTTCGAAAATTGAAGTTTGGTTACAACTTTGGTTACAACTTCTCTAGAGTTCCAGGTGGTTTCGGTGTTACACTGGCATTTAGTAAGAATTTGTTACTACCCATCTCTAAATCCACTCGATATAACAGAACTTCGATTTTCGTTTAAGGACGACTTAGCTGATTCGAACTTGGCTGAGATCTGTTTATAAATACGGGCCTTAGTGTTTTCAATCCTACTGATGTGATGGAAAAGAAGATAATACTCCTGTGTACGGCAACAGAGAGAAGACGTCCGTCGATTGCATCCACAGTGGATGAGTGTGAATGAACTTTTACTGGAACCGGTTCCGTTTCTTGAGTTACACATATACACACACGTGTAAAAGGTACACACCGGAGTATATTTGCCAGGTTGCCAAATGGACAGAAAATACGGGGTTCTTCGGAATATTTTTATTATTTTTTTAATTTTAGTTCATTGTTGTTAAATTTGTTAATTTTGAAAATTTACTTAATAATTACATTTTTAGATAAATTTGTCACACATCTTAGCAGCTTAATTCTGTATCTGCAGGTTAAAGATCAGTTAACTATAATGAATGTAAAATAGATTTGGGCGATATTTCACGAACTGTTATTTAGTTAAAGATATTTTAAATTATCGGTAAGCTAATATGTTTTACGTTCTTCTGTTAATTTCATAAATGTTATTGGAAAAATATTAAAATTTAAGTCAGTAATATAGTGAAAAGTGACGCTTTAAAGTTAAAACTTAAAAATATCGTACAAACTGAATAACATTTGTTGTAATTTGACACTAGTCTTTTAGTTGATCTGCATAAAGGAAGCAACTAAAGTTGTTAAATCAAATTGTTGTGTCTTATTGAAAAGGATAAACAAAACAAGTCCTATATGCGAGCCTTGTGGTACACCTGAATTTACTAAAATTTCACAAGGTGTACCTAAAACCACACAAATTCACATTCTCTATGTAGTTGCCGATAATACCCATCTTTTTCAAGACATTATTTATCTAATAGCAAACGCTGTCGAAAGCTATAGACACATCAGTATATAGAGTCCCCTTTGAAAAGTCCACGTCGAAAAGTCATAAATATCTCATTTGTTAATAATACCTTCATAATTTTAGGATTACTAAAAAAAATATCGAGATTCGGTGATAATTTGAAACATAAGATTTGTCACCGGATTAAAATATAGGAACTTAGTTAGAATATCTCTAATGTTGGAAAAATAAATTACCATCAAAGCATTTTTAGAATAATTGACAGAGAAGTTAAAAGTTTTTTAAGAAAATGTGAGAAAGTGAAGTACGGAAGTGTTTATCTCTTCTTCAATGAAATTAAGGAAGTATAGATTGCTAGAGGAGTAAATAATGAGGTTGGAAGAGGTAACAACTTTGATTTGAGGAGACATACCTTCATTTATTTAAATTTTATTAATCACATATTCTTAGTGTGATTGAGAGTAACGATATCGTTACCCAATTCTACTTTTTCCCTCAGTTGATGTCTTTAAGAATTTATAGTTGAGTAAATATTTACAAGATTCTTCGTGAGTTAGGCTATAAATCTGATACATTTTTAAATTTCGCTTTTCAAGCCTTTTCAAAGAAGTGTCCCTCTTGCTATTTAAACAAGAATGAGTCCATAAAAAAAGCGATACCACGTCAAGTGACAACGGTTTCTCAAAATTGCATATTCACTAGTAATACCACAAGTGATTGAATTGGCGCGATAATTCTGTCAACTGAGTTGCATCTTACAGAAAACACCACTCGTCCTCCGGACTCGTGGTGTTTTCAAGCAACTCAGTTTCGTTCTAAAATAAAAGACAGAATTATAAGATAAATTCAATCACGAGTGGAATTTTATTAGACTATTTCACAAACAAAGTGAGTCTTCTAATACGTATTCTCGTTCATCGCAAAAACTAGTAAATTGCTTCCAAACGTACAATATATAAACAATCTGAAAACACCGAACTTAACAGGCCAATCAGGATCAAGAGTCAAGTTTGGTGTTACCGATAATCCGAACTTGACTAAAACTCCTGATTGGTTCATTTGATAGGTGCGTGAAATAGTCAAAATAATTTGTATTTTATAATAACATGGTGCTAAAAAATATTTAAAAGAAAAATAATAATATTGATATCAATATATAAACAAGTATAACTACCGAAAGCAGTCTAAACTAGGTGCCCAAAGCTAGACAAACTTAAACCATAGTATTTTTCTTAAATCCAATAACTAAATCCCAAGAAGACTTTTAGCAAAATCAAAATACCAATTAATACCAATCAGATAAAATTACCGTGGAAAAATTAAAAAACCAACTATTAGCTATTTTTAGTACTGACTGGTTCTGATAGCGTGTACTAAACTTAAGCGAATTTTGGCTTAGACAAGACCGTCACCCGAACAAAAATCAAAGTTCGGGTGAAGTACGTGAATTTAGAAATGGGCAGTAACAAATCGGTTGTACGAGTACCAACTGTTCTGTACTGTTTACTGTACATTTTCTCGAACTTTGATTTTCGTTCAAGAACGATTTGGGCGAAGACTGGTTTATAAAGACGGGCCTAAACCTTAAAGAACGAAAATGGTGCACAATTCAATTCCTAAATGAAATTACCCATTAGACATATCGTCGTCAATATCACGAAGTGACGTAACTCGATTTTCACAACTTTACAAGAGAGCGTTTTAAAGTTTTTTTTATAAAGTTACGTCTCTTCGTGAAATTATCAGATACACCGGTTAGATACATACTATTTTAATAAATGTAATGAATTGAGATACCCAATTTCGTGAAATTGTGGAGCATACTTTTTTACACAATACCTATGTGACATCTCAATTTTCAAATTTTTCGAGTTACGTTACTTCGTGATATTGACGACGAATTTCTTCTGCATGTGTTGACAGCACACCGTTTGAAAATTGCAATTTCAGTAAAAATCTGTAAGTAGGTATACTGTATGGTGCCTTTTCAATTGCGCATATTCCTATCAGAAACTGCTGAAGACCGTTCCAACAAACTTCAAAGAAAATACCTGATTGTAAAAACAATTAATTCCAAGCATGACATAAATACGTTTAAACAAGAATATAGTCAAAAAACAAATAGTGTAGGAGGCATGCTTGCGCAATAAATAAATCAGTTTAATTTTTAATCGGTCATGGATTATTTTTTTAAACAAATCTTAGGTATATAACTCATTTAAAACTTGTAATTCTACACATGCGACTTTAAACAGATCTGAATACGGCCCAGTGTGTAATTTTAAATAACACCTTATTTATGGGAAACTAGCACCTCAATTAGTATACGCTACATTTGTGTGACGTAATTTGTAAATAATAAAAATACAATGTTAACCCCTATTTTCTTATGTCTTTACTGTCAACTGTTACTACTGTCATTGTTAGTAAAACACAAATTACGTAATCACTATCATAGAGTATTATCGCTAAATAAAATCCGAGCGTTTTCGTCTTTGTTTTTTAGAGTAATATTGACTTTTTCATATGTTTTTACATTTTTTTAGCACATTTTATTTTTCCTTATACCCTGCTATAGTAGTTATCCTCCTTTTCATGGTGGTTTGCTCTGATTACAGTAAGTAACCTAGCTAGCTAATTCCTAAGTTGTCGTGTGCGCGTGTGAGACCTGTGTGGCAGGTTGTGTTCCCCGAAAATATCGCCAATTTTGCTATTTCCAACCTGGTAAATGGACAAGTCCAAGTATAAGGTGGGGAATATGATTTAGGGAAACCACGAGAACCTACATCACGGTACTGTAAAAATATTATGAATTCTAATTATATGATTGATAAGGGTTTTATCTGATGATTAATGGGGCTGATTTCAGCAGATCCTGGAGTTAAGCGGTGAGAGGGAGGTCTTGGGAGTCTGAAAGTAGTCTTAGATTTGGTTGCGGCATTTTTATTTTCGGTTTTTAGAAAAAGTGGGAGTCGGCGTGGGCGCTATGGGGTTTATAGTGTGTTTTGGGAGTGTGTGTTGGATGGAGATGTTGGAGATGTTTTCGAAGACTTCTCCGCTGGGATAGCGATAGGGAAGGTATTTGCAACATCTGAGTATACGTCCCTCGAATATGGTGAATTTGTGAGCCAGGTGTGTGGGAAGTACGCCGTTGGGTACATCTCTGTACTCGGCAACGGGGCGGTTAAAAGAATTATAAGTGTGAATTAGGGTGTTTGTATTGAAATGCCCCATTCGTACGCACAAAGCCCCAAGGAGACTGGTTCGTTTTCGCATTTTATTAAGAGAGCATTGGACATCAGAGGACCAGTTGAGTGTACGAGACAATCGTACTCCCAAATTGTCAACTTCGGTCTGTTGAGCGAGCCTGACTCCCAGGAGATTTGGATTAACGAGTTGGGGGTTCTGGGAGCTTTGAGAATTTGGGTGTTTAAAGACGATAAATTGTGTTTTCTCTGGATTTAATGAGACTCTCCATTTGCTACACCAGCGAGAATACTGGTTTAACAGATTTTGGGTTTGAGTATTTAGTTGGACAGAATTTTTGGCTTTGTTTCAAATAACTGTGAATAGTGTATATAAAGGAAAAGATGATTTTAGATGAGAAGGAGTTATATGGAAGGGGATAATAGAGACTTGGGTAATAGGAAAAGGTAATAAATGAAATTTTATCAACGTGTGATCCGTCATCTCTTACTT